>CM076730.1:19938050-20491243 GCA_038501795.1 Pseudopleuronectes americanus
AGACAGCAAACTACATCTATGAGACACAACGCGGGTAGTGCGGAATGTTTGGGGCGGCGCGTCTTGGAGTTCCCGTCGGTCACCCAGGCAGTGGAGCCATGTAAGGAACTTAATTCGGCTCGCTTGGCGCACCGGCGCCATGGGTTGTAATGGGCGGAAATCGCTGAGCGCGCCCCGAGAGGGCCGCGGGCCGTTGTTTGTACGCGCCCGGAGGATGCGGTAGCTATGTTAGATGTCCCGACGACATTCGCGGCGGCGTGTAGGCACTTCGGGGGGACTTTGCTGTCAGTTTGCGGTGACTGCACGGGTGCGGGCGGGGGCCGTAGGGGCACGGCTCTCCGGTGAGAAGGGAGTGATGGGCGTGCGTAGCCGGCGTGGCGCTCCTGGCCGGCACGTAGGGTGCGGGAGGCCGGAGCGCACCGGCGCTACGGGGGTATGCCTGCGCGGCTATGTACATCCCCAACCGACGCTAGCTCACAGGGGGGTGAGCGGCCCGGTGCGAGGCGGGGGCGCCTGCGCCGGCGCGATCGGCATGGGGGGAGCTGTTTGGGGGCTGGCCCGGTTCGTGTCAACACTGCTGTGGCTCCCCCCACCGACGGGACCGTCGCAGCGGAAGCCGAGGTGCCGCCGAGCTGCCGGGGAGGAACAGGGCTGGGCGGTATGACCGGTCTGCCCCGTATTCGGGCCGGCGCACGAGGGCGGCGAGCTGACAGCCACTCGCCGGCGGGGCTGAGACCGCCCAAGACATCCAAACGCGCTAGGGCCATCTTAGCATCAGACGCATGGGTCCGTGCCGGGGGCCGGATTGGAGTGGGATGTCCGAGGCCGGAGCGCGGTGTAGCATGTCAGGGCTCGACTACTTTAGTAGGAGTTTCGCCCCCGGAGGGCGGGGAGCGTTGTGGTGCGGATGCATTGCCACAGGAGGCCATCTAGCCTGCGGACCCGCGGGTAGGCCCTAGAGAGTGCGTGCGTCGCTTGAGAGGGCACGCGGTCCTATCGGCCTTGGGCTGGGCACAATGACGACGGGCGGGGGAACAGACTGCGCGCGGGGGCGCGGTGCCTGCTGCGCAAGCCGTAAAGACGCTCAACCCATAGTATTTCGAGCGGGGGCCCCGTGGATGTCGATCGTGGCTGGAGATCGCCAGTGAGTTAAATGACGCGGTGCCTGTGGGATCGGGGTGGCAGTGCGTGTGCGGGCGGAGTTGATGGCGTCCGGGACCTGCGGTCTGGACGGGGGCGACAGGCATGGCAGGGAGACGGGGCCCCCCCCCCGCAGCTGGCAGGGGGGCGAGGCTACCGTATACGAGGCCCGGCGTGCGGGCACGGACGGCCCTCTAGGGCTATGCGCTTTCGGGTGGCTCGCGCAGGGAGGTCCGGGGCGACGCGAAGCATGTCGCGCCGCGTTGCCGCGGTGAGCGCAGGGGCGTTTGCTGGATGACTCTGCTGGTCCCGCTGACGCGCTTCCGCGGCCGGGGGCTATCTGGTCCGTGACCAGCCCGGGAACTTCGGGGGGCTCGCAGCGGTGGCCGCTGGGGACTGTGAGCCCGGGGTGGCGGGCGGCTGATCTTGGTGGAGCAGCAGGTGTCGGGGGCGGCGCTGGGACGGTTAGGGATCGACGTGAGACTAGAGGTGTGGAGCGACTGAGTGCGCGACCTGCGGCGGGCCTGGGTGGGTGGGCCGTGGCGCGCGGACCATCAGGGGCAGCTCCTGCCGGGCGGTGGGTGCGACGCGGCTTGGCGCGCTGATCAGCGTTGCTCCGCGTGGCGGGGCGTGGTCGCCCGGGAACGAGTGACCACGCAGGGCGGGGTACCGGAGAAGAGGGGTCTGGATTGACGGCGCGTGACGATGGTAGTGGGTTGCTGGACTGGTTTTGCAAGTGGGGAGCGTGTACCGCGCGCCGTGATCATCTGTCGTGCGTCTTGCGGGGAGAGGCGCGGGAGGAGGCAGGCGAGGCGGCGAGGTTGGTGCTCCGCTCTGGGATGTGGGGAGGTTGGTCGCGCGGCACGAACTGACTTAGGTCGGGCGGGAACGCGGGGGGAGGGGGTGCGGCGGGCGAAGGGGGCGGTCCGGGGCGGCACAGGCGTGAAGCCCCGCCCGGCGAGGCGCAGGGCACGTTATGTGGCCTGGTGTACCGGGGGGTGGGGGGGCGTGGTGGACTGTATGCGGGGTTAGGGATCTACTCCCGTTTCAGTAGCGGATGATTCGAGGTGTGGGGGGGCGCGCATGGGAGGGGGGACAGCTCCGGTGGCGGGGTGGCGGCATCGGAATTAGCGGAGTGCATTGGGCGCGGGGGCACATGCGGGACCGTAGGTGGGCTGCGCGTGGGTGCCCACTCCGACGCATGGTGCCTGGATGCCTCCGCCGGGGGGAGTGTTTCGCAGGGGTTGGGGTGGGCCCATGGGGGCCGCGTTGGCGGAGATCGTACTCTCTCCGCTCGATCTTGCGTGCAGCTGTTCAACTTGGGTGCGGCGGCACCAGGTGATTCGCGCGCTGGGCGCGGGGAGGGGGGCGGCATCGGCGGGCGTAAGGGACACGGGGACCCGCAGCGGCCGTCAGCAGTCGGTTGGGCAGATAGCACCCAGACGTTGCGGGAGCGGGGCCGCGCGGCCTGGGCGGTGGTCACGATGGCCGTCAAAGAGGGAGTCTTCTCCCCCCCCCCCCCCCCCCCCCCCCCAATATGAATCCCCCCCCCACCCCCCCCCCCCCCCCCCCCCCCCCCCCTCGCCCACCCCCCCCCCCCCCCCCCCCCCCCCCCCCCCCCCCCCCCCACCCCCCACATCCCCACCCTATATTATTAGATATTTATTATTTGTGCTACTGCTGAGGTCCCTCCAGGTGTGAGTGGACAGACGGGTTCGGGCAGCATGGGAGGGGGCCAGGATGAGGTGAAGTTCCCACATTGGATAGTTAGCGGGTTTATGGTAACCCTTCTTACGGTAGATGGGAGGCGTGCGGCTGCTGAGCGAATGAGTTGTCCGGCAGCAATGGTCCTAAATGGGACACCACCTGGCCCGATAGAGAGGTTTCACATGGCGAATGTTGTGGACATAGGAACGAGGCCACTCATTAGAGACAATGACAATTACCGTGAACGAATCTCGGCGCTGGTACCGTTGGTGTCTCGAGCCCAGGACCTCGTTTCCTTAGTCCTTCGGGCTCACACCCGACCCAGCTAACATACCCCTCGCTAGTCTTCACTGATCTTCAGGATCTAAGGTCCGGTGGCCTAATCCGCTGTCCCTTCACTCTTCCGACCATGACCGCTGCACTCTCGCTCAGTGGGGCTCGTAGCCGGGCCTGCGAAGCTAATGCTTGGTTCAGGTGTCCAAATGCTCGGTTGGTATTCTGTGTTGACCGGAATCGTTAGAGCTTCCACAAGTACAAGCCACTACCCACCTACCTTCCCCCTCCCATAGGTCCATCCGAGGCATGAGCATCCAATGAGAGAATCCCTTATCTGTGATCCAAGTGAGGTCCGCGCCGGCCAAGTTTCTCGCTGGTACCGTGCAGAACGCACTTGTGAGTGGATTCGTTGGACAGTGGAATCTGCGCACTGCCTGATGGGACCAAAGTCCCGCTTTGTTTATGAATATCTGCTTAGGCGTCTCCTGGGGGGGAGTGGCATTTGGCCAGGATGAATGGTCCGAGTCGGCGCTGCCGACAAATCGATCCCCCAAAGGTTCTGGGCAGCGCTGCCTCCCATCACCACTGAATCCCTGACATTCTGGTGGCATGGGCTTCAGGCCCCATGGCGGGCACATCAGTCCGCTAACTCCCAGGAGCCAGCAGTCGGTAATTGGGACACGTGATCGGCTCAGGAGCACCGCGCAAGTCTCTTGTCCTTTCTCGGCCACACACCCCAGCGCGCCGGCTCTCAGGGAGTACTTAGCCTGGCATAAGGCCCCAGGGTTCTCCTTCACAATTGGAGAAAACGACTCAGAGGATCATTCGGGAAGAAGATACCACCACATCGCTCTTGGGAGGGGACGGCCGACGGACAAGGTGGAAGCACGTGGAATTTGAGATTCCATGCGATCTGCGAACATAACCCAGGTGGAGGAAGAGTGACTCGTGTAATTGCACTTAGGGCATTAGCACTGGGTGCGGCTCTGTCTTTCTTTCAAGAGGATGAAGCCAATACGAGTGTTATGACGTATACTGAACCACTCAAGAATGTTGACTGCCCAAATCACGCAGGGGCGGGCTGGCGCGGCCCTACGGGGGGCCCGGGGGCTTCACGTGAGGGGGGCGACTCGGCACGTTGCTCATGGCAACGAGGATGTGGAGTAGTTTAGCCGTAGGTACAGCACTCAACTCACGGCCCAATATTGGTTAGTTTACAGGTCTAGGTTTCTCTTGGAGAGGAAAAGCAGTATGGCGTCATTGGCACGAGCACAGCACAATATCTTACCATTAAACGTAGGAGGAGAGCATCTTGCAGGCGTGGTCCCCATCGATATGCCTGAGAGCGGCCAGGTGCGAAGGTCTCGAGGCGTGAGGTTCTACCAGAGTGGAGAACCACTGGGCTTATGCCGTCCTGCACCTAGGTATACTCCAGAGGGCTGGGGGGCTGCCGTTGCAGTGGATACAAATGCAGGAGGTTTCGCCGTCACCCACGCATTGACTGCTGCCCTGGTGGCACTTCTGCACAGCCCAAGAGGAGCGGAGTCACCAGCGCCCGGACTGAGAGGCCGTATTATTCTCAGGAGCACCCCGAGGGGGGTGTGAAAGAGAGTTTGTGTGATAGCGTCTGTTCGTAGAGACGACGCAGCTGTGACTCGGAATGAGCGATTATGTGATCAGGGGATAAGCGGCTGGCGGGCCCTCTATGTGCTGCCCACTGTCATTTCGCATACTCACTCTGCATTATAGGTTTGGGTTGGTGTAATGTTGTAGCTAGGTCAACCAAAACTAGTTGTGGGGGTGACACAGGTATAAAAACGTTGGTAAGTGCCTTTGTAGGAAACACACACACTTACACACCTGCACCCTTGGTCAACCACCAGGTCATGCTCAGGGATGGCCCATACTCTAAGTTTTGCCCCATAGCCTAACAGCCAATCGTTCCATTTCAAGACCTTGACTAGAGGATAAATCTACACTGATGGTCCTTGCACTCGAAGGACCCAATCACGAAACGCCATCACCCCCACCCGATGTCTGGTACAAACCCCCACACAAGGTACGCGTTATAGCATACAGCCCACACAGTGGAAGCCGACGAGGAAGTGCACAACCCAAGCTGAGGAGGCAAAACACGCCCGGCAAACATCCACCACAACCCAGAGAGTCCAGAGCTTCGCTGCCTTACTCCCGCCCCACCTGGTACCAATAGGTCCTCGATATCACTAGCAGCGGATCCACCCGTATAGAAATATCATGTCGAATGATCACAGATTCTTGACCCTTAATATGTTGTGGTCCAACAAATAAGCCACACCACCACCACAGACCCCCCCCCCGCTCGCCTTCATTACACTTGTAGGCCAGCCCCTGTGCATAGGACTCTCTGGTGGACGAGTGACTTGGCCTATGAGGCACAAAACTTCATCCAACCCTAATACTCTCATCGCAACTCACGACATCACTCTCCTATGGCAATCACCAGCTGCCACCAAGCAAGCACACACAGCCACCAACCCCACACCCACAACGTTGCAATAAACAAGGGACTTACATGGGGGCAGGTGAGGTAGGGTAAGTGACATCCACGAAAACCAGACACCTGACATGCTTGGCTTGTCTTTCCCCACAGCCCCTTTTCCATCAACTAGATGCAACGCCTGCAGAGTCCCGACACACCACTAGTCCGTCTATCAGTGCCCAATCACACACCTATTCGGACATCACTACACATAGGCTCCCCCCACCACTTACAACAGCGCCCGCTTTGGACATCATATAAGGTACTAGGACCTTCATCCAACAATCTAGCTCCACCCCAACCAAGGTGTTCACACATAACGAACCAAGCACCACCGATCCTGACTCAAACCAACACTTTCGTGCACTCTCGTTATGGTGTAAACACGGATTACCCCAAATGCCACAATCAAAACTCAATGTCACTCACCTATTGACTATGATCCACCCGCAACCAACACGAAATTGGAGTCCCCCAGTCTAGTCTGCCACCCATCTAGTCCAAGCCCCAGCATGCCACTCACATCCATAGGCCCTCCACAAGGTCTAGACCACTACATAAGAGACTACTAGATCAAAATCTGTAGGAGCACCCTTAGGAATCATACCCACAAGCTTATCCCACACGCCTCCCCCGCACACAAACCCAAACTTGGTTCCACCCAACAGCCAACTCACAAACCCACCCGATCCCCACACCCCTTAGCCGTTTCAGATGTCCTCCAACCACCGTCCTCCACCACACCCCCCACCCGTAGCACCCCCCTGCACCTACCCCATGCTCACACATGACTGGACCCCTTGGGCCATGCAGCAGAACACGCTGCTATTACCACCACCACTCATTTCGTCCTTAAAGGCCAGGATTCCGATGTGTTCGCTGCCACAGAACGCTGGCAATGGCGACCCCCCCCACACAACCCTGGTTCTCAACAAACAAGTTCCTAGGTTTGGATTGCAGCACCGATAAGACTCCACAGTAGGTGCACGCCACTGGGCTGGTACATACCTGCGTGTCATCACCCCCAAACTACTACTGTACGTTATTTATACATGGCCATTCACCCCTTGTCCCCCATCTACAGGTGCCCACCCACACAATTCACTTGCTCAACGCCTAGCATAACCGACTCCCCTATTCAGATTACCACTGAGCGAGTGCCTGGTCCACCGCAAGTGAAGCATTCTTATGAAGGCTACCACCACCAACCCCACGGCGCTCAGTCACGAAGGGAAGCACCTTCACTATGACAACCCCGACAGTCACTATGACCCACACCGCACACCAACTCACCCTCGGCAAGGCATGACGCTAGGTTACACTAGCCTCAGTTACCACAATCGTTCGACGGTCGTAGCTGCAAAGTCAGACACTCCCACATGACGATGACCCACACTGGTACCACCCCCACCTCAGCTACACATGACCAATAACCACTATTCAACCCAGTCTGGCTTACCACTTATCGACCTGGTCCGGGCATGACGTCTTCAACCACACACTGTCCCACACTACCATCACCTACACAACCAGCCATACAAAGTTCTCTCGCACTGTCCAGAGAGTGTAACACGTTGCACTCCCCAAGCACACTCCCTACGCGATATGGAAGGCACCCTGGCACCACACCGAAGAGAGAAGTCATGGAAACCTCCTATGTTCAGATTACACCACAATAATCAGATCACACTGACTAAATTGCCAGAGAAATGTTAACACACACCTAGAATCGACATGGGCAAAACTCAGGAACCACATAAAACAACACCCCACCATCCCCCCTTAACCTCTCCACTCCCCCCCCTAATCCCCTATAAGGTTTGCTGGTCTCGCCCACACTCTCACCGATACATATGGCGTCCTCAGACGCTTAAAATCCTGCTGCCCACTTAAGAGGCATCACACTCACAACAGAAACCCATCAAGAGCTACATTTCATACACTCAGCCCAACGGACCACCATAAATCACTCCTACCGGCAGTCCCCACACCCGCGATCTAAGTTTATTCAGAGGCACCAGGAATATGCGAAACCCCACCACCCCACAAAAAAAAACTCCACCCATAAATGCATCACAGAGACCTCTTCAATCTGGTTACGCGAACTATTTCACCGATGCATTTAATCCCAGCCTTAGACACCTAGGCCCACTTACATTTCGGGCCATGACCTCCTCCTTACCATCCCCTCATTTTGTCCTATACTGGAAGCTTACGTTGTGAAGGACATACCTCCACTGGACGTCTACTTAGTTGCGACCGTCCACTACAACTGACTGAACATAGACAAAATGGGCAACTGCCCTGTTTCCCCTTTCTCACCACACATACAACAAAGAAAAACTAACTTACTAAACGAAATGATGCATCCCGACTCACCAACCATGCCTGGCCGCTGCACCCAGCCAGCTCACACACACACTCTCTACACTCTCCAATGACTGATAGGAGGAACCACGACACAGGAGTCTTTCTTTTGCCTGCCCTCCGAATTCATGGGATCCCACCCGAAAATGTAATGTGAAACACACCTGCGCACAACATCACACTCCCAGGTTCTCCCACCTAAGCGGTCAAATTTACACCCTACCAATCTAAACGCATAAACGCTCAGAACTAACAGCTCTCTATCCTCCTCCAAGGCACCCCTTGAAACCATGCCCAGTGCCACAACCAAGTCCTTGCACCCCTTTATCGGCACAGCCAGGCGCACCCCCACCGCCCCCCATCCAACACCTAGGGCTGCACCCCTGCTTGTTGGTCAGCCACACACACACATACACATGGTCTCCGATGCTCACCATTCGGTCGTGGAGCCGGTACAAACAACCCTCTATCCACCACATAATAAACCGACCATCTCGGCTCTCAGCCATCAGCACATGGCCTCACCTGCGTTTTCCTGCAAGCAAAAACCAGTAGGTCCAGACGAATGGGCACCTCTCACTACCCACCCCCAATAATAATTTCTGAAGTCTTCGTCACTAGATGGTAAGCCGTGTACTCACCTGCTTCGTATGGCCCACGCATGTCGAGACCGGGTGTTCTCACCTCCTGAAGTGGGAAACCCAAAGGGATGAAACACCTACTAATCTTAACCGTCAGCTCTCACCCCTGCCCCAAATACTTGAATACCTAACACTGACTCCCAACATACCCCCACCGAAACCTAACACCGCCTTCTAGCCCCAGACACCCAGCCAGCCCACAGGCTCCTCAGGACCCACATGCCCTATTGAATACGCACCTCTAAGCCAACACCTTGGTCCCCCCGCAAAAACGCCCATCGGCTCCGAAACACACTTAACCCGGCTATCTCACCTAGCCACCTTCCATCCCTCGAACCTGCCACTACAACAACATCCCTGCCCCATCTGAATTCGAGCGTAAGCAGTGACTGACACACACACACTGCAAAAGCCTCAAAACGACAACAAGGGGTCCGAAACACAAAACAGCAGTAACCCACACCAGCCCTCCACGCAGGGGCCCGATCACCCCGACCTTGTTGCTGATCCTGAGAGACTTTATCGCTCTACGGGTACCATAATTCTGAATCGAATTGGGTGTCCCCCCATCACGGGTCCCCCTCAACAGCTTGGTCCCGGTGTAAGAACCAATGCACCCTGGCCGCCATCGCTTCACGCCCTCACACAAAGAGGTCACTAGAATCCAAAAGACACCCAGCCTCTCTTGTTCCTCTCCAGGTACGGTCCCACCCCACCGTACCTCCTGGCATTCGTGCACCAAAAAGCGCCCCCCCACCCGTCCCCCACACCACAGCTCAAAGCTCACAACCCCTTTGCTTACATCTCGCCCCACACCCACGTAGTCATCTTCCTGGCACACTCAGTGTAGGATAACAACTCACCAGGGGGTCTCCAGGTCCCCAAACCCCCCCAGCCGCGAATCAACGTCCCAATAACAACACACTCACCAACCCCACTCCATCCATCTCCAGAAACCTGAGCCATCTCGGACCGAGGTCATTCATAGTACTTGGAACGGTACGGCCCACAGTTGGTTGGGCAACCTGCAACACCCTACCCCACTGGTATGCCACTCCCCTGCCGAGGATCATTAAGGAAGGGTAACATACACACTGTCTCTCCTACCCCACTACGCATGGATCCATAGCACGACTCCCACGCATCTTGGCGTTCTGATTGACTGCAAACCATCCAGGTCCAAAAATCACACTAGGTGACGACACCGACAGCACCCCGCAACACCGGAGTTAACCCACTTGTTCCTCGTTTTTGCCTTATTTTGATTGCGAGGACAGGATCCCTGATCCTAGGACAGGATGCCAAAGGATGCACTCTCTGCATATCTCAGGACTTTAATTCTGGTCACCACCCTTTGTTCCAACAACACCAAGGATTACAAACCTAAGTCTTTAAGGTGCCCCCCGCCACATGTCCCAAAGACAATCCCCGAATCATCCACGGCCCCACTGGACATGGCTCACCCGGCTGGTCAGACCCCAGGCCCCCCACCTCCACCCTCAACCCTGCCCCTCACACCTACAACCTAGGTCAATCCCCGATCGAGACCGTGTTGGTGGATGTTTAGACGTCAGGTTCGCTCCCAGAACTCACTCTCAGTAGTACGCCACTCATCCTAGCATCCCGTCGCCCTATCCAGCCGCAGGCCCCCCAAAAACCCCAACCCACCTCCCACCACTACAAACACTATGAATGGCCTCCCAGGTCTATGGGCGACACTGCTTGTCCTATCACATCTGACTCTATGGACGAAGGTACCCTATCTACTTACACCCAGCACAATGCCACAACAGCCTTGCTTCTTGGCCCATCCCTCCTGGCACCGAAAAACACAAGCAACCATTACACTCCCGGCAAGTGCAAAGACAACTCAGACAAAAACAATTGTTTGAGAGAGACAGTGCCCCCACTGTACTGGAGCGCGCGTGGAACACCCCAGGGACAAACTGGTGCGACTCAAGCTAACTTTCAGGACCCACCCCCAACGGTCCCACTAGACGGTGGACTGGTAACCAAGGTGACTTGGCCCAATCAAAAGCCAAGCTAGTCCATGACTCCCGTACAGCAGGACTGACACCTGGGGTAGTATGTAGATAACACCAAGCGACAAAACCACGATAGGTCAAAGCGTCAAGATGTTCATAACCTCTGCATCTATATGCAAGGTACCCCTCCAAGCAACAAACAGATAACGACCCCACTGAAAACCAAATGACCCTGCACAGTATCAACTTAGCTGGTTCGTGACCCAGCGCTGGGACAGTGGTAGCGCTAGGGCGGCCCGAGCTGGGGCGACCGGGGTGTCAACCTGCTTTGCGGGGCGGGCACTCACCATTGCTTTCCCTCTGTCCACTGTCCTGCCCTGTACTGTGGGTGGGCGAAATCTCTGGACTATCCTCTCCCCGATCGTAAGTAAGGAGATCCTGAATGGGCGGATCACTGCTGTTGGCAACAGTCCTGGCGTGTGGGTGGCGGGCGGGCGTGCTGGATACTCGCCTTGGCCGCCTCCTACTGCTCCCGGGGCTACAAGCGCAACGCCTCCCTGAAGGAGCACATCAAGTATCGCCACGAGACCAGCGAGGACAACTACAGCTGCTCCCACTGCAGCTACACCTTCACCTACCGCTCGCAGCTGGAGAGGCACATGAGCCACCACAGAGGCACCAGGGATCATGTAAGACATCCGAGCAACCGAACAAAGTGCCAATCAGAGGCCCATCGGGGTTCAATAACTTACTGGAAGTCTTGAATAAAGCCAGTTATTGTATTTTCACGTAGAAATCTATAAACCGGGGTTGTTTTTACTCTGTGTGAACTACAAACATTTATCTGAGGTGTCACGCTCCCTAGTAAGAAATGTCATCAGGCCATAGTAACGTTAATTAACCAATTTGTTTTTCTCTTTAATGCACATTGATTTATTTTTCATCCCGATTCAAAATTAAACTTCAGTCTAGAAATATAAAGGAAAAACAAATGTCTCATGAATAATCAATTTTCCTTAAAAACCCTTGACCTGTTCTTTTAAAAGACCAAACCTTTTACTCCCTGTTGTGTTCATTGATTTGATTCCACTCTGCTTTTGTGTCGTATTATTTTAAAACTTTCCCTCATGAATACTGAACCACTCAGGTTAACGATAGAATCATATAAACACATCTGGACACTTCTTCTTGTTTTGATTTACTTTGTCTTTGTGTCTCAGCGTCACGTTGCCCAGTCGACAGGAGGAACAGGTGGTCCCCGCAAGTTCAAGTGCACCGAATGTTCCAAGGCCTTCAAATACAAGCACCACCTGAAGGAGCATCTGCGCATTCACAGCGGTGAGCTAGTGTGACGACACACACACACACACACACAGACACACAAAGACACAATCCACTATCTTCCTGTTACGACTCATTTATGAGCTTGAATCGCTCCAGAGAGAGTGAATATGTGTTTCTGATATAAGGAGAACTTCCATCCAGAAATGAAGCCAAAATATGAAGGCGTCTGTGCAGAAGACCTCCTGCTGTGTTGAGCATGTGTGAAAAGACAAACTCTGGATAAACTCTGAGTCCAGTTCTCCAGATTTTACTCAGAGTTCCCGTCTGAAAACAGCAGTTTGGATTCAGCCTGTTTCAAAAGTTCAAAGTGTTTTATTGTGATAGATATGGTCCTGTACCTACCTATTAGCCTTCTGCTACAGTGGACAGTAGAACATGGTCTTCATGTGCAGTTTGGTTGTGGTATTGGATAAGTGTGTGTGTGTTTGTTTGTTTGTGTGCATAAGGGGGTGAGGGTCAGAGTGATGGCTCTGTTTGTTGAGATAGTCCACGCTGGTGTCAGGGCCGTTGAGTATTCAACAGCCTAATGGCAGATGGGTAATGGCTGTTCCTCAGTCTGGACCTTCTGAGGGCCGAGGTGTGAACGGCCCCTGGTTGAGGTGGGGGGTGTGGTCCTGGACAATGGAGCGGGGCTGTTCTGTGGAGAATGTGGTGATCGATGTCCTGCAGAGAGGCTAGTGAAGACCTGAAGACCCTCTCAGCGCTCTTCACCTGGCTCTGCAGGCGTTTGCTTCCTTCACCAGGTGGTTGGTGTTAAGTGTCCAGGTGAGGTCATCAGTGACGTAGACACCCAGGAATGTAAAGCTGCAGCCTGCTCACCTCCTCCACCTCACGCCCTCGGATCAACAGTGTGAGAGGAGTTATCTTCTCCTTTCTCACGTCCACCATCATGTCCTTGGTGTTGACCCTCGTGAGGGAGACATGGTTCTCCTCACAACACGTCACCAGACTTCCCACCTCACTGTTTCCACGTCACCAGTCATACGTCCAGTGACTGTGGTGTCGTCAGCTTATTTGTTAGCAAACCATCAAATAACCATTTAAAACCAAACTTACCACAAAAACAATTAACAAGTTAATAAACATCAGTTTTTATGAAACACCAAAACAATGTTTGACAGAAAAGATTTGCACTTTCTACTTGTGTATCCCATCAACTAACCTGGTGGAGGCGGGGCTTATAACCTACACTGCAGCTAACCACCAGGCGGCAATCCTACTATTGTTACCTTAGGGGAGTGTTCACAACAGGGGGGGGGTGGGGGGGGTCACCTGTTGCAGGTTTAAAAGCAAGAGCTGCAGGTTTTAAACTCCATGTGTCCCGCGTTAACCTGCGTTGTGCACGTGCAAGTACAGAAGATGGTGCAATGCGTGTTTACCCAGAGGCTGCGGGCCCTGCGTCCTGCTCCCGCAACCAGTCCCGGTAAGTTCACGATGTGATGGAGTGTTGATGTGTTTGTGGGTCCGTGGAGACACGAGGTTGTTGTTGTTGTTTGCACAGATGATGCAGATCTTTGTGTTTTAGTTCTGCGGCTACAGCTAATTTACTTTGAGCTTTTATTGTGTTAATAAGTGGATGTTGAACTGAGGAGTGTGTGTGCGTGCACGTGTGTGTTACAGTCAGTGATCGGTTAATACAACAGTGTGTGTGTGTGCTTGGAATTATTGTTGTGTTGTTGCACGCTGGTCAGTTTGTTTACGAACTGAGATTTCCCGCGGGCCCGGGGCTGCGTGGCTGCGACGTGACGTAATCGGTGCACGACAACACCCGCGTCACGCAAAGATGGCTGCGCCCCGCTGCACAGCCCCTCACGCACGGGTCCGGGCAGCGTGAGTCCCCCCGGGAGAACACGCTGCGGCCGGGCTCTGGTTCTGCGGGGCAACGGGAGGCGGAGGCACCGACAACAACACCAACACAACTCGAGTCACTCTGTCACGCGTGGGAAGCTCCTGTGTCTGTTGTGCATCTTCAGTGTGTCTGCGTGTGATCGTCAGCAGTGAGTTTTGTAAGAGCATAAAGTCCATGTGTTGTTATTACACAACTCGACCCAGTTCAATCCGGTCTGTGCATTTTACAACCACGGACACACACTAACACTTGACATTATAATGATAATAAACCGTTCAGTTATAATATGAAATCAGTGAGGTGGCGTTTTGTTGTGTGTTTGGTTTTTACTGTTACACACAAGGTGCTGATCAGAGTAAACACGAGGAGTGAAGGTGCAGTAGGAGTTGTGTGTTTTATGTAACAACAACTTTTGCAGAGAAATGTGTGTTTCTATTGCTTCTAGGACCAGTTTCCCACAAAGCAGCCTCCTGTTGCATCACTGTATTGTGTAGTTTGACAGTTTTTGTTAAATGCATGTAGAAGTGTTTTCTTCAGTTGTTGTTTTTATATAAAGAATCTAAGCGAAATTCAAGAATCAAAATATGGTAAAAAAAAACTGTCAAACATCCAGAAACTTAAACTAAGCTATTGAACAACGTGTGAATGAACATATAATAAACAATAATTTAGTTTTAGTTAAAACCAGAAACTATTGGTTTAATATCAATTCCAACTGTTACAGCTTCACTATCTTGCTACTATTTAAGCACTTGTTGCTAGGGACACATTTTGTTGTTGTGGTTGGATATATACACAAAAGTTATTAAAGAAAAAATTGAGAATGTTTCTTTCAAAACTAAAAAAGCTGCATCATTTAAAATGAACTTGTTTTTAACCCTTTGTGTTTTCTCCGTCTCTCTTTCAGGTGAGAAACCTTACGAATGCTCAAACTGCAAGAAGCGCTTCTCCCACTCCGGCTCCTACAGCTCCCACATCAGCAGTAAGAAGTGTGTAGGCTCCGCCCCCGGGTTCCCCAACGGCGCCAACCGGACGTTGATCAAACCCGCCCCCCCCACCGCCCAGACCACACCCGTTGTGATCGCCCCGGCGCGCATCATCCTGAAGGAGAAGACCGAGAGCAAACCCCTCCAGGAGCAGCTGCCCATCACCCAGATCAAGTCCGAACCCGTGGAGTACTCCTGCAAGCCCGTGATGGCGGCGCCGGCGACCTCGGCCGGTACCAACGGCGTGGTGAACGGAGGGGTCTCTGCCGCAGCCCCGGCTACAACCATCACTCAGGGTGTGTCTATGGTGGTGCCCACGGTGGGCCTGATGTCGCCCATCAGCATCAACCTGAGCGACTTGCAGAACGTGCTGAAGGTGGCGCTGGACGGGAACGTGCTGCGGCAGGTGCTGGGCACGGCCAACGGGGGGGGGAAGCAGGGAATCGTGCTCCAGCAGTCGCAGCAGCAGATCATCAGCCTGCCGGCGTTCGTGGATCACGACGGCAACACGAAGATCATCATAAACTACAGCATCACCCCGGCTGCCGGCACCACCACCACCCAGCCGTTTGTAATCAAGAACAACCCCCCTCTCACTGTGACTAGCATCGCCGCGGCCCCCTCCCCCTCCATCACCGATAAGACCTCCACCCAGGAGGCGGCCGATCTCTCACTCGTAAAGACGGAGCCGGAGGATTCGGTGCCCGTCTCAGACGAGGCGGCCTCACGGACAGAAAGGGACGATTCAGACTTTGCCCAGTTGCCAAAAGCCAACAGCACCAGTTCATGTTTACTATGTGAGGAGTGTCCCGACAACCTGGAGGCGCTGCACCTCCTCCAGCACCGCAAGGCAGCCAACGGGGAGGCGGTGGACTCGGCCGCCCTGGACCCCTCGTTCGCTGCCCTGCTGAACGAGGCGGGGGTGACGCTGGAGGAGCCGCCCGTGGAAGACATCGTCTCCCTCCTGAAGAACTACTTCGCCTCCAACGCCAACCCCCGGGACCGAGAGCTGACCAAGATCTCAGAGGATGTGGATGTTCCCCTGGATGTGGTCAGGAAGTGGTTTGCCAAAATGAAAAAACTGGGCAAAAGCTCCAGTAACACTAGAGCAGCGGTTTCCAAAAGGACTCGGACCAGAAGCTCCCTCTCAGCAGACACTATGAACCAGAAGGGAGAGGACGAGGCCCAGGCACGTTCCAGAAGCACTTCTCCTTCAGACTCCACGTCACAAAGCCTGGTCATCGTTAAAAGCGAACCAGAGGACCCAGATTACCCGGACTCTCAGGCGCAGCCCCTGGACCTGTCGCTTCCCAAACACGTGGCCGCCGCTGCAGCAGCAGGGAAACTCACAATCATCAAGCCTCCGACCAAACAGGAGCAGCCGCT
The DNA here is from genome assembly GCA_038501795.1 of Pseudopleuronectes americanus. Taxonomy (NCBI): domain Eukaryota; kingdom Metazoa; phylum Chordata; class Actinopteri; order Pleuronectiformes; family Pleuronectidae; genus Pseudopleuronectes; species Pseudopleuronectes americanus. The sequence continues at coordinate 19,954,253 of CM076730.1, forward strand.
GAACCTCACCTGCCTGAGGAAGGAGCAGCTCGCCGGCCGCACCATCTACGTCACCACGGCGCAGAGCGGGAACCCGGTGAACATCGTCTCTGCCGGGCAGCTGCCCACCCTGGTGGCCATCGCTGGTCAGAGCACGGTGCGTTGCATCAGCGCCATCAACACGACGACCAAGAGAACCATCCTCATCCCCCAGCTCACCTACACCTACGCCACTACGCCCGGGAGCACCTCCGGGGCAAAGACCGTCGTGCTCAACGGACACAAGGTTGGTTTGATTTCCTAACGATATTTCCTCTTTGAGAGTTTAGGCCGTAACGTTTGAGTTGTTCTCATCAAGCTCGATTTTTATTTTATTAGTGACTCAGTCAGGGACCCGGCCTGGAAACATTGAAAACTTTAGATTAATTTAAAAGTACTTTCGCTACTCTGACAAGTTGAGTTCTGTCTGTGCAGAAGATTCTCTGATCCCTTCTCAGGTTATTGACTAAATGATCTAATTCCTGTTTCTGTCGTCTCACAGGAGGAGAAGCGATTGGACAGCAGCTCAGACGGCTTGTCCCCGGTGGAGGAGTCCACAGACCTGGAGTCAGCCGGGAAGAAGCGGCGGCTGGATAACGGCGTCTACCCGTGTGACCTCTGCTCCAAGGTCTTCCAGAAGGGCAGCTCCCTGCTCCGGCACAAATACGAACACACAGGTATGTTCTCTAATTCCATCTGTCGGCCGTGAATTCTACATGTGACATCATATCTCATTAAATGTGCGATTTCCTAGTTTTACGGGACACCTGGCTCGTAAATGCACGAGCACAGAAACAGGTGACATCACTATTTACACAGATGAGACTCCAGAGGGGAACTTACACTGGAATGTGGTTTTATTCAAATCTGTGAGCAGTTAGCTGTCATCTGCACTACTGTGTTTACCCATGACATCATCCACCTGGTTACACACTTAATGTATAAGTACACACGATGATAACTACCTTGAGCCACAGTATCTCTGGAATGTCCCTGTACTTGTTCCACCGGCAGATAGACGCTCTGAAGCTTCCTCCTCTGACTGTTTCTTCTCTCCTCTGCAGGAAAGCGACCTCACGAGTGCACCATCTGCAAGAAGGCCTTCAAACACAAGCACCACCTGATCGAGCACACGCGGCTGCACTCGGGGGAGAAACCCTACGAGTGCGACAAGTGCGGGAAGCGCTTCTCCCACTCGGGCTCCTACTCCCAGCACATGAACCACCGCTACTCCTACTGCAAGAAGGACGGCTCCCCCCCCGGCCCACACCCGCTGCTGAGCAAGTGCCACTCGGAGCTCGGCAGCCCCGGCACCGGGCCCCAGTCGGACAGCCGGACCACCACCCCCCCCTCCCAACTGGACTCAGACGAGCGGGAGAGCGAGGAGGACGAGGAGGAGGACGAAGACGACGAGGCCATGTGCATGGACGACATCAGGGTCGTGCAGGTGGACGACGGCGACTGTGAGATCTACGAGGGGAACTTCGATGATGATGATGAAGACGAGGAGGATGAGGTGGCTGATGAAGAGGCCCTGAGGGAGGAAGAGGAGCAGAGACAGAAGGAGAAGGAGTTTGTGTGCGACGTGGTGGAGATCGAGCTGGGGGACGAACACATGGAGGAGGAACAGGAAGCTGCTGCCATGGAAACGGAGGAGACGGAAGACTGTGAAGCAAAAACGGACAAAAGCCTCAGGGAGGAGTCTGAGGGCATCGAACCCACGGAGGAAGAGGAGGTGGTGACAGACGCCAAATGAAATAAAGGAAGTGAATTCTCTTGGGGACAGATGGAATGTGTCGATCATTGAAGACGAGTTAAGACAAACCCGCACCCCCGCCATCAGAAGGACAGACTTGGCGGGTGCCTGATTTTAACGGTCCACCACTGTGTACAAAAACCCAGGTGTGCCTGAACTCGAACGAAAACCTGAAAAAAATTAACAAAACAGTGACTTTTTTTTTCTTTTTCTTGTGAAAATTAACTATCAGTGTTAAATTGTTTATAGAAGTACAGATTTTAAAAACTCACCCATCAACTTGTTAGACTTGTTACTGAGACATCCCAGGTCGTGTTGTCCGTCTGTCTGTCTTTTATTTGGTCAGTGTTACTAATCTTGTTCTTGTTTTGAAACGTTTTAACCTGTAAAGATGAGAAAGATTTCTATACCTTTTTATTGCCAATGAAGTTTCCTAAATCAGTATTTTATTGAGTTCTACGAACAAAAACCTGCACTACAGTATTCCTGGTTTACCTATGGATACATGCCTCATGCATTGTATGCCCTTCAGTGTTATATGTGTTCACTAGCTGGCGAGATGTGGATTGTGTTAGAGTTAGTCTTTACTAGCTAGCGTTACGTTTGTTTTCAGTTTGACTGTTAGCCTTAAGGAAAACAAAGTATTCTTGGGGATGGGTCGGTGGGGGGGAGTGGGTGGGGGATGGGGAGTCTCCGGGATGAGAACGTGGCGTCTGAACGCCATAACCAAATTAGTCCTATCAGGGAAGGTAGAGTCACAACCTCAACAGCCAGCATCAGGCCACCTGTGTTTCACGACCCGGCGCGGCCCAGGCGGGTGGAGTCCAGGTGAGGACCAACCCCCCCCACCCGCTCGGCTTTCACCCGTGGTTCCAAAACGCACGCACCCGAGCGTCTCCTTATTTTTTCGGGCTTAAGTTGTCAGTCAGTGTTTGTGTGTTGTGGATGTGTCAGACTGTACGTGAAGGATCAGGGCTCCATCCTGCTCCACCCCAAATGCCTCCAGCCTTATGCAAGACCTGTGTGCTGTTAAAAGTGCCATTGACCAGTGTTATCGTTTCCTCTTCTCACATGTAGCCAGTATTAAGTCCCTTCGTTACTTCAGCAAGACACATGTTAACTAATGTTTGTCGGCCTCGCACAGAACAACACGTCTAGGTCACTGTCCTATTAAAACATAGTTCCTGTGAAAGTGATGCAGCGTGTGGAGGCCTTGAACACTATCTGAACCCCACCTGAAGGGCGGGGACACCTTTTATGGTGGCAAGTATTTTTTTTTGTTGTTGCTTTATTATCGGTGTAGTATCGGTATTATTTTTGCTTATTAACAATTAATAGTTTTGTGTGAAAATGTGAGGAAATAGTGGAAAAGTGCACGTTATTAAAATCCAAAGATGTAAACTTTATAATGATATACAACAGCAGCGTGGAAAAGGTGGAGGTTTAAATGAATCAGTTAAAAAGACTAATCAATTAATGATAGGAACTAGTTTTTCCAATGTGTGTAAAACCGAAGCAACTGTTTCAATCAGTAGAAAACATGCAACACACATTCTCCTAAAGTTGTGATGGAATAAATCATAAATCAGTTTTTTTTTCTTAATTAAGATCCATGAATTAAAGTGAAAACAAATCCTTAATCGACAATAACCCAAAATTTGATGGGTTCATGTTTTGTCCATGTCTCATCCTTCCAAGTTTCAAGAAGAAAGTTCCAGAAGTTCATTAGCCAATTAATCAATTATCAGGATAACTGTGGATTTAAACTGCAGATTCATGTGTTTTCGCTCTACAAAGTTTAATCTACTTCAAATAATACTTAAGCTCCTTAAACCCATTAATGCAAAATCTGTTAGACTTGATAATGTGTTTTTATTTTCATTGCCAAACCGATTCAAATATCTCCAAAATAGTTTAAACTAAAGGATTTTGAAGCAGAAATAACCAGTGGGAACTTTAGAAACAGACACTGATAATCTAATGTTAACAAGTTTTTAATAATGCAATTTAATGTATTGCTAAGTGCTTCATAAACAGACAAGCTGCTGTTGATGCAGATTGAAGCAGGAAGTTCACTCCACCACGTCGACTCAAACTTTAATCTTTAAAGTTTAGTTTTGTGATTTGTGTACTTGTGATCAGCAGAATTTAAGATGAAGTTGTTTCCGAGCTGCCGACACTTCAGGGGACAAACGTTAGCGGATGTGGTGTCAAAGCGTTTTCACCTGGTTTTACTGAACAGTATTTTGTTTTGAGTCTGTTTTTCATTTTTTGGTTCATGTTTCTGTCCATTCCCCACCCCACACCAATGGCAGTATTAGAACCCATTTCACAGAACTATACCTGTTTAGTTCCTAGCAGACTTTTTTATATTTATGTCTCTTATTTTTATATTTTCTTTCATGGTTATTTATTACACATTGTAGTGTACATTACTGTAGTTTGAATTGATACAATAATATATTTTAGTATGAAAAATAATCTCACCACAAACTAAAATTCCCAAAAATATTGTGGTTCTGGGAGCTGAAGTTTGTTTTAACAAAACCGTTAAAAAAAAATTAAAGACAATAAAAAATAACATGTATTCTGTAAAACATCTGTTTTAAGCTGAAAAATGAAAAAAGACAGGAATGAGAAATAGAATCTGTTACATGTGCATCCGCTGTCTGCGTCGTTATGAAGCTACTGAATTCTTAACCTCTGTGATTTTAAAAGCATGAGTCCTGGCTGTTTTAATGAAGGGTCTTGATATGAAGACGTTGCTCCTCACCTTTTTGTTTTGTTCTTATTTGGAAGCCGAACCTGAACTCATCCTCGCCGCCCTGTTTTCTGTTCTGTGCCAACTCGCTCCATCGTACTGTCGAAGGCTGCATATTGTTTGTCCTCTACACGCCCTTTGTAAATCCACTGTCTCTTTTTTTGTATTGTTTGTACTTTAGTTTTGCTCCATTTTTATGACTCCCCATCACAATAAAATATAAGAAAGCAGCTCCGAGTCACTGGTTTCACTTCTCAACCTCCACACACTCGTTTTTCAGATCCTTTCATTGTTCTTTCTTTCTACATGAGAGCAGACATGTTTGAGTAGGTCTGCAGCAGCTTGTTATAGAGATGACCACCAGGGGGCACTAGAGGAGCACTCATCAAACCTCTGCACTGTGAAAAAAGGAAGAAATCCTAAAGACCACAGTGAGCAACGGGAGCAGCTCTACTTAATTAATATAAATCAGAGATGTGATAATCGATTGAAGTCGCTGTCGTCCTGAGAGAATCTGCATCATCTAAAGATTAAACTGTGAAATCAAACCCTCACTTTATTTCTCTCCCTGCGTCAAATTACAGATAATGTGCACGAGTGATTTCAGCATGAGAAGTTTTGTATGTGCAGTTAGCGGATAAATCAATGAGGGGGAGGTGAAAGTGATTTTTATTGACAATCACACATTAAAACAGGGTTTTGTGTGAGTGAGTGGGTTTAATGGATTTAACAGGATCTTAATGAATATTCATGTTGCACCAGGATGTTTTTCTTTTGTTGTGGAGGAATGTGTGTGTGTGTGTGTATTTGTTTTTCTCACAATTTACATCTTAAACACTCACCTTGTCAGGACCAGACCTCCTCATGGGGAACAAAGCCTGGTCCTTACCATAGTCTGTATAGAACCAGGCTTCTGTGTAGTTGTCTTAGGGGAAGATTTGCATTTTGTGCGATAGAGAAAAAAACTACATATGTATCACTGGGATGTCCAGGCCCAACATTCCCCTTAAATCTAATCTAACTGCACAATATTACTCACACTGATTGATATTATTCCCTTAAAGAAGATCCATGAATTATTGTCTCGGGAAAACGATCATGGATCCTCTTTGTTTGGATCCACACCAACATTTAATCTGGTTCAGTAGTTGTTGCGTAATCCTGTTTACAAACAACCATTTATTTACATAACCATTATATAAAACTTTGCACTTATAGAATCGAACCATTATGGCTCAATAGAAAACCCTTCATGTCCTTGTAGCTCTGAAAATGTTAAACACAATCAGGGATTTTTCAGGATGTTATTTGTTTGTTAGTTTATTTTACATGAAAAGATTGCTTGTCCGACTAGAGCCAATAGGGGGCAGTAGAGTACCACACTGAGTGTTAGTATTGAGTCTGGAGCGAGAACCCAAAAACACTTTTTACATGAAGATCAGTGCAGGAGGTCACATGTGCTGATACCTTATCTATTTATATATTATCAGTGTATATTAATCATAAAAGACCAATAATATTTACACACTGATACAACTCAAATGTTAAATGTTTTTAAATACACATCCTGATTCTAACAGTGAATCTCTAATGTGTGGAGAAGAACCTAGAAACCTGCACAGAGTAGATTCTTATGATTGAAGACGTCCCCTCCTTCCTCCTTGAGTCTGGACATTGAGTGTGTGTTTGTGTTTTTCTCCTCCTCCTCCTCCACCTCCTCCTCTTCTCCTCCTCCTCCTCCTCCTCCTCATCCACCTCTACCTCCTCTTCTTCTTCTCTCAGGTGCATGTGATGAGCGTGATGACGTGGAGGTGATTTAAGGGGAGGAGCCATATCTCTCTCTCTCCATCAACATGGCTCACTTCTTATTGTCGGTATTTAAGTTGTGGATTTGTTGTTGTTGTGTTCTTTTTATCAAGATGTTCCCTGTGTGTTGATCTTTTCTCACCGGGCCTCCACACTCCCACACTTTAATTCAACCACATTTCTTTATGTGTGTTTTTCCTCCAACTCTGGTTGAGCCAAGTGAACATTTGGTGTTTTGGCCGTAACAAGAACACGAGCAAGTTTCATCTCAGCGACTTTTTCCCAACAGAAAGAAACAGAATTGAAAACGCAGCTCAGTTCCTCGTCCAACTGCAGCGGATTTAAATCGATTTTTCGTCTCCTTGAAGCCTGTGAACACCTGTAGTTAATTTGTAATTTAAGGCTTTAAAAATGTCTCCATGCAAATAATCATTTGCCAAAATGATTGAGGTCTGGTTGAAGACTAAAACATTTAAATGTTTGCACTTAAACTTGATTTTACTGTTGTTGATACTGGTGGATGTAATTACAGTGAATTACTGGACTAAAACAAGCTTTTTAAAGGTTGAATACATACGATTTTCATGTGTCTCATAGAAACGTGTTAAATCAAAATACTGGTCAGCCTGCGTTGTGTCAGAATGATGGAGCGGACGTCTTTAGATTCCTGGAATGAGTCGGTAGAAGATGCAGAAGCAGACTGACTGACATCTGACGTGAGTGAAAAGTGACAAACTCACACATTTGTCTTCATCATTCAGACTCAGACACAAACATCCTCTGTGCGTCGTCCTGACGTTTCTCAATCTGACACATGAAGAAGAAAACCGAGCTGTAAACTTTGACACTACAAACTGTTTGTGTGAAGCAGAGACGTCTGCCGACATCTGCTCGACACACTGACACCGACTGAGACTGTGTTCATTTATTCTGTTTTACAAACCTGTGAATCTGCTCTGTTAATAAACAGCACAAGGTGTTTATTCATGATGTTTACCAGGATTATTTATATACAAGTTTTCTTTCTCATGTAAAAAGATTCCATCAGCCAAAGTTATGAAATTCATCAAAAACACACAATACATATTCTGTGTGTGAGTTGTCAGGATCTGTTTCTGTAAAGCACGTTTGAATGACTCATAGTTTTAGATCTATATCCTACCGCCTGTCCTTTGGTAGTCGTAGAGGGGCTGGAGCCAATCAGAGGGGGTGGAGCCAATCAGAGGGGGTGGAGCCAATCAGAGGGGCTGGAGCCAATCAGAGGGGCTGGAGCCAAGCGGTTGAGGGGATATCATAGATAGACGATGTGTCTCCAGATCCTCTCACTATCTAGAAGTGAAGTTTTGTCCAAATCCTGTATGCTAACACGGAGGAGGAGGGTATTTATGAGCCATACTGCAGCCAGCCACCAGGGGGCATGTGAAATGCTTTGGCTTCACAAATGTATAGATTATATAGTCCAGATTTTAAATCCACAACATCCAACTCTGAGCTTCATCAGCTCAAACTCACTGGAATTAGTTAATGTAAAAAAAATTGAATTATGAATGCGACGTTACCAGCGGCTGATTCTCTGTCAGTCTCTGAAAGGCAGAATGTGCAGATGTGAACGAGTGCAGGACGTTAATGTTGTGTAACCTCACGACCGACCGTCTCCATCGCTCCATCGCTCCTGCTGTGCAGCATCATCTCCATTTGTTGGTGAAAAACTCATCGAGTCCAATAAACCGTAAAAAGCGAATTTCATCCCTGAGCGAGAGGTGGATGGACTGGATGGACATTAGAGAGCACATTGGGCCAATACAGCATATTCCCCTTTGTGTGTCTATGTGTGTGTTTGTGTGTGTGTGTTTGTGTGAAAGATACCTATATCTTCACTTCATATGCTTTCATTATGACCTCTCATCTCTGAGGCATTTTTTGTATCATTTTCTTTCGTTTTTTATTCTGTATGGGTTCAGTTTTCTTCCAATTCAATGACCTCAGCGCAGGTATAGATTTTCCAGCGTGGAGCAGTGTGTGTCTGTGTGTGTGTGTGTATCTGTGTGTGTGTGTGTGTGTGTGTGAGGTTAGTCCCAGTGATTTGTTTGTGCTGCTGAATGAGTTTGCTGGCTGTCATTAGAGCAGCCATGCAGGGAGCAGCAGTCCGTCTGTCACCAGGCGTCCGCCCTGAGTTCAGCTCCTCATCTCTCTCTCTCTCTGTCTGTCTGACTGAATCTTCCTCTCCCCCAGTCACCAGCCACACATTCAACTGGAGGTGTCCAATCAATGTTCTCATGCAAAACAACTCACTCGAGCAGAAAGATAAAACAAAGATATTAAATAAATCTCCAAGATTTATAATGTGTTATCTTCTTCTTTATGCCTCACACACAAACACACACACACACACACACACACACACACACACACACACACACACACACACACACACACACACACACACACACACACACACACACACACACACACACAAACACACACACAGAGGCTCCGAGGCAGGATGTGAAGAATGTGACGGCTTATTAATTCACAGACCAAATGTATCTCTCTGTAAAAGACTGTGAGTGTAAGTCACAGTAAATGTAAGAAACTGTTTATTTATCTTTTCATAAGCTTGTGAACACAGATTCTCCAGGTTGAGAGGAACAGCTGAGGATTTAAACAAAGCTGTGGTAGAATAAAATACAAATGAAATAGACAGAGTCGGTGTGAAAGCTGTATCGGCTTCTCCCCGAAATATAGAGATACTTTTTCTCAACTGTGCAACAGAATATGCAGTTTTAGAAAACAAGTCAATACTTGGTTTCTGTTATCAAACAACATTACAGGAATATTTCAGCTGTTTGGTTGGCTGAGGTGTCGGTCGGCAAAGAACCCATCTCATTCTGGTGTGGATTCACAGCAGGGGGCAGGATCCAGAAGTTTATTTCCCTTAAAGTGAAACTCTGGATAGACAAATTACAAGTGATGTTGATTTGTGTATATAGAAGTAAATATAAGCAACGTAAGTCTTCATATTGTTGTTTAAAATATGTACAGAGAGGGAGAACCTTCAGATATGGGTGACGTGAGACCTCAGTGTTGAATTAAGAAGATACCAAGAGGATTTATAATGTTTTACTGGACTGAATCCAACACGGCAACATTAATATACTCACAGTATCTACATGTGTGTTCAGTAGAGACATTATTCAAACAGGAGGACGGAGAAGCTGTAACAGACTGAGCATGATGCAGATGTGTACTGGTGCATAGTGTGTGTGTGTGTGTGTGTGTGTGTGTGTGTGTGTGTGTGAGAGCCTCTATCTGACCCTCCTCCTCTCCACACATTTAATTTACTGTGCATATGGATCATTGTGTGGCAGCTCAGTCTGTATTAAAGCTGCGTACTTCCATCCATCTCTAGGAATCTCCCCGCTGATCTGTGGTGGGTCTCGTCTCTCCTACGTTTCAGAATCTAATCATCCTTTTCTTTCTGTGGACGAGATGAGATCCAGGCGCCTGCTTCTGGAATCCAACGTTTGTCTCCTGTGTTCTTCAGATTAAAGCTCTAAATGATTAAATCCTGATAACTGACCAAATGATTGTAATATGAAAGCAGTGGCGCTTTGTGTGATCACAGCTCTGCAGCTACAGCTCATTTTAAGTTTCCTTTATCTCACTGCTTTGTGTTTATAGAACATTCTACTGCCTGGTTGAGGCTCAGCTTCATCCCCACAACAGGAGGCTGTTTACAGCAGAACAGCTCTGATAGATCCACTACCTGCAGAGCACAGAGAGCAGCCCTGTGTGCTGGACACATCCCATCTCTGCACAAATACACTGCACCAAATACGTTCTGTAGGAAGTGTAATCGCACCATCTCTGAGAAGGTTTTCTTTTGAGGTGTGTTTTGACTCTTTAGCTGGATCCATGTCCCATCTACTAACAAGGAGGAGATATGATTTATGATCTAAACTGCAGTGCATTATGTGAGGAGTTCATTATGACTTTTTCATGACATGTAATCATATCACATGGAAATATATTTTCCTGGTCAACACAGGCTTTAGATTTCCCAGCTATCATTTCTGTTGATATCTTAGAAAATTAGTTTTTAGATCATATTTTTCTCGTCAGATCAGCTCCAAAAGTGAAGCATCTCAAGATAGACTCTCAAGTTAATGTCAAACTAAGTCTGGAAAGAATCCGTCAATGCCTTGTTGAATTATTTTGCACAAATGCACACACTCACACACACACACACACACACACACCTGCTTCCAGCTACACTGGGGTTGGGTACCACATAAATATCAAGCGGACCAAAAGAACAAAGGTGTTTCAGTAGTTCCTCGGTAGAAACAAACATCGTTAAAAGAAGTCAGGTAAAGTGTGAAAGTCCTTGAGCAGCATCAACAGGAGCCTCCATCAGAGTTACAGGGTTTAGAAACTCTCCATGTCCAAGGTGTTAACAGAGCGAGTAGAACAAACAGCCTCCTGCCCCCCCCCCGCTGTGAGGCTCCAGCTCATTAGCCTCCTCCCTCCTTCTTCCCTCACTTTCTCCTCTTCAAACCTCTTTCATCCTCCACCTTCCTTCATCTGACGCCCCATCGCTTCAACTCTCCATCCTTTCACCCTTCCCCCCTTTTTCCCTCTTCCTCCAATATGAGTCTTTTCTCCGGCAGAATCGTGATGAGTTGGCTTCTCTCCATCTCGTCTAATCGGAGGGGCAGTGACTCTGGCCTGTGAAGCAGGGGTGTGTGTGTTTGTGTGTGTGTGTGTGTGCGTGTGTGTTGGTGTCTCAGTGTTTGCTGTCACAGTTTGTCTTTTATCTGAAGATGTCCTCCATCCCAATCTGTCTTGTAAATGGAGTCATGGTCAGAAGTGGGTTGAAATAAAAAAAATTGTATCTGCAAATATGTGTTTCATTTCTTTTTATTATCATTAAATGCTACAAAATCCAATTAGACGCTCTGGTGTCTTATTCTATTTATCTTTTGCTGGAGACAGATTAAAAAAACGACTTGATGGTCATCGACGGCGCTCCACCTTCCTCACAGCTGGAGACGCCCTCTCATCCTCTTCATCAGAGTCTTTACACCTGTTCAACGATCAGCCGCATCGATCAAGGCAAGAGGCTGGAAAGAAATCGAAACGATAAAATGCAACCAACAACGAGGGCGTTACTTAGTTTATAAAACAATCTTGTTTTGGATTAGAAGGTGTTTAGATAAATTGAAACGACGAACGGAGGAAAAGTAAAGAGGATTAAATTTCATAATAAACAATCCATTCGTTTTATTTGGTGTGAAATTCATCGATAGAACCCTGAACTGAAAAAGAAGAATAAACCAGTTCTCATGTTTAAAGCTTCTCACTGACGCCAGGCTCACTTCCTCCTGGCGTCAGACCCTTGCTCTTCACACTGGAAGACCCTGTTTATTCACCGTCAACACGCTTCGGTTCACAGCGCCGGCGTTCTGTGATCCTCTGACCCATGAGGAGCTGGAGCTGCTGGAGCTGCTGGAGCTTGAAGACGAGCAGGAGGAGCTGACAGACTTCAACACGTCAGACTCCTCCAGTGAAGATGACAGGAAGTTGTTGGACGGGTCAAACGAGGAAGACAAGCGTGAGTCTTCAGAGCAGCTGGAGGTCGGTGCTGCAGCTTGTTGAACGAGTCCTGTTCAGTGGATTCAAAGTTCTTCTCTGGATCCAAACTGCTCTCGGCCTCTGGTAAAGTTTGTCTTCTGACCTTTTAGTCCTGGTCCTGCACTCTGGTCTCTGTTCACTCTACACCGTCACTGAGTCGAATCAACAGCCTGTGGTGCAAAATGACCTGGAATCATTACACAAAGCTCTGAGACACTCACGTATCACTGGAGCCACTCGTGCACAATAGAATGTTTCTCTCTTAACACACTTTTTAAAAAAATCCAGTGGAATATATTCATATGAGAAGTTTCTCCCTGTGGGTCCCAGTGATTTATGAGACGCTGTGACTGCAGCAATCTACCAGTGAGAAATGTTTCCCCAGAAAACAAACAAACGTGTGCGTCCTGCAGCTGAGAGCAAATTGAACTAACAAAACGGATTGTCACACACACACAATAAAACCACAAAACTACATAACAACTGGTTTGTAAGCCGCTCGTCTCTAGAAGTGATAAAAATAAATCTAATTAGAACAAAGAGCTCAGTGTCGACCGGCACCTGTAAAGTTTGGTCATTAATGTTTTATATTGTTTGTTGTTTAATCAGCGAGAAAATCTTTGAAACCACAAATTGTCATTTTTACGCTTTTGTTTTCTTCTTCTTTCTTTGATTAAAGGTCCAGTTTGTAGGATTCAGAGGGAAATGCAGATAAAAAGAGGTTTTTACAAAGCCCTAATTCCATTGTCTGTTCTCCTGAAGATCTGTAACATCACCACTAGAGGCCACTAAATCCTAGACACATGCTTTGGCTTCACTTTTGGGAGCCGTCATGTCGTCCATCTTGATTTAAAGTCTGTGAGAGCAGCTCATTGGTGGATCGTTAGTTTCTTCCTAAATGTCCAAAGGGACATCGACTCCTCCCGATGACTGGGGCTCAGACATCAGAGTCGTGTGTGATCACTGACAGAATTAATCTTTCACCCAAACCACCTCTCAACGGTTTCTAACCAGACCTCAGTCTCTACCCTCGGACCCCCACCCCACGGACCTCTCCACCCCCCCAGGCCTCTGCATCACTCTGAGCTCCCTCTCTTACCCCTGAACTGTCAATCGCCCACTTTTCCACCACAGGCGGCAAAACCAATTAGTGTCCGTGACCCCCGGGCCACAGAGCGGCCCTTCAAGTTTCCAAACTGGGTTTTTATTTTCTCATCCCTGTGACCAGAAAAACAATCTGGTCCAGTGACCCGTGCCAGCACAGGTCAGCCGGAGAGGAGAGGCTGCAGGAGATGGGTTGTGATTCCAGGACGGCTCCTATAAACATCTGTGACGTGGTTTGTCTGCACACGGACAACAAGAGGAGGACGAGACAATCACAGGGAAATTACCAGCAGCGATTATGTGAGATGAGAGCAGACTCGAATGACCCCCGTGGAACTGTTCATTTCCTTCAGTCTGTTTGATTTGCATATGAAACGTGTTTCATTGTTCTCTGATGTCTCCTCCTCGAAAAAACACTTTCCAACAGTTTATTCCATTTGGCAACAGGAGCAGCAACACAACGCTGGAAACCGGCAGGTTTGTCAGAATCTGCTTTTATGAATCTTTCCATCAACACCTCTTTCTCCTGAGTGAGACAGTGATGAGGTTCAATCTCTGTCTGTGTTCTAATTAATCTCAAAGAGTAAGAAAAGCCCCTGGAGAGAGTTTGACTTTATAATCAGATTTATAGTGTTGCTGCCTGATGTGCAAATTAAGTGTTCAGACAAATCTGTGATGCTTTAATCCGTCATATTCTTAATACCTGGAAACAATCAACAGTTTAAATTTAATTTAAGACGCATGTCAAGTACGACTGATTTATACGATAATGAGTTTCAGAATTACTAAGATGAAGGAGCTGAGTGGAGTCAAACCCTGAAATCATCAGTCGCTCAGACCACATGAGACAGAAGGGATTTGAACCTGGATTAATTCTGACCAGAAACCTGAAAATATTTATTTTTTATTTTATTTTATTTGCTCTGAATTGCCTCTTATTAAAACGCTTCTTCTGTCCTCACATACATTTTCATGAGCTGCTGGTTAAAGGACATAATGATGGACAGGTTCAACTTACTGTACAACCCACTTTAAAGCAGAATCTATTTATTTCTGTTGAGAGGTTTTGACGGGGAACAACACAGACCTTCACATGTTTAACTGATTGCATCCAAACTCACCTATAAGCTTATAAATTGGGGAAAATGAACTATGACAAAAAAAATCACAATTATATTTACCTGAGAGCAAACAGCACAGAGTCAACAGGTTCACGGAGGAAAATGTTTTTCAAAACCCAGATTTCAACAGGGTCTAATTTGCCCAGTGGGGAAATTAATGTGAGGCATCTCCTCCTCCGCCTGCTGCTACACTGTGTGTGTGTGTGTGTGTTCACACTGGTTTAAATAGATTCTTTTGCAAATACATTATTCATGTTCCACCCGGTAAGCACTTATATATATTTTTACCTGCCGCTGTGTTTAATTCATTCCATGGAAACAGTGAAATAAATGGTGAGATAAGTTGTGTTGTGATGTTTCTCAGCAGATGTTGTGTCCACATAAATGCAGCCCATTACGTTTTCCACCTACGCAACATACAAAGAATCACAAGCACCGAATCAATCTTTAAAGAAATCTATTATACAACAGAGTTAATGATACACCACCATTACCTGTCACAGCCTGCGTTCACCACAGTGTGGTCTCCCTGCACGGAGTCTCAGCTCAACAGCCGAGTTACAGACGGATCAATAATCAGGCTGCGGTAAATTATTCTGCCAGAATTTCAGTTGAAAGCGAAGAGAAGGAGATGAGCTAAAAAAGGACCAGAAACCAAACAAGTCAGGTGGTGAAAGGAAAAGATATAAAACCAACACAAAGACAAATGTCTAAAGATGCAAAACCATCATTAATAGACAAAAACTGTTGACAAACTGTTTCTCTTTTTACCAAACTGTGCCACAACTGTGTGTATGTTTAACTTCAGCTAACAAGAGGCGTGTTAAGACTATAGTTATTCATCCTTATAATATTTGATCTGCAGAGCATCAACTCTAAATTATCTTTACAGTCAGGTTTTGATTCTTTACCATCGTATCAAAGAGGTTTTCATGGGACAAAAGCTCTTAATTAAAGCTTGAGACTGTCTGACTGCTGCTGAGACGAAGGCCTGCCTCCTCTTCCTCACAGCTTATCACCGCACAGAGGAGAAACTGAAAATGTTTTCAGGAAAATCTATTTATTGTTGGATAGCGCGGCTGCAAGGCTGCAAGAGGGGGCTCGGCCGTGATAACAGATTCCTATCGAGACCCACACCAGCTCCTGGGTGGAGGAGGAGGCAGCCGGGGAGAAGCTGGAGACATTTTGGGGCGAGAAGCTGACGGGGAGAATGATCCGTTTTTAAAACTGAGTTATTTATTTTTGTCTGCAGAGAGACACACGTCTAAAACCCTCTGGTCCTCGGCTGCTGGTGTTTCTGCTCCAGATTAGCAGAGTTCCTCCAGGGTTTGTTATTTCTCCACTCGAGATAAGATCAGTGTTATCTCCAGTGTCCAAGTCGAGTGTGTGTTGACCAACTTGATAAAATATATTCAGTGTTGTTGCGTTAGAAATCTTTCTCATTGTGTGTTTTCAGACGAATCAGGTGAAGTGTTGAGGTGTAAAATAATTCACTGGGAACAACAGGTTGAGATTTGACTCCAAACTCCCATCAGACATGTGTGTGAAGCATCTTAACAGAAACAGATGGAACCTGTATGACGAACTTCACTATGAGGATAAATCATCACTTTTAACCTTCCAGTGGAATGTGTGTTATAATTGGATGGAAACAGATGAAGCTCTAGTGTAATTCACAAGTATTTAACTTTTGGATAATATACAAATGGCCTTTGCAGGGGCGAGTTATCTGCCCAAATAATAAGTTTACAAAATAATCGTAATGCTATTATTAAGATCTGAAATTCATCCTGTATGATGTTTACGATAATCCTCTCCGACAGAAAGCTGAGTGAGAGTGGGAAGCGTCACCTCCCAGATGTTGTGTACTTTTACAAATCGTTTGGAAAATTATAATTACACTTTCTCTACAAAAATGTGTTGTTTTCTGAATTTGAATTGCTCTCGTTGAATTTGATCTCCAGTGCTGTTCTCACAGTTTCTCCGTAGCTTTCCTTTAAAAACCTCAGAGACCAGATTTCTAAGTATTTAACCTTTAGTGGAAGTGAGTTTATCTCGCCCTTCGTCTGTTTTCATCTTTTCCTCCGCGATGGATTTGGATTCGATAAGAGAAGTGAAAGGAAATTGCTTTCTTTCAGATTCATCTTATCACTGAACGTCATGAAAGGACCAGGCCTCGCTGGTGGAGGTGGTGAAGTTGACACGTTCACAATGAGCAGCGGCTCTAAGGGAAGTTGTCACATGTCACTTTAACCTTTTGGATGGCGGTGATGGATCCAGTCTGATGTGACACTGGAGGTCTGGGTGGAGTCTTTAGTGAGAATGCGTGACCAATACATCACATTTCAAGCAACAGGCAGTAAAACAGTCTGTTGTGTTGATTTAAAATCTGTTTAAACAACCTTTTATACATGTTTTTAAAACAATCCCTTAAAAAAATGACATTATTCATGAAGCTGGACTCTTGTCTTTCCTGCTGCAGCATTAAATGATAAAACTGCAGAACATTTAACTTTCCTTAGGTCGGTATGAGAGGCCTTTAGTTACTGTTAATGTACCAACAAGTGGATTAAATCAAACTTTCTCTGAACAGATAGAAAAGCTTTAAATTCAAAGAGAACCATGAGATCATGAGTCTTATTCCGACAGCAGCCGGGGTGAAAAATCATTTACTCTGTTCATTTCTGGTCAAAGACATTAAAGGCTGATCATAATCTTTAAATTACTTTAAGAGGAAATACACGATACAGCACATTATTCAGCAGAATGGAGTCAGTGTTATTCTGTGTTCATATAATTCACTGAGTTGTCGTCTTACACATCCATGTAGATCTTAATCTTTAAATTACCTTCTGGGTTATTAAAAGTCAAATGTCACCCAACAAAATCAAAATCAAAATCAGTCTGTTGAAAAACAAAGTTTATTTTCATAAAACAGGATTTAGTTTGTAAAGAAACAACCAGAAAAGATTCAAATCTCCCGGTTATGATTCTTTTTTTTGATGGCGTTTCACTCACTGACTTCACTGTTATTCACCAACATTAGGAACCATCACATTGTTACACTGACAAGAAACCGTGAGAAAACCAAACCTCCAGCGAAACCTTCATTCAGTTAAACAGTGTTTAGATACTTGAACAGGTCAAATGATATTAAATACAATTTCTGTTTGATCTTTATGGTTCAAATGAGTCTTTGGGCTCCATTATTATCAACTGACAAGTTTAATAGTCTTGTTTTGAGTTAGTTTTCATGATTCTGTTCACTGAGGCGCACATTTAGTTTCTCTGCCCCAGAGAGGAAACAACAGCAACATTTCTCCAACAGTAAACAACCGCATGACTCAACTTCTGCCTGTATTTCAATCAACTCCCCTCAGGCTACATACTGGCTCACATTTTACTTTTGCAGTTTGGACTCTGAGAGCTGCCAGAACACTTGAGTTTAATACCGAACCAAGCTAGCATGCTAAATCGTCCTCATGTCGACTCCAGCCGGTGACACCAGAGGAGCAGATTCAGTACCGAGCTGGAGAACTTCAACATCTCTGGTTTTATCTTCTGCTTTTAGATCTTTACACAGAGAATAGCTGTTGACTGTGGTTTGTGTGTAACCATTTGAAAATTGCACTTCTTAGCAACTTTTCTCATTAAAATCCCATCAGTGCTCCGGAGGCCTGGCAGAGAGACGACGTTGTGTATTTGTTTAACAGCTGCTGTCGATCATCCTCTTTCTGCTTCTCAGCTTCTCCTCCGTCAGCAGCTCCTCTTCTACACACCAGCTGAATTCACTCAGTGCTAATATCACAACGTGTGTTTTTCATGACACACGTCTGCCTGACGCCTCCTGGATTATCTCAGCTCCTCATCCTGATCAGCTCGCTGCTTCTCCATCGAGTCACAGTCCACCTGTCAGAAGCAGATTAGGGTTTGAAACACACGTCTGTGCAGAGAAGGAGGTGACAGACAGGCCCGGTGTTACAGAGCCTTGTGCTGCCGTCAGTGGTAGAAGCTTTGCTGTTCAGAGAGCGGGGGGGGGGCTTCCAGCAGGCAGCCGCCAGCAGGGAGGAGGAGGAGGAGGAGGAGGGGGAAACAAAGAGAAAGAGAAGGAGATGTGATGGCTTTTTGTGGTTGGGAAAGAAAGAGGGATAAACCACTGAAAGCACACGTCAGAGAACTCAACCTGTCATGGCAGGAGACAGTCCCAGTCAAACATGTGTCCTAAATAAATGGGAATCTAGTTTGACTGGAGCAACGTTAAAAACAGCTGGAGTCCTTCAAATGGACATTTTTTAAAGAGAAGCAACTTTGAAGTGGTTCTGTTCTGTCAAACCCAGCTTCAGAAATCTGCAGTTCCTTCTGTAACTGATGAAACCGGTGTAACTGGGGCAGAACCTTAAACATCCCTGGAGGTTAGAAGTTTGTCTCGAGCTATAATCCACTCTCCTCAAAAATAACCACATTCCCCGAA
This sequence comes from Pseudopleuronectes americanus, assembly GCA_038501795.1. Classification (NCBI taxonomy): domain Eukaryota; kingdom Metazoa; phylum Chordata; class Actinopteri; order Pleuronectiformes; family Pleuronectidae; genus Pseudopleuronectes; species Pseudopleuronectes americanus. The sequence goes on from CM076730.1 coordinate 19,972,924, forward strand.
CACCATAAAGATACCGACACCTTTTCAACGTTTCAATATGACAAAGTGACGTCAGCCAGAGATCGTTACAAAGACGTGAATTCAGAATTTACATTTCTGAAATTATTTACAGATGAAACAAGGACATCGACCATCAAGTCCAACACTGTTGCATCGATTTTCACAATGTACAGAAAAGCAACAGAAAGACGTCACCGGGTGCAAATTGTTCTGTTTCTGCCTCCACCTGCTGCAGAGCCACTTCTGTGAATGAAGTCTCCCAGTGAAGTCTCCCAGTGAAGTCTCCCAGTGAAGTCTCCCAGTGAAGTCTCCCAGTGAAGTCTCCCAGTGAAGTCTCCCAGTGAAGTCTCCCAGTGAAGTCTCCCAGTGGCTCTGAGTTCAGTGAGAGGTTCTGAGGCGTCTCCAGTTCACCGGGGTCGTCTCCGGCTAAATGAAATACTCCTTCCGGTTTTCCCCGGTGACGTTCTGGGAGTCGGTCTGGCTGTTGAAGGGGAAGTCGGGGCTCTCCTCCCGCTTGACTCCCTTCACCTCCTGATTTCTGTACGTCTCTTTCCTGCGGTAGAGGAATCGGCCCGTTATCGCCAGGACGGCCACGACCACGAAGATCACCACCGCTATCACACCTGCAAGGCAGAGCACAGTTAGAGATGTAGAAAGGCTTCAAAGATTTCAATGAGTATGAATGTTATCTCTCCCTCTAAAGTCACTTTCTTCTCTTTAATGTTCTGACTGTCGTGCTGATCTAACTCTCAAGTACATTCAACCCCGGTTCAAATCTTTTCCATCTCTTCAGCTGCTGCTCCATTGAGCACATCTGAGAATATGATCTCAGGTTCAATTTAATTGGAAAATACCACTGAAATCAATGTAATAGCACATTGTATTTAAAAAAGACCAATTCTTTAAGATAACAGAGAAAGAGCTTCAACATCAGCGAGTCATTCCTGCTCAGGTTTAATTAGGTGAGCTGCCCTTTACTTTAATGGAGACTTTTAAATGACTTTTCTCAGGGTCTCACCTTTTTTCTATCTCATTTATAGATTGAACCTTTCGGGTCCTCACTTTAAATCAATCCGTGCCGGCAGAGCAACAAAGTTTTAAACGAGTTTTAAACGGAGTCTTGCACCGACACAGTTCTTGGAGCTAAACATCTGTTCCACAACTTTGTTCAACCGGGTGAAGAGTTCTTCGTGGCTTTGTTCAAAATGCATCCGACACAAACAGGGAGATGGAGAGAACATGTCTCCGCCAAGGACAAACAATCCCACACGTTCGTCTGCCTCTTTATGAAGAAATGAAAAATAGTCTGATAATCTGCACTAGACTGAACAAACTCAAAGATCTCAGCACTTGAATATGTCTGGTTTTTCTTTTGAATTCAGGGGACGAATAGATGACGAATTAGGTGAATATGATGTTTTATAGATGATAACTGTTACGAACTTCATATCAACTTTACAATAAAAATAAAAAGAGATGTCCTGGTGTGTATACCCTTGACACCAGATGGAATGAGTCCCTGTGCGAGTGCAGAGGAAGATGGTTCAGTACCTCCAATCAGAGCCGAGTCAGTCCTGATGGCATTGACCAGAGGTTGACCTGAACCCACTGAACCAAGGTCTAGAGAGGGAGGAACAAGAGAGGTGGAAGAAAGGAGTGAGAAGAAAGGTGGAAATGGAAGGAAAGAGAAGGAGCGAGGGAGAGGGGAGGTGGCATGCAGAGAAAAGATAAGAGCATCATCATTCAGAGCAGATGGAGAATATGAGACTTTAATAAAGTATCACAAACAGGAGGTGACGTCTTCTCCACTCTGAGACACAGTGACGACTCACTTACTTCTAATCAGTGACGGCTCGGTAACACAATCAGACATGTCCTCGATTTACACAACACGGCTTCACTGGGTGTCGTTAACTTTAAGTTTGTGCCGCTGCTCAGTTTGTGACGTGTTCGCGGCGGCAATAAGCCGAGTGGCTTCTGGACGGGTTGAGCAGCTCGTCACAGAACAAGAGCGCCAGGGGACAGGAAGTGAAAGACACTTAGAGAAACACTCACTTGTCACCGTCAGCTGCATCGACCGTGATCGACAAATATAGATGACAACTATGTCTATTTTTGTCAAGCGAGTGCATGAAAGATTAGAAACCAGCCTGTCTGTTTGTGTCAAAGTAGAAATATAATTAGTTTATCGTGTCCCTTCGATTTATAATTCACAAGAATGACGGACAGTTAACCTGCAGATCTGAACAAGGCCTCTGACATAAGCTACATCAGGTTGTAACTCGATTGTCAGTTTATTGTAGGTTTTGCTCTCATCATTGTGTTTTATAGAATCAGTCAGTTATCTTCCTCACACAGTCCAGTCTTCAAAGTCTTACCTATGGCGAGGTGGTGTTTGTTCTCCGCTGCGTAGGGATTGGCCGAAGCCGAGGAGCCGCAGCTGGACCGGAGGAGAGGTCCGCTGATGGAGACGGGGCTGGTGTCCGGGTGGAGCAGAGCGGCTTTCAGAGGACTGATGGAGTTGAAGCTGAGCACTGAGAGACAGCCAGAGAAACCCAGAGACGCCAACCTAGACACGTCCGGGTCCAGATCAGAGTCTGAGGAGGAGCAGAGGAGGAGAGGAGGAGGAGAGGAGGAGAGGAGGAGGAGAGGAGGAGGAGGAGAGGAGGAGGAGGAGGACAGGAGGAGGAGAAGAGGAGGAGGATAGGAGGAGGAGGAGAGGAGGAGGAGGAGGAGAGGAGGAGGAGAGGAGGAGAGGAGGAGGAGGAGAGGAGGAGGAGGACAGGAGGAGAGGAGGAGGAGGAGAGGAGGAGAAGAGGAGGAGAAGAGGAGGAGGAGGAGCAGGAGGAGGAGGAGGAGAGGAGGAGGAGGAGAGGAGGAGGAGGAGATGAGGAGGAGGAGGAGAGGAGGAGGAGGAAGAGGGGAGTAGGATGAGGAGGAGGGGAGGAGGAGGAGGAGGAGAGGAGGAGGAGGAGGAGATGAGGAGGAGGAGGAGAGGAGGAGGAGGAGAGGAGGAGAAGAGGAGGAGAAGAGGAGGAGGAGAGGATGAGACGAGGCAACTGGATTTAAATGGAACACAAATTACATTTTGTAGTTTCATGACATGATGCTAGAAACTAGATGATCGAATAGTTTTCGTTTTCTTTTGTTGAATAAGACATAATTACTTTATTTGTCTTTTTCACTGACGCAGTTAAAAAGTAAATAAGATGTTTTAGATAGCCCATTTCTTCCTGGATCTAATTCACATAACTTTATTTTGGAATCAGCAAAGGAGGATCTTGGTGTGTCCGTGTTCTCCATCAGACTGAAAGAATAAAGTATGAATAAAGTGTTTGTTATGGACTTTTCATTTCATGGTGTCATGTCCAGGTGTCTCGACCAAAGAGATGGTGTCACTGCCGTCATGTGACCCATGTCTTATGAATGTTCAGCAGGTGATGACACTAACTTTATTTACTTTCTAGAATATAGGGAAATATCGACTGATGGCAGAAAACAGTGTAAAGTGAACGAGCACCTGTAAAACATGTCATCCACTGATTATTATTATTAATATTTTTCTCCTGAGAGCAGCAGTGGGACACAAACACAGAGTCAGGGTAGATTATCCTCAGTCCCCAGAGGATCCTGCAGGACGTGGAACACACAGCGTCCCTCACCACAGACGACAGACTGTCAGTCGGTTCCTCCAGCAGACAGATGTGCAGCCTCGCTCTCTATCTGTTCATTTAACTGACTTGAATCCCTCCATCCTTCACCTCCGCTCCTCCACGGCAGAGTAAACAACAGCTGTGAGAGCCGACCAGCCACATCCCTGTTTGTTCACTGTGACTTTCACCAGGACGTGTTCATGTTGATGAGCAGCAGGAAACATGACGGCAGCCTGTACACTCTCAGCTGCTTCCCTCCTCACTCCATCAGCCCTCTCTCTGATCCATTAGTCCGGCTGATGGATGATCGCTTTGCCAGGGAAAGGACAGAAAAATCCACTTTCCTGCTGCTTCGTGTTCTGATGCTGATCCGAGTCTGTCGCTGCTGGTTTGAAGGAGGAGACGAGCGGTGGCACACCGACAAGACGGAGTTCAAAGACTTGAGTTTACTGAACATGCACAACGATTAAAAGGGTTTATCATCACTTAGTCCATAAGATATGTGGTGTTCTTGCCTGATCTTGAAATATGGATTTATTTATATTGATATTTCTGGGCTGAATCCACCGATGACAACTTTGCATTTCATATTTTCCATATCGATCAATTTCCTGCCTGGAAATGTGAGTTACTAAAGTTTTTGAGACGTAGAAAAAGCCTCTGAAACATCGATAACAGCCCGAGACACTCACAGTCTACATTTGATTAAATCTGAAGAAATAGAATAACATAAAGAAAGTATTTTTTTGTGTCGGATCCGGGTTTTTGGATCCACGTTCAGGGTTTCACTTTAAAAATAAACAAACTGAATCAAACCAATGAAAATCAAAATAATTGACTTTTAAAAAAAAGTTCAAACGGAGGAAAAAAATCATAAGAGAACCAGACATTTCTGAAATGTATGAATCTGAAAATGATTTGCTGCAAACTTGAGATCCTGCATGAAACCAAGACACACTTATATAACAAGATATTCCTATGTAATATTAATTAGTGTCTTTCTTGGTATAGAGAACTGCTGATGGAAAAAGTCAGTTTAAAAAGCCGACTTTTGTTTTTATGACTCATGCCCAGCTGTCTCCTTGTCAGAGCCTCTGTTGTGTTTTTATTAATCGACTGGAACGTTTATTTTACCCTGTGTGATCCGGATGTCAGAGAGAAAAAATAACTGAAAATGTCTGAGATAAGTTGCCTGCAGTGATGGAACACGAGTCCGACAACACATCCTCATCACGTTGAGCCGTGCACACAACACACAACACACTGTGACACCTCAGGTTGAAGTTTAACACAACAGACAAAGTATTTTTTTCTGTTTACATCTCAACTCGGACGCATTTAACATTCAAAACGATAAAGTGAATTAATTTCCGTCCTTAGTGCTAAAAGCTTCTCTGCATTCACTTCTGTGTGTTTTCGGATGAGGCCAAAGTTCTGAGAGCTGTTATTCAAATGAGCCTGAGTGCTGTGTAATAAAAAGACTCTGTTCTTTCACTGCCTCACTTACCGAGCACTCTGCCCAACACCAGAGACTTGATGGCGTTGAATTCTCCGTCAGATGACAGGTTGAAGTCCTCTCTGGCGTTCTGGTTGATCTGCAACAAACACAAATCTCTCATTGATTGTTGGGAAAAGGAACAATCACTTTAAAAGGGCTTTATCAGCTTCCTACAATCTGTGGGCGTCTGAATTGGTTGAGTTTCAAGATCAGTTCAGATTCTGGAATCTTTCTCCTTCCATGTCTGAACTTGATCTTGAACTCGGGCTGAGAGCGTGAGCATGGAACCCTCAGAGGAACCTGCAGACTCCGGCCTCTCTGAGAACAGGACGCAGCGTGTCGGTCGCCCACAGTGACTCATTCTTCAACGGGACATCTGCTCAGGGGAGAGGATGTGATTCTGTCCGTGTGGAGTCTGGACGCTGCCGGCCATCAGGAGCCAGCTCCGTGGAACCGCTGTGTGGAGGTCCCCCCCCCCGCCCCCACGTCCCCGGAGTGTGTTGCTAACGACATAATGACTCAAGGTGATAGATGTCGACAAGATGAGATGCACCTCATATGTCACTGGAGGGGAGGGGCACCCATGCAAGACGAGGTCACCTTGTATTTCATATCACGTCTTGATAATTATACAGACGTTCAGGCGCTGAGTTAGATGAAGTTAACATCATTTATCATGTGAGCTTAACAAGATAAGAGATTCACTAGATCCAGATATGATTAAGATGCTTCATATTTCATGTGCAGCTGCTTTAGTGTGTAGTTTGTCCCTGCCGCCCTGCCGTAGCTCCGCCCTCATCACTGGAGCTTGATTAATGGAGCAGGAAACTCATTATCGCATGAGTGTGAGAGCATGTCAATTATTTCTGTATCTGCTCTTGTCTTGAGTTTGAACTTATTGTAAAATAAATTCTGCAAATCTTGTTATTTATTAATTTGCAGGTTGAATTAGCTCATATTAGCTTGTTGTGATATATTAATGTTTTTCCAGGGACATGATAGCAAAACACAGCACTTTATATTTATTGAACTCTGCAGGAATAAGTAGGATATATGGTGCACAACTATACTGTGTGTGTGTGTGTGTGTGTGTGTGTGTGGGTGTGGGTGTGTGTGTGTGTACCTGCACGGACACAGAGTCACCCAGTCTCCTGACAGTAACTGTGTGTAATTGTCCATTTGCCAAACTCTTCACTCTGCTCCTCAGCACCTCTGCTTCTCTGCTGCCGTCCAGCTTGTACCTCACCTCCAGCTTATCTTCACACACACACACAGACACACACAGACACACACACAGACACAAACACACACATACACACATACACACACACACAAACACACACAATTTTAAATTGAATGTTTCTCTCTTGCTGAAAACCATTTTCACTAATCTCGTAGTTATTTCATGAATCTTTATGTCGAGCATCAGAATCAATGAAGCTTTTTTATATCTAGAGCATTAAGGTTACATTTTTATATATTCATTATGAAAACTCCAGCCCTGACACATTTTCAGAACATTAACATTTCATGAAAAACCTGTGAAGTGGATTTTTAATATTGAGAAAGATTATAAGACATTAAAATTGTCCTCCAGGTGAATACAGAATAACCCACATCTAAATTTTTAAACTTAAAATATTTAATACCACAAAGAACATTACATAAATATGTTCTCTGTATTACAAACACGTATTTACCAAGAACTAAGAATCATTTGTTATTCAGTTGTAGCTGTTGTTCCTGATAATCCAGTGAAAATAGTGACAAAGAAATTCCATTTGGTCTGAGGAGGTGTAAAAGCCGCCGAGGGCAAAATAAATAAACAATAAAAAGCTCTCTTGAATTTCGTTGAACTTGAGTTTTAACAGCATTTACCTGACGACTCCAGCGTCAACAGGAAACCTTAATGCAGTGCTGTCCATCAGCTGTGAGTCATTAACAGCAGAGAAATCCATTTACAGCTAATCTAGCAGCAAAGTGCTGTTTCATTAGACTCCTGGAAGCAGAACATGTGATTTATAAATTCAAAGTGCCTCCTTCTCTTAAAAGCCAAACTCACTCACGACATCATCCGAGTCCAAAGTTTATAAAACACATCAGTGAGTTTTCTGCTGTTTCATTCTGCAGCACCCCCCCCCCTCCCCCCCTCAGCATCACCCATCAGCTCCCACTGATAAAACCACTGAACACTTTCTGTCCTCCTCCAGCCAGTCCACCCAGCTGGACAGATTAAAAGCCAGTAGAGGCTGACGGGTTGAATCCAGAGAAGAAGAAAGATCGGACAGATCCTGATAGATCTGGGAAAGCTGCGGAGCGAGGGATGAGGAGGAGGAAGGAAAAGGGGGAGGAGATGTGAGGAGAGGAAAGTAATTGGAAAACCTTGAAAAAAAGGAAGCGAAAAAACTAACAACAAAATAAAGGAAAAGCAAAAACTAATGAGAAAAGAGAGAAGAGATGGAACGAGGGGGAAGATGAGGGGAGAGGGAATTAGATGTTCAAGGGGTGAAAGGGAGGAAGAACTTGGAGGAAGGATTATAAAGACGTTCAATCTCAAATCTGAACGACCTGGAGGAGAGAGGACAAGATAAAGATGTGGAAAATGGAGGTTAACAGGAGGAGGGGTGATTCTTTACCATGTTGTAAAACCTACAGGAAAGAGAAGACCAACCACACTCCTTCAAAATAAGAGCCTCTCCTCCTCACCGTGCTTGTTGATGAGCAGGGCCAGGTGCTCTCTGTAGTACGAGGACACGTAGAGCAGCAGAGCCGGACTCTGATTGGTCCTGAAGCTCAGCGAGACGTTCTCTCCTCGCAGCGTCACGTCGGAGTAGATGGAGGACGGGGGGGCGCTGCTGTTCCTCATCAGCTCGTACGGCTCCTTGAAGGTGTAGCTGACGGAGGTGGTGGACTCGAAGGAGGCCGACACCTCTGCAGGAAGAGACACAGACTCTTATAGCAACATCAGAAACGTAGATAGCATATATATATATATATATATATATATATTTATACAGTTAGTCGAGTCAAATTTATATATTTCCAGCCACGTTCCACATCTGAGCCTCGTCCTGTTGACGCAGATCTAATCTCCTGCAGTTCATCTCACTTCATCTTGTTTAACCCAGATACAAAGTTCAATGTGATGATGTGTTTTTTTTTAATGCATTGAATGTAAAAGCAAACAAAAGGTTTTGAATGGACTGAAATCACTCGGCCTCAGTTTGCATGAAGCTTGAGCTCGATACTTGTCGAGTGTTTCACTGAAGTAAAAGGTTCACTGGATTTATAAAGACTCTCAACCTTTAAACTGACAAACACCCACAATGTTCTGAATAACTCAAGTCTCCTCTTTTCATGTGTTTATTGTTTATTTCTCCTTGTACATCATGTATCTTCATGGAGTTTGAGGCTCAGTGACACGTGGACGGTACCTGAGCTGCAGAAGACCCCGGTGAACGCCGACAGGCCGCAGTCGCAGTGGAAGCCGGCGGCTCTCTCCACGCAGCGGCCCCGGTTCTGGCAGAGCGAGCCGTAGCTGCTGCAGTGACCCGGGCAGCCGGGTCGAACCCCGGGCGTGATCCTGGCCCGCTCCTCCAGGTCCAGGGTGACGCCGTTCAGCTGCAGGGAGCGGATGCAGCCCCGGAAGCCCTTCTGCCGGGACGCCGTTCCTCCTGACCACATCGAGAGACAGAGGGGTTAGACTATATCCTGTGATTTCTGTTCCTGGACCTTTCTTTCATTTCTTTGTGTGTTAACAAGTCTGTGTGATTCTGTATTTTCTTTATTCTGCAGCTGTCAACACGATGAAGTAAACACAGATGAGGCAACAACAACTGTCGGTGGAAAACTGATCCGGGATCAGAACTTTTATCAGCTGTCGTAATGGCTCAGCCTGAAAAACCATCATTCTGAAGGGCGGACAGGCTACCAGGCTGAATCACTGTCTGGTTGTGTGTCGGGCGTATATCTGTGTGTGTGTGTGTGTGTGTGTGTGTGTGTGTGTGTGTGTGTGTGTGTGTGTGTGTGTGTGCGTGTGTGTGTGGAGCTGGAAGACAGATCTTCTTTCCTTCCCATCACGTCTCCTCCCACCATCCCCAGCACGTCACTTGCAATTTGTCAGATTCGTCTAAATAATGGGTTCCGACCGAAGGGCTGTGAAACACTATAATGAACACATGTCCACCTTCACACACACACACTGTGCTGTCACATGTGATGTGTGGCAAGAAGTCAAATCTGACGTCCTGGAATTGGAGAAGAGTTTCCTGAGAGACGTTGGAAACAGATGTTGGAAACTAAAGAGAACCTCAAACTCATCATAACTGTAACTCTCTTATCTCAACTAAACCTCATTCTACATTCTCACATTAAGAGGAATCCTACAGGGAACTTCATCCACCATCTCATTGGCTCTACACCGTGGCGGCACCCTAGAGACGGGGAATCACCCCCAAAGCTTCCAGGAATCATTTCCACGACACCGACATAATTTATAAAAAGCGTAATGAGGGATTTTGGAGGGTTGGATATCAAAGCAAAGATCAAACAAAGTCCCAGAGCAGAAAAACCTCTGACCAAAGCAGCGGGGCTATCGGCGAGACCTTCAAGATCAGTGGGGGCTTCAACCTCGTCTACAAGCTCAGCTCTAACAAGACAATTACAGCGTCTCTACATGAGATCAAGGCTGTGATCAAAGGCAAAGCATGTGGCTGAAAATACAAAAGAAAAGTCTGGAGAGAGAGAGAGAGAGAGAGAGAGAGAGAGAGAGAGAGAGAGAGAGAGAGAGAGAGAGAGAGAGAGAGAGAGAGAGAGAGAGTGTGGACTTCGTTAGAGGAAGAAGACTTCAGCTTCAACAGGTTCTGTAGCTGAGAGCAGAAAATCACAGGAAAGTATAAGATGTAATAAACTGAAACAGAAAATATCATCTGCTGCATGTTGGACAGATATCGTTTGGTTTGTTCCTGAGCAGCAGTACTTTAAATGTGAAGAATCATCATCTAAGAATATTTAACATTCGTGACTGGTTAGATGGTTAAATTAAAAAACATTTGAATGACTTTTCTGTTGATTTATATTTGCAGGATATTGCAAAACAAGCACGAATATATTAATAGATATAAAGGTTAATTGCAGATGGGATAAATTTGACTAATCCTTAAAAATCCAATATCAACAAGAGCTAAATGATGACACCGGGTTAAACACTGAGTTTTTCTCACCAGTAGATAATGACAAATCCCAACAAGTGGAAATGTGCTGCGTGTGAATATTTCTCTCTGACAGAAACCGGTCCATAAAGAATCTGGAGAAGCAATGGGATGGATGGTAACTCCAGTCGAGGCAGCAGCCCGGGCTGTGAATTGAGACTCTGTAATTTACCACATTATAAATCTGTACCAGGAATAATTAAGTACGAATAAAAACACTGTGTTTGTGGAGTTATGGTTAATAAATTCATACGGGGACAATAACAACTAGACTTTAAACCTGAATCTCATAAATCCACTGCACAGGATAATTCAGCTTAGTTATTCAAAAATGCAAGAAAAGATTAAACTCCGAAAGGAAAAGTAAATATTTTTCCTTATAATAATACAGCTTGAGCAGCAATGTTGCAGCTTGTGATTGCAAAAGAGCTGAGCTGATATTAATGCTAATGTATACACACGCTGTATATAGTTTACTTAGTATTTGTATGTCAGGCACTAAGCCGGTGCTCTAGACAGATAACTCCTGTACAGTTTAACAGAAAATATATTAAACTTGGTGTTTTTCTTGGACTAAACATGGGGGGGGGAAATCAAATCACATATTCAGCACATCTGCATTTAGTCGTCAGTTTTCTGTCGTGTGATTCAGAGGTGAGCGTATGGATTTGAGACGGTGGCTATTCAGAGCGGATTATCGGCTAAAAAACATTCAGCAGATCAATATTTTCCTGCCGCTGTCATCACTTTAGTTTGTTTCCCTCCGAGCTGTGTTTACTGATATGAACAGACACGTATAATATTTACAGAATGATAATAATAACTGATGCGTTTTCATTATTATCTTCCAGACTCGGATGTTAAATGGAGAATCGGACTTGGAGCTGTGCCTGCTGATAAACAACTTACAGGTTTGTCTTCATTTAAACATTATTTAAAGACCCTCGCTGCAAGAAATCCCCTCACACACTGTATTAATAAACACTGCTCCCCGGTGCACGATTAGTTATTGAATGAGATTATTTGCTCAGTGGTCAGAAACTATCGACTCGGCACATTCGTATCCAGCGAGCAGCGTGTGGCTCTCGGCCAATAGCGCTTCAGGAATGTGAATCGTGAGATTTCTGTCTCATTTTTCAGGAAGCAGGACTTCAAGAGGAGAGCAGACGTTCTGTATCTCGACCTGCAGGAGTTCGGAGTGTGATGCTGAGGAGGATGAAGAGGGCTGTGGATTCCCGGTAGAATAGACTCAGCAGACTCAGCATCTTTCACATCCAATTCTGCTGAGCGCACAACCAGCTTCCGCCAATAGAACATTAACATATGTACAAAAAGAGACTATTTTTAGCCTTTTGCCGGATCTAAAGCGAGGTGCACGGGGACGCACAGCGACATCACATCCTGTTGGAGCTGCTGGACTCATCGAGTCTCCTCGGGCCACACAGCAGAAACTGACTGAGGGAGAATGAGACGCATTAGAGCAGAAAGCTCCACCACAAGCCAACAGTTTCCTTAAATTTAAACAAACTAGATCTAGATTGAAGTTAGTACTTTTTAATTCGTCAGCACCTTTTGATTATTGTTAGTAAATCTTAAATCTTTCCTTGAGAATTTCACCTTTTCAGTTTTAAAAGTGATTGTACTACAAGGTCATTTAAAAAAACCTGGTTCTGGAAATGTTTTATTTACGAGGAGGAAGCAAATGCATTCAACACATTTATTAGTAAATTTAATTTGGAAACGTGTCATATACAGCAAATAAACTTGAGCAAAATAACTCTTCTGAATGAAGCTTTAAGTAACGAGGAGCGGTGAGAAGAATTTTCTGTCTTTCATTAAATATTGTCAGAAAGAAAACAAGCCGAGAAACAAAATGTGAAATTATAAGGATCTGTTTTATAACCATAAACAAATAAACAGATCTGATATCATCTGATGGCTGAGCCTGCTCACCTATGAACAGCTGGCTGTTGAGCTGCAGGTGGAAGTGTCCGTCAGCCGGCGCCTCCTGGTGGGCGGGGGGGAGCTCGTCCAGCCGCAGCGTCGCCTCCTTCACGTTCCTCTCGGCTCGGACCCGATGCCACCGGCTGTCGTTCAGCGGGGCCGGCGCCTCCACGCGGACCTCCAGCGGCCCGTTACCGACATCGAAGGAGAAAAGCACCTGAGTGGAGGCTGATGGAGGGATGACAGAATAGAGGAGGGGGAAAGAGGGAAAGAGAAGGAGGTAGAAAGGGATTAATATTCTGTAGATGATGGAGACAAAGAAAGAGGGAAGAACCAGAGAGGTAGGAAGTTAAAGAATGTGCTTTGTGAGTCATATTTAGAAAAGTATTCAGCCTCATATTCAGGACCACGGCCAGAGCCTCAGCCCTTATTCAGCACCATGGACAGCAGCTCGGAGCTAAACGTCTGTACTTGTTTGTTTCTTGTGTCGTCGGCTCAGATTCTCTCCAACAACAACAACAACAAGAGCCTCAGACAAACCAAACCATCACTCTTCATGTCCTTCCAGTGGAGGGCCGAGGATGCATCACTACGGGAGTACAGAAGAAAATGAAACAATGGCCACGGATCCCACGGTAACTTCATTTAGAAACAGTTTCCAGGGGCCCGGGCCACAGCCTAACACAACAGCAGGATTCAGAGCTGGAACAACAACTATGACAGTGATTTCCCAGAGGAGCGAGGCTGTTGCTGCTGCAGTGTCCCTGTATTAGTTTATCTGTGTGTGTGTGTGTGTGTGTCCCTTCCCTCCAATTTCTGGAGTAGCCTCCTCTAAAGTGCAACGAAACACAAGGAGAGACACTGAAACGGAAAAGTAAAGTAGACTCAACCAAAGCATCCATTCTACTACCTGTTCATTAAAAAGAATCGGCATGAGCTTCGGCTACGAGTGTAGAACACAACAGGGATAAACAATAACAAGTGTGTCTGACCCTGATGACTTTACTAACAGCTGTTGTTAAATTCTGCAATGACACAAGTGTTTACATGTGTAGGGGATGAGTTATTATTTGTGCAATATGCAAAAATCTCTCTTTACACCAGGCGCGTTGGTGTGGACCCAGTTTAAAGCTGATAAAGAGCCAAAATTAGATTGTTTAAGTTTTAATTTGAAATGAAAATGTCGTGTTCTGGATGTAGCCTAAAAGAGTAAAGTGAAATGAAAGATTCCAAACACGATACGACTCTAGTTCCTGATTCATAGCGTCTACGCGGCTCTATTTTAAATGACACACACCACCGCCGCCTGTAAACGTGTAACTCACACCTCACTGCATTACTGCCACAGACACACAAGCACAAGGACACCTTGCTGGGTAATACAGCTACACTTCAAATAACACAATCTACGGTGGGCTATAAACGTACCTCTTCCACCCTGCCACATTTCCATGGCAGCCATAAACCGCACAACACACAGTTGGTTATTACTGTCGTAATCTAAACGACACATTGTGGCGCCCCTGTGTGTGTTTGTTACGCCGGAGACAGGAATCGATTCAGGGTCACGGTGAAAATCCGCCCGAGAGTTCGTGAAACACCTGTAAAATTAATTGCTGTAAAAACAAGGCCGGCCACAACAGTGATTACGAGCGGCTCTTTATGGGTTTAATCTTGTTCACACATTTATTGGATGGATGGTTAATGCAGGGCCGTCCTGTGTGTGTGTGTGTGATATGGTATCAATGAAGTCGGCGCCGGTCGGAGGGAGAAAATTTATTAAGAAGCAACTGACAGTGAAAACCTCAGGATCTAATGTTGGAAACGCACGAGCAACACGAGAGGAAAACTCCACAAAATCAAGAGTTAAGATCTATACTGGATTGTGCAAATGTAAAGACAAAGAACACCAAGATTTCATTTAATAGCTAAAATGCACACATGTTAAAAAGTGTTTGGACTCACAGCTCAGCTCGATGCGGATGAAGTCTCTGATGCCCAGGTTCTCCAGGAACACGCCCGAGGAGGCCGTGGTTTTGAACAGGAAGGAGATGTCGGCGCTCAGCTCTCCGTGGAACGTGGGGAAGTGGAGGTACGACGTCTCCTTGTCGAAAAACGCCGCGTTCCAGAAGTTCTCTGATAGAAACACAAGAAACCCTCTCGCTGATTAGCTGGAAGTAAAGATGGAGGAGCGATTCTTTCTTTGTCTTTTTTAGATACGTTTTTAAAAAAGGGGCTTACTGTCTCCATGACAACGGAGCGGTCCCACCAGATAGGCGGCCTCTGACCCCGGCCTCTGGAGGTCACCCAGCACCAGAGACCTGACGGGGAGGCTCTCCTTGTGGGTGAGCAGGCCCGAGTCCTCGGCCCTGAGGAGACAGAAGAGAGGGAGGTGAAGGAAAATGATGATGAAGGTGCAGATACAAAGAAATGAAAGGAAACGTTGAGGAGAGGAAGATAAAGCAGAAGATGATGAGAACATAGATTAATTTGTTAAACAACAACAAGCATGAGGAGAATGAAGAAAATCACAAAACTATGCTGGTTTGTCATTTAAACTAGATTCAGATTTGTATTTGGATCCGCACGCAAAATAACCACATTCTCATATTCACTGAGAAATTTATGAAAATGTCTAGAAAGTCTTGTAATATAAAATAACCTAATTCCCGGGTCTCTCCCTTAAATCAAATAACTGCCAAAGTTTAAAGAGTGATCCTCTGACCCAGACATCCTCCACTGGGATCATCTGTCCAGTAGTTGTTGTGTAACGCTGCTCTCTGATGAGAACCATCTCCTGAGCGGAGGTATAAATACATTCAGGCCTGGAAGAGATGGAGCGTTCAGCACTTTGTTAATCTGATGAAATATTAAAGAGCGACGGCAGCGGCAGGTCTGGTTTGTAAAAATAGAGGCAGGACGACACAAGCTGGTGATGGACGACTGATATCAGGAAGGACTGGTTTCCAACATGAGGATAGAAAGAGACGACAAGAAGAAAACATAAAAACTAACACATCCTCATAGTTTATTAACTTCAGTACCACTCCAGGCCGTCAGCGTCACAGTTGCAGTAGTGTTGTGGGTCCACGCAGTCGCCCTGAAGGCCACAGGCGCACTGTCGGCTGCCCGGCTGAGCCCCCCCCCCAGTACGTCTGCACCCGACCGGAACCAGGACCACCGAGCCACCAGCTGAACGGAGATCCCTCTGGAACACACAGAGCACGGCTCACACACACACACGAGGACACATTCTGTTGTTTCAGGTTCAGAGTCGACCTTTGACCTTTTGTTTAAGTATTTATCCTGAGGCACATGTATCTGCTCAAACACGATAAGAAAAGAGCTACGTGCTGTTTGACAATATAATGTGTCGGAGATTTACCTCCAAAAAATGCTGCATGAATCACTGTTGCAAAAAATTAAAGTTCCAGTTTTAATGTGTAAAATATCTTGATAATAACAACACATAAATAACCTCAGTTACCAGAGAGACATACGATCTGAAACCGCAGAAACAAATCAAACTTTCAGAAATAGAAAGATAAGACTTCTTTCTTCAGAGGTGATTTAAAAATGAACTCTCTGTCGTAAGAACATTGAGAGTTTAACTACTTTTGTTTATTTCCATCAATTTCCTCTTCTGCATTATTTACTTTATTTCCCTGGGTCTCCTCTGTAGACGTGTTTTAAAAAACTACTCAACTATCTTTTATTTAATTACAACCACGTCTCTTCTGTAATTGTTATCTTAAACTTGCTTGAACCCTTTTTTCACACGTTTAATTGTTTTAACAACTTTTACTTTCTGAACATCTTCTGTTTTTTCTGCTTTTCGTTTTTGACAATAACTCTGAGCAGCATGTTGTGCTATGGAAATAAAGTTTATAATTCTTACTATTATTGTTACATATGTCAATAAATAGGTCTTTTGTTGTTGTTTGTGTGCTTCTCTTTACGTTGTGCTCATGTTCAGACTGAAACTTTAAAAGCCACAAAAACAAACCCTCCCTCACTCATCCATCTGTCTCGTCCTCTATTCTTTCCTCTTGTTTGCTGTTAAACTTTCAGTCTTTGTTTTCTTGCTCAACGTCTTGGAAGTGGATTTATATCACAACGTTTTCTCTTTGCTCTTTAACGCCGTGCATAAGTGATGTGTGTGTAATGGTCGTCATTACTTTTCACTTTGTCACGGGGAAGAAAAATCCATTTCTAAACACAGAGTCGCAGCATTAAGGTCGATTAATGACATGAAATAACTTTTTAGGAAAACGAAACACAGACAAACTGATCGGAGTCGATGCTCAGTGTGAAATCAATCTAACACAATCTGTTTTTCTAACTCTAAAGAGGAAGAGGAAAGAGAAACAACCTCGGAGCCTGATTAAGTTTACAGCAACGACCAAAACAATTATTTTTCTTTTGTCTGGTGGAGCGAGAGAAATGTGCCGACCTGACGGGATCGTTTCCTCCAGAACAAATAAACATATAATATAACTCCTGTTTTTAAATTAGATTCAGAGAAAACACAAGAAGTAAAACAAGTGGGATTTAGTGGTTCCATCTAAAACATAATGATTCTTCAATATAAAAAAGAAATAGAATTACCACCCTGTAGTTTTATGCTTCTTATAACCAGCGCAGTTTCAGATTTATAGAAATATTAAGTTTCAACAGTTGAGATTCACTTTATTCGCTCGATTAATGCAACAAAAAAAAACGGTCTTTACCTGGAGTGTTGAGGAGGCGGGACCTCCTGCAGTGGTAGGCCACTTCCTGTTCACAGTGCTCTGATTGGCCGACAGCCGCCATCAGCTGCTCTTCTCCAGTGGAGTAGTCGAAGTGAATCCGGAGCTGGTTCACGCCCGGAGACGCTCGGACTCTGCTCAGGTCCGAGTCGTTGTGCTGGATCACCATCCACGTGTCGGCCTCTGCAACCATCAACAAGCATCAGGTAGAGTCATATAGAGGGAAAGATGAATATTAAAATAAAGACATCCTCCTGATATAAAGACATGTAGAGAGAGAGAGAGAGAGAGAGAGAGAGAGAGAGAGAGAGAGAGAGAGAGAGAGAGAGAGAGAGAGAGAGAGAGAGAGAGAGAGAGAGAGAGAGACAGGAAGGAATCAGGCAAAAAGAGAGAGATAGAAGTAACGATGCAAGAAGGAAAGATGAAAGATGTAGTGAGTCTGAGATGATGAGAGGAGCGCCATCATTTACAATTATTTACATGTTCATTGTACAGAATGTTGAGTGATGATGGGAGGATGAAGGAGAGAGAGAGAGAGAGAGAGGGAGAGAGAGAGAGTCACCTGTCATGTTGCAGTAGACCAGCTGTGGTCTGATTGGTCCGCTGCCGTCCACGTCGATGTAGAAATGTCCTGACGTGTTGCCGTAGTGTTTGTACGCCTCACACGACTGCTCGTACACGGCTGTGAGGAAAAGAAGGAGACACGTCAACGTCTCCATCGACACATCAAGGTCGCACTGTGGAGGATTATGGGAGATTTCTGTATTACATGTGTCTAAATTCAGGGGCCACTTCCTCTAGAGGCCGAATTGAAAGGAACCGAGGATTTCTGCAGCCTGTGCACCACAGAGTGAATTCATATATAACTATAATTACTAAACTGTACAGCTGCTAAGTGCATCTGTGATTGACAGGCGCAGAATTCAAGTTCAAACTGTAAACAGTCGTTCTGCCAAACTTTAAAAGTCGACTTTGAATAGCTCTTACGTGAGAATAAGAGAAACACAATCACACGTCAATCACACACTTTTTCATCCCTGTGGTTCTTCACTGTTATTTTATACTGTAACTAAGATTGTGTCTTCTCAGTTTGCCTCCTGGTGTGTGAAAGGAAATTCATTATCTGCCTTTACTGCACCTTCTCACATTTTAACTTCAATTATCTATTTGTCTCTCTCTCTCTCTCTCTCTCTCTCTCTCTCTCTCTCTCTCTCTCTCTCTCTCTCTCCTCTCTCTCTCTCTCTCTCTCTCTCTATGTTGTCTCCAATTTGCACCTCAATAAAATAAAAAATCTTGGATGTAACACCACCGTGATTGTTTTTTTATATTCACACATGCAGAAAGAAGAATGAGCTTTTCATGGTTATATTTGGACGCGTCGGGGGAAAGATAAAAACTTCAAAAATGGTTTTAACGCAACAGTTTCATTCATTCTCCCACATTTGAAGGACACAAGATTCTTCACGTTTTTCTTTCCTATTTTTTGTTATGAAGATGTTTTCTTTGTGATGGTGGAAGCTCCTCTCATCCTCTGGATCTGGCCTTAGTTTCACGTGGCGACAGCAGCAGGGCGACTTACAGCTGTGGCAGGTCGCTCCGCTGTAGCCGCTGTCCGAGCAGTTACAGTGGAAGTTGGTCCAGGACTGAGAGCAGCGGCCGCCATGTTCACAGCGACTGGGAGAACACCTGAGAGAGAGAGAGAGAGAGAGAAGTCTTAGTGTTAAGACAATCAGGATGAGGTGGAAACAGATTAAGTGGAATGAACGAGTGTCCAGTAGAGACACGAAGAGGAGGAGGAGGTTGTGACAGATATTGATCGACTGTCGCCTGTTGGGCTCCATGTTCCTCCAGCTCCACATGTGAGTGAGGAACGGGAGCAGGGATCATTATCGTTCCGTGCAGGAGTTGTGTTTACTCCAGAATATGAAAATGCCCAGAAGCGTTGAAACCTTTTAATAAAACTGTATTAAGATGCAACACTGATTGTATCTGACAAGCAGTATATCTCCAGGAAACAAAACAACAAAGTGACACCGACAGATCACCGGTAAATTCCCAATTCATACAACAAACAGTCTTATTCAAATCATAAATCCACTGAAATGTCATTCACAGAAACATAGTGTTCACACTCAGCCCCGAGGCAGAGAGCAGAGCTTTAAACAGAAAGTCATCATTCTCCTCCTGTGAGACAATTCAGCCTGAAAACACAAAACATCACAATTAACGAAGAGCATCATTTCTTTAAGCAAATTGTTTTGGGTTAAATCAGCTGAGAGTAGCATCATCACTACCACCTGACATCACATCTGAGAGGTTTGTGTAATGTGTGGACTGGGAAAGATGCCCCCCCCGGTATAAAACAAGGTGTTGAACTGATGGAGAGGCTCCTTGTGGGTTCGAGTTCCATTTGTGCCTCTAATGGAGTGTTGGCTCCCGATAATAACGCTCTTTGGCACCGGCAGCAATAATAACACACACACACACGCACACACACACACACACACACACACATAATGACCACACATTGATGGTGAGTCCATTTTCCACATGACTTTACAGCACAATATATCCCAGGGGCCCGAAATTCAATCTGCAGAACTACAGTGAGAACATTTAGGGATTTTTGTTGTTGTTGTCTTTCCTGGAAATATGCTTTTTTTTTGTGTTTTTTTTGTTTCAATCCTTGCGAACACTCAGATCTGTGCATGAACAGTGTTGTAGTGAATAATTATCTAATGAATTAAGAATAAACGAGACATTTAATTAAAACCACTGGAGGGGATTCTCTATATCAAGTGGCTGGTTCACTAAGTCTGCTCGTATTTACCTACAATACAGCGTGTGTGTGTGTGTGTGTGTGTGTGTGTGTGTGTGTGTGTGTGTGTCTGCGCACTGTGCCCTCGAGGCAGGTTTATAATTGGTTTGATTGTCTCATTAATTAATTGCAGCTATTTGGCGAGACACCAGGACGGCACACGATTGGCTCGTCTCTCTTATCTCCCGAGGTCGACCTTATTGCTCCGACGCTGAATCGTCACTTTCATTAATCATCTTAAAATCCAGCGATGAATCACACTGAAGGTCTTTATCATGAGGTCTGAACCCCATCAGTTTCATTTGAGTCTCATGTTAATCATGAGTTAATATAGCAGCTGTAATTAATGTCTTTTCAGTAACAATGAATCAAATGGGTTCTAGTATTTCAGGGGTTTTGCTTGTGTCGAACTGAAATATTACAGAACTTTAAAAACTACTTTTTCTGTTTTTCTTTAATGATGTAAATTCACTCTCACTGATGTCATCACTGATTCCATCATGAGCTGGAATCTGTTCTCTCTCTCTAGCTGAATGTTTCCACCCACAGGTTTAACAGCTGGCGGCAGTTGGTGTTTGCAGAAGAGCTCATTTCCCCCAGTTAGAGTCACTGTCATCAGGATCATGGTTTCCAGGCCGCAACAGGCTGCTGGTTTCAGTGGAAACTCACCAGAAATACAAATGTGCACAGACCTGATCAACAGCAGAGAAGGAAACAAAGGGACATTTCTTCTTTCTACAATTCACCAGGAAATGAATCAAATACCCTGTGAAAAGTATCTGTGTCCGGTAAGAACACGATGCTATGGAAGGAATTCTCATTGATGATGACATCCTGCTATTGTTTTACCCCTGAGGTGTAGAGTTTAAATTCAATGGGAAGAAAACTGACAATCACCAGGATGAGTGGTCAGAGTCGTGGATTCAAGATTCAGAGTCCTCATTGGTTTAAATCTCATTGCTGGTGGAGTTCTTGACTTTGTGGAGTAAATTTAAAGTAATCTTTATGATCTGTAAGACCAGCAAAATCCTTCAAGACCCCCCCTGTAAAAATGTTTTTTAAATGATCCACCATCTGTGTGTCGAGGTATAAAAGCTCTGTTCATCCTGACAGTTTGAATACAGACGTGATGAAGGTCTCAGTGCAGGTCATTTCTGCAGAGCTACATCACACAGAGTCGATTAGACCACCAACCTGTCGATGATTCCACACATGTCGATGTGCAGGTTGCTGTAGTTGCCCAGATGTTTCTGCTGCACCGTGATGAGATCCACGTGGTGGCTGTGGAGCGTGAAGAGACGCATGCAGCCCTGGAAGACGTTGAAGGGGTTTCTGCATTCCTGACGCTCGTCTCCAGCAGGACAACCTGAACCCAAGAGAGAGGCGTATCAGTTTGTGAGTTTGGGTGCTGAGCAATCCCTTTGTTGTCTTATCTGCTAACATCGATATTGTGTGTTTTGCTCTTACCGCCAAAGAAGAGATGACTTCCTGCCGTGACAGGAAATGAGGGGCTGGCGTGAGCGACGCCCCCTTCCTCTTTATCCACAGCGATGGTCACACGTCCTCCTCTGGAGTTGAGCTCCACTGAGTGCCACTGGCCGTCGTTCAGAGCAGAACCTTAGAACCGAAAAGGTCGTTAACACAAACTGCTCGAAATCAGATTATTATTGTCTTCACTTGTTCATTCAGACCTGGAGAAGAAGAAGAAGCATGTGAAGTTACACACCAGGTCACTCCACAGCCACACACGCACCAAACTGCTTGTTCTTCATGTCTTTCTCACAATAAAACAATATTTAAAATAATAAAAACCATGGAATGACTAAATAGATTGAAACCAGGAGCTGATGAGAGGAGAACAGGCTTGTTACTTCACTTCCTGCCTCCTCTGTGTCATTGACCTGCACCATGTACCTGCAGGTCTGAGTCTGGTGAAGCTCTGAGTTGAGAGAATAGATCAATATCTCATTATCGGCTCTATTTTCCTTCCTGTCAATGCTGTTCTGGAACCCCCCCCCACCGTCATCATGCTGTTCCATCGACTGCAGCGCTCTGCCACAGTGATGTGTGCGGCGGAGATAACAAATAATTAGGTAAATAAACTACTTGTACTAAAAGGGATAGTTTCATGATGGGATAATGGCGTGGGTTGTCGTGGTGACTGACCTGCACTGAGCTCCAGCAGCGCCCTGCCAGCCTTCTGGATCTGCAGCCGCAGTCGGGCCTCGCTCAGGTGCAGCCAGGCCACTCCTCCTTCGCCAGGGAGGTCAAAGGTGAGCAGAAGCCCCGCCCTGTTCCACGTCCTGAACTGGAACCCCACGGACACGCCCCCCGAAGAGGACGCCATCGCCCCCGGCAACCGGAGGAAGCTCTGAGGGCCGGGAAACGTCACGGCGACGGAAACTGGCTCAGCACAGGAAAAGGTCACATTGCCCTGAGATGGAGAGAGACCCAGATGGGGACAGGAAAAATGATGACTAGACAGATAAAACAAGGTAAAACATGAATATTAATCAGTTGCAGAGGGCGTGTGTCGATGTGACCTCGTGTCACCGTGATCTCATCAGCAAGTCTCCTTAAAGAGGACACGGGTATTAACATAATGATAACAGCACGGCTCGGGGATATGATCGGGAAGCAAACTGAAAAACACCAAAGTCACCTGCGATGTAGGAGAGAGATAAAGACAGGAAAGAAGAGGAGGAGAGCAGATAGGGAGCTGAGAACTTCTTCAACTCAACGTCTCTGATACACTGCAGCGTTTTTAAAGGTGGTGATTCCATCAGGTCCCGGGTTGAAGCTGCAGCAGCAAAACTCTGAACCTTCTCCATCCAAACTCTGAGACCTCGTTTTCACCCTCGTCCACACGTTTGTTTGAGAAGCAAGATCATGCATCAGCTGCAGGATGCACTTCCACAGAATGGTTCAGGGAAGAACCCATACATTTTTGATGTAGATCTGTATTATCAAGGATTCATTTAGTTAAATAGAACGTTCTGTTTGTGAATTTCTCAAGAAATGATACAGAGATCACTACAACATAAATAAGGCAAGTGCGAAGTGCTAAAAATCCACATATTTAATGCAGATCTGAATAATGATTTGGATTTTGCGGGATCTTATTTTAATTTGCACTACACGGATCTTTTCCTGTGTTTTCTGTTTGCAGAACCTTTCTGTGTGCACGTATCTGATCTGCTGGTGATGATGCTTAAGTGGCCAATCAGCCTTGGTGCAGTAATGTGCTCCCTGAGTGCCCTGCTAGTTTTCTTTGTATTAATGCACCTCTCACATGAAACACCATCTTATCTCTGTATCACATCGGGTCCTAACTCTGCAGAAAGCTCCTTAAGGAGCCGCAGCAGCATTCTAATTACCATCCTCAGCCATGCGTGTGAATCTGTGTTCCTCTTCCCTGACACTTTATGTTTTCTTCCTCCTGCAGTTTGGACCGTCACTGTAACCAGACAGCATTTATTCCTCCCTGTAGAGTCTGTACACGATGCACTCAGTGTGGATTTAGGAACACGTGAAGGTCCTAATGGCCGAGATAAGGAGGCATTAGCGAGGGTCTAACTTTCTGCAGTGCTTTGTCCCGGCTTCATTAACCAGCCAGCGGCTCATGAGGCAGCGTACAGATGTGAGTGGTGAACCAATACCTCACCACTGAAACTAAATCTCAGTGGGAGACATCGGGGGAGCGATCGATAAGGAAACAACAGAGACTCGGTGTTGAACTGTCCTGGAGAAGTGTTTGGTTCTAATGAGAGAGTCACAAACTAAAGGTTCTCTGAGGGTTTGAATGACCAACAGGGATTTAAAGGAGGACGACATTCAGAGGCGGCTCTGCAGATCTTATTTCCACTGATAGAAGATGGTTTTCTCACATAAGGAGCAGAGCAGCCAGAAACCTTATTACAGCAGTTTTAACTTTTAAAAACACAAAGCTGCTGTTCTTTACACAACGTTTTAACACACACTGCATCACCTGCATCGATATAAACAGCCTGGTTCAACACCTTCTCGTGATGGAGAATGGGAACAGGACTTTATTACCTTCATAACTAGTATTATTTAATCTAGAGGTGAAGGTTAGTGAACGTTATCTACAGATTCTTATCAGATCAAACAAATGACAGGACAGAAATTGTGTTATCATAATTAAACATTTCTAATCTGTTAGAGGAACCAGGTCTCACAGGTTTATAGGCCTTATATAGGCCTTTATAGGTTGTACAGGCCCATCAAGCCCAGTTCCCAGTATCCTTGACTGGTTTGATGTTTAGCTGAATGAACTCACCATGAGAGTCACCTGCTGGTCGTCGTGCTTCGCTCGTTCTATCAGGTTCAGTCCGTTGTGCAGCAGGTTCTCCAGGCAGCCGCTGAAGCTCTTCTTGGAGACGAGTGGTTTCTGAGAACTTAGGCTCTGGACCGTTCCTAACATCAGCTGCACGGGCACAGAAACACAAACAGTTACACAAGAGGCTCGTCCTGTTTGTGCATTCAGACTCTGTGTATTCTGCTGCTGTTTCACGACACCTGCTCGATGTCCCAGTGGTCGAACTCTGCAGGGATTTGAACCCTCTGTGTGTGTCGGTCCACGGTGAGGTTGAGGTGAGCGCCGCCTCTCTCCAGGACGACGTGATGCCAGTGCTGATCGTCCAGCAGGCTGCCGAGGGAGGAGAGACGCCGCGGCTCCGTGGATGAAGCTGAAACACCTGAGACACGGGGAACAGACGAGGAGACAAGGGAATAAAAATGAGACTTTCTTTGTTTCCATTCTTTGACCAGAGCTACGAGAAGAGAGCGACAGACCAAATAAAGCTTCTGCACTGTTGTGAATACTCCGATTTTTTGTCAGAATCCCACAGAGAGGATCATATCGAGGTCTCGTCTCATTATGAACTTCTGTGTATCTGAGGACTCGAGTTGTGATAAAGCCTGATCTGGAAAAACCGCGGAGGGAACATGGTGCGACATCATTAATGATTGATGAGCACCAGCAGGTCCGATTCTAAAGAACCGGTGAATACAGTCAGTCATTAAAAATGTATCAGACGTTCTACAGGGAGAGACAATCCCGGCTTCACAGAGTCCGTCTGGAAGATGATGGACAAATGCGTCTCTGATAGTTCAGCTGGGTTTGTGGACTTCATGAAAAAGAGGATTTTTTTGTGGATGAATGACGAGAAACAGTGAAATCGATACAAGAGGAGACACAACGAGGTTTAAAAACACATTCTGTCGATCCATCGGCATTGATCAATGCAGCGGTTACTGTGCTGATGGAGGTGGAGACGAGAGGGAGAGGACTCCATGAGCGAGAGTTTCATTTGACGGATGATTTGATTTCTATGCTGAATCAATGTGAGGGATCAGAGGGCAAACACACACAGAATGAAATGAAAATAATATTTAGAGCGCTCCCTCTCGTTTCTGTGTCGTCTTTATCTTCCTCTGTGGTTTCCCTCTTTACAGCGGAATCTTTCTT
Source organism: Pseudopleuronectes americanus (assembly GCA_038501795.1). Taxonomy (NCBI): domain Eukaryota; kingdom Metazoa; phylum Chordata; class Actinopteri; order Pleuronectiformes; family Pleuronectidae; genus Pseudopleuronectes; species Pseudopleuronectes americanus. The sequence goes on from CM076730.1 coordinate 19,998,286, forward strand.
TTTAAGAAGCGATGATTCCTATGAGCCTTTTTACAACCTTTAAAGACTAGAAAAATGCAAATAGAGAAATACGCAGGAAAAGGTCAGAAAAGAAGCAAATACAGAAATTATCTTCATCAATTTGATCAATATCCGTCACCACTGAAGAGGAGCAGACTTCAATAACTTCACAAAGCATTAAACTTCAGGTTCATCACTTCTTTCTGGTGTTGTTTTCCCTATTTGAATCTTGTTTCTGTATTTGAATCTTGTTCCTGTATATGCATGTGTCGTTATTTCAGTTCTTGACCCAAAAAGGTCAAATGATAGTGCGTTGTATAATTCACAACAGAACTGTCTCCATGTGTAAAACCCACTGTCACTGAGTCCTTGAGCAAGACTGCAACATGAATTAAAATGTGGGTTGTATAAAAAAATCAATGGGTCACTTCCTGACGGGATCGTGAATGTGTACTGAAAAGATTAACAAGCCGCGGGTCAGCAGATATGAAAAATGTAAAGATCAGCGTGATACTGGCGCAGAGGCGAGGTCACGAGGTCGCACAAATCAAAACATGTTTCATCTTCGGAGCACGAGGTGCACGATATGTATTTCCATGTAGCAGCTCCTCAGTGAATCCAGACTGTGCTTGAGGATATGAGTTATTCTGCTGCTGAACAAGAACGAGCACGTTCAGCGAATCCTCTCAATAAATAAAGAATCAAAATCTGCTAATGACGACGACTTTGTGTTTAACGTCAGGGCGGATCAGACGGGATCGGTTTGCCTCCGTCTCACAGCCTCCGCTCGACAATCTGCTTCTCTCCTGCACAGTAACACTTCATCATTACAATCTCATTACAGCTGCTCATTCAATCTGATTACACACAGGGAAACAGTGGCGGCTTCTATCAGGATCTGTGATCAGCTGCAAACATCGTTCCCACACGGTAAACACGGTTTGGAAAAAGACCACTGACGCACAACTGACTCCCAGCGTGTCTGGTCTCCTGGTTCTCAGGGTGTGTGTCTCCCTGTGTAGCTGAGGTAACGTGACCTGATGGTTCGTCATGAGAAGATTAAAAATACATCTGTATGTTTGCAGTTGAGTCAAATGGATTTGAGGTTTTTACAGTTTTATTGCAAGAATCTTTATTGAGATAGGACAGAGAGTGTCAGAGCCACTTCAGCGCATTATTATTATTATTTGCACAATAGACCAGGTAAGTTTGAATAGTGAACACTGCCAAGTTATGTTTCTATTGATTTCATGTCGGTCAGTGGAGGTTTGGACACAAGTTTCTGACTGAGTGATATAAACAAGACCAAGTATAAGAGTGTTGATGTGTTAATGCACCGTATTGAAAGTTGTTTACTGTGAGGATGTTCAGATAAACCCTCGTTCATGTTTTCTCGTCTTAAGTTAGAGACCACTGGGTTTTAAGATAAAGTCAACGAGTCAATAGAGTCAACACTCTGTAGACTGAGTGGCTTCGAGGAGCTTGGATTATAGTAAACGACCACTGAACAGATCACTAGGTTCAGATTTGTCGATGCACAACCGAAGCAAATGGAATAAAGTAAATTAATTCAGATCAGATGAAGACAAGACGACGCACAAAGAGTTTAGAACCAACTGAAAACAATTTAATCTACAATCGGTTTTCTATCTATCAGTGTTTTCCACGACAGAGTTTCCGTCATTCAGAGTTTCCCCATAAAGCGAAACGCAGCTGTTCCAACCTGGATGTGTTCACAGAGCAGAACCATGCAGGAGCTCAGGGTGAACACACACAGCAGACGAGTTCAATTACACAACCTGCAACCTGAAAAAGCCAATGTCGAGGAAAAAGAGAGAGAGAGTGGAAGGGAGGAAGAGAAAGAAATGATAAGAGAGAAGGATAAAAGGTAACTGCCCATGAAAACATGAGATGAAAATGGTTCAGGATTGCAGAAGCATTGAGAGGTTGAATCACACAAACAGTGTCGAGGGAGAAAAGTGAAATGATGAGATGGAATGAAGAGGAGGAGGCTGCAAAAAGCAAAAAGCCACTTCTGATATGAAATAAACAAAATGATTGGGCGACAATAAAAGAGAAGATGGAGAAAATGGACAGAAATACAAAGAGAGAGTTTTCAGAGTCGGCCTCTCTACGGATGTTTAATCGTCTCTCGCTGAGCTGCAGCTTCTCTTCTTGGTGGAAACGGTTTTGTAATAGAAGATGAAAAATGTCTTATTTTATAACAATAGTCTTTTCTCCGTGGAACAACAAAGACATCAGTTCTCTGGAGCTGAATCTCTTTGTGACTCATTTTCAAATTTAAATCCAATCGCTCAGGTGTGATTTAAAAACCTCTTTCATCTGAAAACAGGAGGGAGGAAATATGAGATGTTAAATGAGGTGGAGGAAAACTGGATGGATGGATGGATGGATGGATGGATGGATGGATGGATCACTGATGAGAGTTGAGCTATGTGGCCATATGGCGATGATTCAGCATGGCAGCCTGACAACATCTGGTTTTACACCATTAAACGCACACACACACACACACACACACACACACACACACACACACACACACACACACACACACACACACACACACACACACACACACACACACACACACACACCTAAGGCACGTATCTAGTCCCGCAGAGTCCGGCCCCAACACATGCTTCAGTAAACTGGAACCATCCATCACTGCTGTAACTAGATAGAGATGCAGCAGAGCCAGAATCTAAACCAATCACGTGGCAGCTTGCAGCCAGAACTCATCTAAACTTATCAGATATCAGGGTTTTGTTTTGTCCTGGAGCTGATACAGATGTTCTAGAACCAATTTAACAAGAGAACCGAACAACGGGGAATGTAAGAAGTCATTTTGAGGTTGATCTTCAGACTGTTAGCCGCTGACTGACAGGGACAGACTCCACAGACGATCAGGATCTGGTGAGTTGTACCTGGTCCGAGCAGCAGCTGCAGTTTTCCTCTCACGAGCTCCAGACTGAAGCTGAGTCCCTGTCGTCCCTCTGCATGGAGCAGCGTCCCAGAATTCTTCAGGGTTTTGAACTTCAGAGAGATGATGTCTCTGGACGTCCTCCTGGGGCCGGGACTGAGCCTGAACACCAGACCACTGCTGCCGCCGGCAAAGCTCACCACGTCCGAGGCTGGAAAACACAACGTGGAGAGAACCAGCTGGACGTTAGGGGCGTGTCTCAGTGTGAGTCACATGGAGCTGCCACAGACCAGGATCAATAAGACACTTTGAATCCTCAAACAGCAGAAACTGAATTAAACAACGATTACAATTAACACAGTCTAACACACAAAAACACACACTTTCAAACCAGTTATATAAATATGTTGTATGTGTAAGAAAAACATGAGCAGAAGGTGCAACAGTCATTTCTCCAGGAGGAGCAGCAGTGATATTAAAAAGCTGTTAACATTAAAAAGGGGTGAATGAGTTAGACATATGTTTCTGTGCATGAAAACACTGTGAGTGTCAACCAGACGAACACACACAAACACACACACACCACACACACACACACACACACAAACACACACACATAAACACATGTATTACTACGGCTATGATGATAACATCAATGTTTGGTCCCTGTTGAATTAAAGGTACATTTCAATTTAATATCTTAATCAATCAATATGCAAAACTTTATGAGAAACCATTACAGGCTACAAGCAAATTAATTAAAATTGTGGACAAAATCTAACTAGACAAATTAAATGTTTTTTGTTGACAGCGAATTAGTCATATTGACAGATTACAAACCTTAACTATATCAATAATGTAATAACTTGAATCTGTCCCTCACGTTTTAAAGAGGCTCTTATAGATGTTGCCTCATCAGCTTTTCCTTCTTATTAAATTAATTCAGCAGCTCCCTCGTTACACTTCACACGTGTTTTATATCTCAGGTCGATGTTTCTGCTCGTATCTGATTTTGTAAATTAAATTCTTAACGCGCTGCGCATATATAATTTGCTTTAATCCATTTTAATACTGAGAAATACCTCCAGTCTCCTGAATATGATATGAGAGCAGGTTGCCATAGTGATGCAGATATCATTAAAGCGATCAGCTCCTTGTGATGGAGAAGAAGAGCCTCACCATGAGGACACCCGTAGGTCTCCAGCCGGAGTCCGATCCGCCCGCTGAGGTTCCAGCTCAGAGGGAGGAGGCGGAGGAAGCGAGCGATGGCCGGCTGCTGCAGTTTGTACTGGACCACACTGTCTGCGTTACTGTTCCCTGGGAAAGACTGAAAACACACAAACAAAGAGGAGGAGGAGGTTTTAACAAGGGCTTTATTCTACAGCTTTACAAATGCATAGTTGTTAATGTAATAAGATAAACAGTCGACAGCCAAGCTAGTGGCTCTGTGAGGCTATAACACATCGAGGCTGCGTCACTATTCATCACAGCGTTTGCTCTCTACGCAACCAACAAACTCGACAAAACTACTGTGTATTGTGTGTATTATGCAATCCAGTGGAATAAGGTAAATTTATTGTGTGTGGAGAAAATGCTGAAATGCTGTGTGGACCAGAGGCTGGGATCTGACCAGGACTTAGCTCTAAGTTCTTTAGTTCACAGTTTAAAGTTACAATCTAGAAATGATTTATTACATCCAGATGTGGATTGCATGTGTGCAACATCTTTGACTTGACTTGATTCAACTTTTAAATTCATCCAAACAAAGCAGCAGATTAGTCAAATGTTTACTCCAAATTTCTTTCAGAGATGAAACTCTCCAACACACCCTAAACATTTGGGGAAATAAAACTCTCATAACTCGTTTTCCTGTAAGTGGTGATAGAAGCAGAAATGATGCTCAATCAATCCAGATGTTAGATGATTGATGAAGATATCACAGAAGTAACAGCGACCCCACCTTCTTCATCCTTTGGGGACGTCATCAGAATTTAATGGCGATCCCTCCAGTGATTGCTTTCGATATGTCAGACTCGACCAAAGTGTTGAAACCGACCACGCGACAGATAAATGCCTGATTATGTTTATGTGCTGTTGCTCTGAGATGAGCAGTAAACAGTCTGTTCACCAGATCTGCAGAATGATCCTCCAGCTGATGGTGAGTGTGTATCCGACTGGGCCGACTGCCTGATGGAGCGCTCTCCCTCCATCTCTCCCTCCATCTCTCCCTCCATCTCTCCCTCTATCTCTCCCATCTGCCCATCCACCCTGATTACATCCTTCACTTGAAGATGACATGCAGGTTAACTGCACACACACCCCCCGCTGCTGAACACAAGCTTAGATGAATAATTAACTTGTTAATTCCTTAATTAACAAGTTAATTAACGTGTGTCTCATGAGGGTAAGTTTGTCTTTGTGTGTTGAAAGCTTGTGTCATTCTTACAGCACAATGTGAGCTGATGAAATGTAATGAAAGACGCACAAATGACACAAACAGCAGCAGACACACAGTGATGATCCTAAAAAGACTTGTTTTGACTTTGTGATACGACTTTTGAGTGTGTGTGGGTGAGTTTGTTTACAACTGAGTTTTCAGTTAGATTCATCGGTCACATTTTGTACCGATGAAGCAGCTGCACAATTTTTCCTCAGATGATGAATTGTAAGAGAACGAGAGAACAGGATCTGATTTACTTTCGGAAATATGGTTCGATTTTCTCAAACTGTAGGAAGAAGTAAATCTCCACTTCCGTCCACTGGGTAGAGATTCAGCTAAAGAATTCATGATTCAAACGTTGCCATCTTGCAGTCAGCCACCAGGGGGCCACCAAGATGCCCTGGCTTCACTTTCGGGAGCTGTCATTTCGTCCATCTTTATAAACAGCCTATAGTTGACAGTGTGAGTTGTTAGCAATTTATTTGATGTTTTCTATGCAAAGGAAAAAATCTGGTAACATGCGCAGGTGACAAACTTTTAGTCCAATTTCCAGCTTTTACAGGAAACAACTGAAGTTGTGAGATAGAAAGAGGATGAAATTACTTTAAATCATTCTCTTACATTAAAGCTCTTTTCCTTTCAAAGTTTTACAGAAAGCGATGATAAAAACCTCCCCCCCTCTGGCCTTCAGCTGAGTGGAAGGTGAAAGCCCGAGCCCAGCAGGTTGACGTGTTGTGGTGAATCTGAGCAGCTCCACCATCAGCTCTCCTCCTCCTCCCTAAGCCGGGCCGGCTAATTCACCGAAGTTCAGAGACTCTTTGAAACGAGACCGGGATGGAGCGCGGTTTATGTCGAGTGTCAGATCAACATGTTTCTTTTAAGCTGCTAGAAGCTGCTCTGTGCTCTGACAGAGAAGATCCTCGGTGCTGAGATTAACTGGATCCTCTGCAAACCAGGACGTTTCTAATCAGAAGCTCTGGAGCGAATGTGAAGAGTCACGTTAATAAGTCCATGTTGGTTGCGTGACTCGATGTGGTGCAGGATTTGCAAGTAGGAAACTCAATCTACATATCCTGGGTGTGTGCTCGCCAGTTTTCCTCCACGACAACAACAAAGAAGCACAACTTTGATTACCACACACACACACACACAGACCCACACTGTACACACTATTGATTCCAGCATCCGACACCGCTCCAGACTGCACCGCTCACATTGTCCGGGCCAGAAGAGCGCCCCGCACCCCGCGCCGCTCTGTGTCCATCAACAGCAGCTTAAGTGTTTTGGCAACAGGTCCACGCAGCCAGCAGAGCTCATCCATTATTAATGAGGTGTCAAAGGCTCCTTATGACTGTGATTATCTCTGCAGGACAGACTGATCCCTGCAGGCCACAGCCACTAACCGCCATGTGCACCGTCAACACCAGGGTAACGGGCCAGGCAAATGAGCTGTAATGAACCCGAGGTGCTGCTGCTCTATCTGTGTGTGATAGTTATGAAAATGCAATTTTTTCTTTCTTTACTCTTCTGTCTTTATCGGCCCTGTTAAACTCTGCTGCTGTGACAGAAATGATCCTCGAACGTGAGTCATACTTTTAATCTCTTCCTGACACTGCACACAACGGAAATGTGTTTTTGAGCTTTGAACTAAATTATATGAGTTATATTTTAATATCACATTTATTACCAGATTTATACAAAGTCGATTTGGTTTTAACTTTCTCTGACCTTCCAGAGACATTGTTCTGAATTGATAGATAGATAGATAGATAGATAGATAGATAGATAGATAGATAGATAGATAGATAGATAGATAGATAGATAGATAGATAGATAGATAGATAGATAGATAGATAGATAGATAGATACAGATAGAGAGTTATTGATCCCGACGGAAATTTAGGGACAATATACTGAATTTAAAGTGAAACTACATGAATGGTCTGTAATATAATTAAGTCATGATGTTTGAGATTAACATGTTTTGTTTACTGTGAATAAAAACGCACACGTACTTCTACAGCTTTAGTATTTGTACTAAGTTATAGTGAGGATAAATACCTCCTACCAGACACTGGTGAGAATATATGAATATAGTTGAAGGTAAATAACTGTTATATATATTATTTTAAGTTTCGTTTCCTGAACAAATTGGAAATTGTTTGTGCTTGTTAAAAATAGTTGAGATTAAAGTCTCATAGAAGAAAAAACACCTGACACTTCATCTTCCATTTGTCATTATTCATGTATAAATGGATGTTTTCTGAATGTCACTGTTAACTTGTCAGGAACAGATGTTTGATTTACTGCTTTACAGAGGAACTGGATCTGACGTCTCTGTACTTCTTTGTCTGCTGTCTTTGCTGTCTCTGTTCAGACGGACGACAGCACTAAGTGACACAGAATGAATTTAAAAAAAAGCAGCATATTCATCCATGTCAGGGAAACAACAGCTTCAGCTCATCAGACGACGTCGAGCAGAAGCTTCCAACAAAAACTGTCTCCATCGGCAGAAAGTAAATTTCTTAATTCTGTCCCTGGAATAATCAGATTTGGGTTTTCTTTCCCATTTTGGTGACGTGCACTCCAGCGTGGACTCACCCCGAGGCTGTCCTCCTGTCGGTGCTGCTTCCAGTTGTGTCCCGTGTCGCTGAACATCAGCAGGTAGGACGTCAGCCAATCGGAGCTGCCGTATCGGCCCTGGGTGGCGACGGCGGTGATCCTGGTTCGCTCGCCCAGGTCGACCTCCAGCCACTGAGACCTGTCTGAGGTGAGAGGGGACCAACCTCCGGCTCCTGTACAGAGGGACACGTAAAGAGAGGAAGGATTTAGTATATATCAGTCAGTTCCTTTGTGTGTGTGTGTGTGTTTGTGTGTGTTTAGCTGCCGACTGAATAGCTTGACCTTTAAGTCTTTACTGACATCCCATGTTGTAATAAAGCACATTTTCTGAATCACATACAGGAGTTTAAGACCCATTCCAGTTCTCCCATGCCTGAACCAGCCGATTGGCTTCACTCCAGGACACCGCGGGAGTTTTTCCAACGTGGGAAATTGAATTGAAAGACCCTCGAGCCGTCGGGCGGCCGCTGTGTGTTACGCAGAATGTTCCCTAATAGCCGTTTTAGACACAGCAGCCACATGTTGGCACGAGTTCATTCGTCCTGATAGATGAAAAGAGAGACGCTGACGAGAAAAAGCAAACCTCTGCCAAGACTCCACGATTTTTCCAATTTGCAAACCTGCAGCCTCCGCAGCTTCTCATGCCTCTTCTGTCATTTGTCTGTAGAGTCTGTTCTCCTCTGAGAAAAGGTTGTTTTGTTCAGCAGACATGAAAAGAGTATCTCACCTTCTCACCTTCACTTTCCTTTGGCTCACAAATGCACCACATGTGACCAGTAAGAGACTTTTAATTTAAAGTTGTGGGTCGACTGTGACATGTGTCCTCTAAAAGGTTTTTTAGTGAATTCTTCATCTTTGTTATTCTTTTATTTCTATGATTTTCCTTCCTGAACAAACCTCTTTGGCCTCGAAGTCTCGTTCCAAATGCACTAATGGTGTTATTGTGTGTTATTACATTTCCCACATCATCAATAACAGGTTGCAGTACGATGCATTGATTAGTTGCAGAGAATGCCAGACCATTTTCATCCCTCTCCAAATATAACATTGCTCTGAGAACTGCAGCATGATCTATTGATTGCTTTTACAATCTGCTTGTAAGTCTGAGCCCTTTGCTATATAAAATATGATCAATAAGAGATTGTGGAGCCACACATTGATTTGTTTTACAGCTCCCCGCAGGTTCCTTTCCCATGTTGCACATCAACATTAAAGAGCAGGGCTGTAACATATCGATCGGTTCTATTCGGAGTCAGTAGGTCGAGAAAATAAAAAACAAGGTTCGCAAGAAATATGTTGGTGAGTTTAGATTAAAGTGCAGTTTGTAGTATTTCATGTGTAAAGTACTTTATAGTGTTGTATCAGCTAGTTGCACATTTTAGCAGAATTGTGTATTATCCGACAAATAATTAAATACTTTGAATCAAATCTGTATGAATAATCACTTCACCTGATTTACTGTGTCCAAAGCTCGCTATGCTTTCTGTGTGTGTCTGTGTGTCTGTGAGTGTGTGTGTGTGTTTTCTGTGTGTGTGTAGGAAAGTGCTTGGTCAGACCAAACACCAGATGGATGTTACTGAAGAAGCTGGCTGCTCACCAATATCCCACTGAGCAGACACACACACACACACACACACACACACACACACACACACACACACAGAGAGAGACAGACACAAACATTGGAAGTCGATAAGCTCCTGTGAAGCTTTAAAAACAAACAGACAAACAGTGTAAATACTTATCTGCCTGTTTCCGTGCAGCTTAAGCCTCACTAGCATAAAACTACATTTTTAAACAGGCAGATTTTTATCCCCCGGCTCTGAGGGACGGTGCTGGGTTGTTTGGATTTCACATCCAGTCTTCTCACGCTTAGTTTGACTTTATACTTTAATCCCAAAGACCTCACATGGGAAAATCCTCCATGAACCTGAAGGGAGGCAATCAACAGCTATGCAAATAAATAATAAAATCATAACCAGCATGTCACAGTAGCTCCTGTTTCCCCTTGTTTCCTTTGTAACACGTCCGAAGAAAATTGCAAACAGATAAATAAAAATCAAGTCAACAAAAGCTTCAGGTTTCACTGTCAAATATTAGTTTCACCTCTGATATCGAGCAGCAGAAGGTCAGAGTTGTTGTTCCTGCAGTAATCGCCCTTCAGATCAATATTAGGTTTGACGTAACACTTGTGGTTAAATCTCTCTCTCATCTGTGTCGTTGAAGCAACAGTTGTCTTCTTTTCATCCTGACGAGCGGAGGAAGTGCAACTGGAAAATGAAGTGTGTTTTCAGTTGTGTCCTTTATTTTGTTATCAGTCAGAAAGGGAGTGTGAACACCGAGCGTTGGCAGGTGGAGGAGAAACGCTCCACCGTCGGTCTCCACCGGTGGAGCCTGATCTTCAAAGAGCTAAAGGCCAAAGCTAATAAGCACTTGACTAACAGACGGGTTCCAGCGACGGCTGAGAGGACGAGAGCCGACACTCTGACCTTTTATCTCATGAAGATGAGGCTGTAGAGGAAAAGAGATGAGAGAGAAACTAACTCAGGGGCTGAGAGACGCTCCAGCCGTTTACTGCTCCTGCCCTGGTGCGTGTAATTGAAACAGAGGTGAACCTGTGGCTGACGTTCTAAACACTTTCTGTCACACCTGTCACTTTAAATCAAAGCTATCAACTCGGTTTCTCCCCACTCACGGTGTTGATCAACAAACCGACTCGTACCAGCCACCGAAACACGCAATTACAGTTAATGACGGTGCAGAGTGTGACATCACGGCGCTGACAGCCAATTACGGGGCCCCGCTCGCCCTCAGGCTTTACCAGTCCAGAGACAGGGAGACAGTTGCCCGTGGCAACGTATAGGTCATTACCCGGCTATAAAATAAACCAGCATTTGAATTGCTTCTCATTTGTGAATGTTATTATTCAGGATGTACATCCAATTCCAGCCGGCCCATTACAACCAGCTGCCAGTGGAAGAGTGATACCTCAGCCATTACAAATACCATGAGCTATTTTATTATATCCACATATTGGGCCGTACAGCTGAACTTTAAATATATTTTTACACTTTTTATGCCACTCAGATGTTTATATACTGTACTGGAGTGTGAGTTGCTGTGGTATTACATTATATTCATTTCACTGCTGTAGTGATGCTGTCACATGCTCCATCTCCTCTTCTCCTCTTCTCCTCTTCTCCTCTTCTCCTCTTCTCCTCTTCTCCTCTTCTCCTCTTCTCCTCTTCTCCTCCTCTCCTCTTCTCCTCTTCTCCTCTTCTCCTCCTCTCCTCCTCTCCCCCTTCTCTAATTCCTGCTCCTGTCCCGACTCCTCTGTGATTTAGAAATTGATCGAGGTTCGTCATCACTGGATGTTCTCGTCCTGTCAACGTGTCTCCGAGGAAGAGGAGGTGAATTCACAGGTGAATTCTAAGTGGAAGCTTTTCACCAACACGCCTCCTATTGGATTATTGATTATTGATTGGTCAGATTAACTGATGGGGGCAGTCAAGCTGTTGTTGAAGCAGCTTTACTCTGATTCTCATCTGAGTAAAGCTGCCAAATCACCTAAGAGCTGAAATACCTGCAACACCAGCAGCAGCTCTTCCATTCACCATGTCGTTCCTCACCTGTCCACCAGGGGCCCTCAGTCCACTCCTCCTTTGTTTCCTCACCTGATCAGCACCTGTCCCTCTTTCCACAGTTTAACTTCACCTGTTTCCTTGTTTTACTCCTCAGGCCTCAGTAAATAAACTCAGTGTGTTCTTCTCTCCTCTATGGGATTGTTGCTACAGCCTCACTAACCTCATGTTTAACCTTGTTTTCATATTGTTGTGTGTTTTGTAAAACTGGTTGACCTGGGCTGCTCCTGCTTTCTCCTAGAACTTTCAAAATATTTAAGATATAGTTATAGAATGAAGATAAATCGTGCATTTCTATAAAAAACTAAATTATTCTCAATGACATAAAGACGTGTTTTTCAATATAGCAAAGACATTATTTAAAAAATCGGAACTACAACTGAGTTCCTCCACTTCAGGCCCCGTGACACGGACAAACAAAACCTCCTCAAATACAAACACCCAGTGGCTGAGGTGAAGTTACTGATCCTCTGTGTCACTGGAGAAAGACGACTGAGTCATATCGGGACCATTTGCTGCTTATTCAACTTCATATTGACTAAAACCAGCTTGAAACTTTATGGCATGTTCAGCAAATCAAATATGCACTGATTAAAACATGCCTCTGGGTTCTTGGCAATTAATTGGAATTCATTAATTGCAGCCTTTCTAATTTATGTCTGTCTCTGTTTTTCCAGGACCTTATGAATAAATTATTAGGAAAATATTGGCAACTTGTGAACCAGTAATTTATTCATAGATACGAAAACTCTTATTTTGCAGACTAATCGATGCAGAAAATGTGAAATTTAAATTGATATTCTAAATTCAGGTTCTGTATACTTATATATAATAATAAGTAATATAATTAGAATGTCCATGAATCTTGCAGGATTGAGGGACATCCTGTTCCACAAAGCAGGAAACTAAGTAAATAGTAAATTGAGAGTCTTGTTTCATCCTGGATACTTCAGCTCTGACACCTGAAACCAACTCAATTTGTCTCCATCGCAGCGCGTGTTTGTGTGTGTGTGTGTGTGTGTGTGTGTGTGTGTAAGAGGTGAAGAGGAAAGTCGCTCAGGCTGCACAGCACATCTGTTCTTCTGCTCCACTGTTCAAGCTTGACGTGAGGCCGCTGTGGACGGCAGCTTCACTATACGGATGGAGGACGGACGGATAAATAAAGAAAGGACTTCTGAATCATTAATAATGCACCGATATTCCACCTGACAAGAGCAGAGGAGCGACAGGAACATGCAGAGACACTCGAGTGAAGCAGATAGGAAGCGGCCGGACAGGTGGAGGAAGAGGAGGGAGACGGGCGGAGAAGAGAGCAGGCATTGTGACAGACAGACGGGTGGATGGATGGAGGGAGAAGAAGGGAGACGGGTGAGAGACAGACTGGTGGATGGAGAAGAAGGGAGACGGGTGAGAGACAGACTGGGATACAGCCTCCGACGTCTCCTGCAGCCAACGCACAACACACCTCCTCTCAAAGTGCACAACTAACACTCAATACAATCCTCATGAACCAGAGCAGGGTCCAATTAAAGTTTATTCCTCTTTTAAATCCAATTCAGTAATAAAGTGATTACTGTGGCACCGTCATTCTTTTTTCTTTAAAGTCTATTCCAGCGTAATTGTTGCAACATCACTGGTAATTGTCGGTGTTGCCAGAGGGGGGCGGGGGGGGATACACACATTCAAACATGAAGACTGCTGTTAGCACCTGGCACGAAGACAGAGGTGACTCCATTAGTTTCCACTGATGAAAATGTGATGCAGGAATATTCAAATGATTCTGTGGGAAAAGGAAAGAAAGGGAAAAAGAGGAAATCCAAATAAAAAATGATTCATTCATTCTGCAGGCAGGAGGGAGGGGGAAGTAAGGAAGTACAAATACTGGCTTTATGTTTGTAAATAGATATTTGAGGTGTTTGTACTCAGATCTTTAGTCAATCTTTATTTACAGTTTTTGAAGATAACTAATTGACAATTACTGCGATTTAGTCATTTCTCATGTCACTCTGCTGCATTTCTAATATTAAAGGACAACACAATATTATAATGAGTTGTACATCATCCTCAACCATGAGCTACATGATTACATGTTGATTTCTGTCCAGTTTCATGATGGAGCATCAAGCTCTGATATTAAACACCAGCATCCATCAAGTACCGGTGGAATTTCAGGGCCTCGTTTGCTGAGTAAATGAACTGAAAGCAGAAAGTGCTCCTCTGAGAGCGACTGGAGGAGGCCGAGTGTTTGCTGCAGCAGGCGGAGGAAACGAGAGGGAGAGATTTATTTATTCATCGATTTCCTCCGCAAACAGCTGGGGTCGCTCGGTCGCCTGTCGCAGGTCAAAACATCTGGAGGAGGAACGTGACACAAACCGCTCCTCTCATCTGGAGGAGGTGCTGGAGGGAGACGACAGCTGAACGCACGGCAGGATGAAGCGAGTCTACTCCTTCATCGCACAACCCACTGCTAATAACTGCATTTTCTCATCTTGATTTGAGTTTCATTACTGACGGGAAGCCAGGCACAAGCCGTCAGACGCATCCACATCCAGTTTGCAGGCTTAAATAAGAGGTAGCTACAGGAATAGATGTGTTTTGTGTTGAATCGTGAGCAGCGTTAACCCGTCAGCCGAGCCCTGTTCTGCATCTCCAGCTCCTGTTTGGTTTCCCAGGTGGTGAAAGCCTTTCCCCCGTCTCCGGCTCCCAGCTGAGTCTGGGCTCAGATGTCAGGATGAAGCAGCCGAGCTTGTTCCAACCGTGATTCTCATTTTGTCAAAGCATCACGTCGAGATCCAGCGCAGGACCCCCTGCTGGGGTTTCAGGCTGGATGAGCAAACACCACTCACATGTATCCTTCTGGCAGTAAACCTCCGATACGACGAGACGATGAAGCTGCAGCGTGTTCTGACTTTGAGATTCGTCTTGTCTGTGGGAAATGATTCTGATCCTCGGTCTCCCTCCAGAACACCAGTGGGTTACCTGGAAGTCTTATTCAGAGTGTTTTGTTCTTTGGGTTCTGAGCTTAAAAACTTGCTCTGAGCTCCAGGTTACTTTTTATAAAACCATCACGTACATATCCATCTTAATAGCAACGTCCAGGGTGCAATAAAACAATATTCTAAATATACTAAATATAACCTTAAACTTTTATATTGAGGTATTTGAGGGGAAACTCAAATCTGCAGCGTTGCCAGTTGCATTTTGTACAGTTGCCATATTTTGAACTCCTCTCTCTCTTTCCCCTGTATGTTTTCTGTCTGCAGGAGCGTTTCATGGGACTTTGTGGGCCCCTGGCAAGAAGGAGCCTGAGGGGCCCAACATCTTCCCAAACAGAAAGTAGGAAAGTAAAACTGTAGATCTCCAGTAATGCATGAGGAAGTTCTAGTCTATAACCAAACTGCTAGAATGATAAGGCTAGTGCTAGAGGCCTCAATCTGTGGTTTCTGATAATGGTGTTGCTGCAGTCTCCTGCTCGTAGCTGATCACAGCAGTAAGCAGTTCTCAGGGGCCCCCCTGTCCAGCTCAGGGGCCCGACACTGGCCCCCACCCTGTCTCCACACCTGTGAGCCTCTGAGTAAAGACACATTCAGTCCCAGTCAGCAGCAGAAGTGTCTCCTCACCTTCTCTCCGGTTGAGTTTGGCGAAGCCGGGGGCGTGGCTGCTGGACAGCTGGGAGGAGCTTCTGAAGGACGACGGCGGCAGGTGGGACACCAGCGGACTGTCACATGCCCCTGTCGACCAATCACAAAGCAGACAGAAACAAACAGTTAGGAATTGTAGATCCCTTCGTATTTTCTCTGTTGTGCACGTGTGACAGGAAAACTGCAGAAAAAGTTCGGTGCCTGAAGTGTTCGCTTCAAAGAAGCCCAACTAAAGTTTATATTTTTGCAATATTAACCACAAGCTCTCAGAAATATGGAATATTTCCCTTCTCATAGTTACTTATTATTCATTAAACTTGTCAGGAGTCATCCAGAAAGGACCATTCATAATTCATATCTCCCCTTTCCATCCCACATGAGCTGAAACTAATTATTGAAATGAGGATTATATAAAATATACGAAAGATAACTGCTCAGGTATCAACATATAACCAAACAGACACTTGTTGTGAGTGTTTCAGCACAAAGCAGAAAAACCAAAGGTTATTAGGAAAATCACATTTATTATTTTAGCCTGGATCGAGTTGTCGAGAGCTAAAGTGGTATCATTGAAATGCAGATGAGTAAGTTCACCACAGAAACTTCTCCCCTCTCTTAGAAAATCATGAATCATAAAAGCAAATGGATGGAAGCCTCCAACCTCTCCTGCAGGGTTGAGATCAACAGTGAAAACCACACTGAGGATATCAGACGCAGCAGGAGATGAATTATTCTCCGTCTCTTTTAGTCAAAAACTGTTGAATTGTTAAGAAGCAGCAGGACGGGAGCTCGTGATGCTGCCAGATGAAAGTCTCTTATCTCCAAATCGTCTGAGATTCACTTTCAACCTCAGAGCTGCAGAGTTTGTCCAAAGGATTTTGTTTTGGCCAAGAGGGAGTTTTAATTTCCCCTTTCCTTAAAATCAAAGCTCCAAAAATGGAGGCTTCACATGGAAACTGCTGCATCATTATTCCAACCAGGTTTCTGACAATTATAAAAACACAAAGAGTCAGAGCGGAGCCTCGTCTCTGAGAAGAAGGTTTAATGTTCCCCGGGTGGAATCCGGTCTCTGAGCTGTAGCGTATTAAATGACTGAACAGTGTAATAATGACCAGTTTGATGAATGAACAGTGTGATTCTGTCTGGATGGATGAATGGAAGCTGTGATGGTGTGGAGTTGTGGAGATGAACGGTGTTTGGACTGGTTCCTACCGGCTGGACACTGACGGATCAGAGGAAACCTTCACTTTAATGGTTTATGGATGATCGACTGCAATAAAAGCTTCACATATTACACATGCTGCAATAATTACCAGTGATGGAGCTGGTTTTAATCGGCTTCTCCTCCACGTTCTCCCAGAGACATAAAACACGAGTTATCACAACACTCTTTACTCTTCCTGCAGATAATTTCACTTGTTTGTTGAGTTTTCATCCCACTGAGGAAAGAGAGTTGAGTGTGTGTTCAGTGAGAAGCTCTGTGGTCGGCACAGTGTAATTACATCTCACACAGAAACACACACAGAGACTCATGAACTTCAGCTCTGTAAATATTCATCCTTTTCCTCGGGAGCTGCAAACTTTAAAGTCTGAAGCTTCTCTGTTAATGGATGTTGTTCTCCACCGCGGAGACAAGAGCCAATTACTGTGATTCACGTCAGCCCCGACCCACAGCTCTGACAACGAGGCTCCGGCTTCGATTACTCTGTCAACACTAATGTTCTTCATCTCAACAACACCAGGTCTTCATCTGCCTCTTCACATCCACCACAGAGAAAAATCATAGTTTGGGGTAAATTACCATAAACCCACAGTGAACAGCCGTATAACATTGATATCTATTTTATTTCACTGATTGTATATATGTGATTTGAAAAGCAGGAGGCCTCTCCGGCTCGTGGCTCCTGTGGAACTCCTCCTGGTCGTATTTATCCCTGCAGGGCCTTGGACTGACAGACACTTGTTACTGTGGATGTTGAGTGAGCCCTCAGCATGAAAAGCAGGTGAATTACAGTTGTCTGAAGAGGAGGAATGAGAGGCTGGGCTCTCCAGTGCAGAGAGCTGTAATTACCCGAGGTGATAATGTGCTGTGGGAGAGCAACCTCGCCGTGGTAACACTCGACACAGAGCGAGAGAGAGAGAGAGAGAGAGAGAGAGAGAGAGAGAGAGAGAGAGAGAGAGAGAGAGAGAGAGAGAGAGAGGCAGGAGTTTAAAAAACACTTTTTTGAAGAGTGGACGACGCTGCCAGTTTGACCAGTGAAGCATAAACAGACGGGTCCAAGTAAAATGGAGCTAAATGATGAAACACCTGCAGCCGCTGAACCTCGACCCTGACCCTGACTGGGTGGGACCTCTCCTGGATAAAGATTACATGGAAGAAACACTCATATTTCAAATTTGACAGATTCTGCGGAGATGGCTATTTGGTGATTAGCCACATTTGTAGTGTTTTTCACATGCTCTAGAGAGCTTGTTTTGAGTTGTTGATAATTTCATAACTTCTCGATGGGAAGATGAAATCCTCCCTGTTCCAGAGGGACCCACTGTGAAGGATCATTCTCACAACTCAAACCCATTTTATCTCCTGCTTCCAATTTCCCAAAAAAGCTAATAAAAAGTATCGGACTCAAGATGCAGTGTTTCTGTGCGTGATGATGATTTAAATCTCTCCAGCAGTTCATCCATTCTTCACTCCGCACGTCAGCTCTTATCATTCAAGGTGAGTAAACTGTGATTCTGACGGCAGAATAAGTCTCAAAAGATTTACAAAAGAGAAATCCCCGGAGTGTCGAGGCCTTGGCTCCGTCGAGCACGATGAATCACCGGTGACATGACAGGTGGACTAATACTTGGCTCAGGAGCGACAGCGAGGGAGGCCACGGCTCATTCACCTGCATTGTCCACTTCTCTACTGTTCTGCCGAATAACAAAGTGCCCACACCGGAGACCCTGAATACCGATGAGCTCCATCCATCAGCTCAACAAACAGCAGCGCACGGGAGGTCCCGCACTTCAGAGCTCTGTAAGCCACACAACCCCTCGAGTTCAGTGCTTCAGAGAAGGAGCCCGGCTGAATCATTTCTCCATTCGGAGCACATCGCAGGAGGCCGGATAATGAGGCTGGTTGTTGTTGCTCCGGTGCTCTAACAATCATCCTCAAGCAGAAAAGACGTCCATTTTACTAATGTGCAGATTCCAGGTTTGACCCGAAGAGGTGCACACTACTCCTTCAGATGCCAGAGGAGATGTAGAGGCTTGTGTTTGAGTGAGTGTTTCTGGAAGCAGCACAGCCGGGCGTCTTAACGAGCTGATTCCAACTTTTGAGTTCGAGCTGCATTAGGCAGGATTCTAATAAAAGATAAGAATTGTATTAAATCACAGCGTGAGTCTGTGCAGA
Source organism: Pseudopleuronectes americanus (assembly GCA_038501795.1). NCBI lineage: Eukaryota > Metazoa > Chordata > Actinopteri > Pleuronectiformes > Pleuronectidae > Pseudopleuronectes > Pseudopleuronectes americanus. The sequence continues at coordinate 20,016,971 of CM076730.1, forward strand.
GAGCAAACGCACAATATCTGAGGCGGTCTGTTTTCAGTTTCCATCTGCTCACCCCTTCTCTCTTTTCATCTGCCGCACACAAATACAGAAACGTTTTCCTGAACTAGGGCAGCGACTAATGACTTGTTTTCATTATTAATAATTGTTTTGTTTTTTTGCTATTAATCATTTTGTTTGTAACATAAGGAATAATGTTGTCAAATCAATCAAACCCAAAGATATTCAACATAAAGAAAACATTATGAAAATATAATGACAATTTATGGAGCCCTGAGGGGGCACAATTGTATTTGGAGGAATACTTTTGCATTCCCTTGCATTGTTTGCAGTTTTCATCATACAACATCTCCATCATCCATCCATCAACTATACCACTTATCATTTCGAGGGCTGTAGCCAAACCCAGCTGACATTGGGAGAGAGGAAAGGGGGGGGGTTCAACTGGGCCACCAGTGACCATTCACACCTACAGAGTCGATTTACAGTTTACGTTCTGCACGTCAGCCTCAGGACCGTGGGAGGAAGTCAGAGTTCCCCGAGCAAACCAACGAAAACTCCGCTCAGACAGATATAAACCAGGATTACTAATATGTATGAAAATGTGAAATCTGGTGTGGATAACAATCTGAATCTGTCTGATCTCAATACGTTCATGCACCTTGGTGATAAAGTGGCCGATCAGCCTCGGTGGAGACACGTGCTGTTCTAGTTGTGGTTGTATCACTGTATTAATGCACTGTTCTGTCTTTTATGGAGTTCTTGACTTTATGGCTCAAAGAACTGCGGCTGAAAAGGAGCCGGCTGTCAAACACTGGTACATTTAGAGAAATGATATCAATGAAATGAATCTATCCTCTCACTCACTTACTATCAAGTATTTCCCTGTTGATCTACTGATCCATTAATGAACTAAATGTTTCAGCAGCACAAGATAACACACGTATAAATATCAGCAAATGTACTAAAGTCTATTAACCAGACAAACAGAGTCGATGATGAGCTAACCCATCAGTTACATGTTGTGGTTATATTCTCTTATATCTACTTTGTGCTCCCTTCTCTTTGGATTTATATTCTGGCCGAGACAGATAGAACAAGCTGATTAAAACTGCTGAATAATTCAAACGGGAGCCAGTATCTGCTCTACAGCCGCCTGTGGCCCCGACTTGTTAATTGATTAATTGAAATGCAGAGCAGAGTGCTGTGCTAACTAATAGCCTGAAGGTAAGGACATGGCTGCAGCTCTCCTCTCCTGCTTTCCGGAGCAATGCTCCGACACAAATTAATAGCACAGGATGAGAGAATCTGATCGGGCTTCAGAGCAGCATATGGCACAAACAGCACAAACAGCACAGACAGCACAGACAGCACATACAGCACAGACAGCACATACAGCACAGACACTGGGCTTCTTTGAAAACTTCATCCAGTTGTTACCGCAGTTTATTCTGGTTTATTCTGTATGAAGTGACACTAGCTGAAGGACTTTACATCATTTAGCAACATATTCAAATAAATCTTTAACCATTTGTTTCCCAGTTTTCCCAAGTTGCTAACTTGGATGTCCAAAGATAACAGAGTCCATTAGAGAACTAATTGCATGAACATGTGTGATCCTATCTGTGTGGGTGGCACGTTTGCATGTTCTCCTCATATTTTCTCCTGGTACTCTGGTTTCCTCACACAGTCCAAAGACACGTTGAGACTCTAAATGATCTACAAATGTGAATATGACGGTGAACATCATGTGTCAACCCTGTGATTCCCTGTCAACCTGTCCAGGATGTACCCCGCCTCTGGGTGAATGTTGGCCGGGATAAGCTCCAGTTAACCTGAGAGGATCAGTGCTTATAAACTGATTGATGTTGATGAAGATGAGGTTGAGCTGCAAGAGGGATTTAAATCCAGTCTTTCAGGTGTGATTGGTTCAATTAAATGTGGGTGTGGAAATACGGGAGTAACGTCTGTCTTTGCAGGAAGGACGAATGAAAGAAAGCAGAGAGTTCTGAGGATTGTTAAGTAAAGAAGAGGCAAAGAGAAGGATGGATGGACTTTTTAACATCTTTCTTTATGTTATTAAATGTCTCGATCTTTTTGTCCTGACGCTTTAATACGAGGTCTGCTGAAACTGAGTTCAAACCGGTCCTGACAACTACCTAAATAAGATGCTCCCAAAGGTTTCATACTTGTGGAACTCTTTGCTCCCAAACTACTGTGAACACAACACTGTTAAACCAGCAGTTAATACTCAGAATGTCAGTGTTCAACCTTATTTATCTGAAGTTTCTAATTGAACCTTTAAACACAAAACAATTAACACCGACTGACCCGGTCTAACGTGCTCCGATCAAACGTTAATCTGCCCAACAACTATAATGAGTTTCCCACTTCTAAACAGTGCAATGAAAATTAAATCACTTGTTAAAACACTTATTTTCCAGCAGACGCGTGTTAATAGCTTTTCCTCCTTTAGTGGCAAAAGACCTTTCAGCACAATGTGGTTTAAAAAATGCAGATTCATGCACTTGCTCGTTGGATCGTCCGTACAAACACTATCCTGGTGCCTCAGAGCAGAGAACAGTCGACCTCCTCGCCGAGCGGCGGCGGCGTGGGTGGCAGAGCGAGAGGACGAGGGGGGGGGTGACCAAATCAAGTGATCGAAACAGCCACGAGCAGCATTTAAAAATCTCCTCATCTCTAAAAGTGACAAGTTTAACTCTCGTAAACACAGAGAGGGAGTTGCAACGAGCCGCTGAGAAGTTTCACCGGGGTTCAGTTCAAACGCTGCTGAAGCCCCGAAAACATTCACTTTGAATCCTAATGCCAGAATTATGCAGATTCAGAGGGAAGGCTGCCGGCTACATCACTCGTGCTAATGGCTCCAGGGGGAGATATGCATCATGAAATATCTGCTAATCCACCGGCTGCACTGATGGTGTAAATGATTTGAATATATTAGCCCTTAATTGAAAATATCAACACATCCACATAGCAATTTGTTTCTGTCATTCAAGCAAAAAAAGCACAAAACTATTCACATCACCCAGGCAGCTTAGTGAAATTAATTCATTTTAAAAGCGACACATTAAATCAGATGGGACACTGGGGAGTTGGGGAAATGGAGAAAAACAGCACTACTAAGACTAATAATGCATAAAGTTTTATATAATTAATATTATTTTATATATTTCCGGCCCGGTCCATTCGTCAAAGTGAAAGATTTTCTTACGTCTTGACAGAAGTGTCAGACTTGTGGTATGGATGGTTTAATAGAAACCAGTGTATGTTGGCAGACAGGATGTAAAACCAGTCTGCGAATTCTGCAGCACCAACATCAAAACCAGTGTCTCTCAGACCAGTCGTAGACAAACCAGTTAAAGCTCCATCAAACTCCCAAACCCAGAGAGTAACGTCCAGTTTGTTTCTGTCCAGACTACACTCACGTTCTTGTGTGTGCGTGTGTGTGAGTGTGTGTGTGTCTGTGTGTGTCTGTGTGTCCTCTTCCCACCAGACGCCGCAGTCACAGAATCGACTTAGTTCGACTTTACAGCCGTCCTCCCTCAGGAGACATCAGAAGACAAATGCTCCTTTAAAAACTTCCCTGCAGTGAATTGGATATTCTCCATCTTCCTCTCACACACTCACAGCTCAGAGTTCCGCTGCTGAGATTTCTTTAAAAAAAAAGAAAGAGAAGAGTTTACTTCCTTTTGACGCCAGGCCACGGTCACACTTTGTGATGAAATCAAATATACGGTTTATATCTCCATCTTGTTTAGAGGACATTCCCAGAAGTTGAAGTTGATCTGATGAAAATTGTAGAGTAAAATCCTCGGGCCCCAAGCGATACACTAGCCAAGCATCACAGAAATGATGTGAACAGGTTTTGAAGGAGACAAATTGTAAACACTTGTACCCACAGAGATTCCATCACATTTGAGTAATTCTGATTTGGAGTGGGCTGTGTGTTTGTCCCGTGGTGATGCCGTGCGCTGTGTGAAGCCGATAAGATGAAGTTCTCTGGAGCTGTGTGAGCCACATACACACATCTGGAGATTTATATTAGGAAATAGAAAAGTAGACGAATGCAGTGTGAGTGTGGGGATCTGACTTCTACAGTGTTTTGACGAAGGAAAAGCCTTTTAGTAACTTCAGCTCCTGCTCTCATTGAACTGGAAATGACACACATCCTGTCGTGGCACCACATTCTTTAAAACTGTTATTTAATCTTTGTTTAATTGATCGAGTTATAAAACTAGAAAAAGAGGTTCAGAGGAAATCCTGTTTAGAACGAGGGCCCCGTTCCTTCAAGTTTCAAATATCACTTGACATTAATATTAATACCGGAGCAGTCTTGCAAAAACCCACAACTTACAGCAGGGATCTGCAAAACTGAGAGCAGAGCACGACAACCCACGCACGCACGCACACACACAGACACACACACACACACACTCAAGAGCCAGCAGGGGGTGAAATTGTAGAGTCAGTTGAGAATAAAGCTGCAGGAAAAGCGACAGGAGGGAGCTGCTAGATTCCCCCTGAGCAAAACGTATCTCCATCATCCCTCTGGTGTCTTCTTCTCCTCTTCTCATTCCTCGTCCCCCCTCTCTTCACCTCTATTGACCCTTTTACTCTCCCTCCTGAGATCCCTGTTGTTCCTTTCAGTCCTCCCCTACTTCTCTCGTCCTTTCCTCTTCTATCATACCTGCTGTCATCCTCCTCCTCCTCCTCCTCCTCATCCTCCTCCTCCTCCTCCTCCTCATCCTCCTCCTCCTCATCCTCCTCCTCCTGCTTAGTCTCATGAAGTGATATCATGTCAGCGATGTGAGCCGGTGCATCCAGAGAGCAGATGGTGGTCTGTAGACACGTACAGCAGAAAGCCAGTGAGGGATAAAATAAGGAAATGCAGCAGAAAGTGTCACTGCAGTCATCAGAAACAACGAGCCCTGAGGTTGATCCTCTCATATTCCATATTCCATATCTCTCCTCCTCTTCATCCTCCTGTCCCTCACCCTCCCCTTCTTCCTTCTTTTTCACCTCCCAGTGCTTTGCTCTGATTGGAGTTCTGTCTCGTTCCATCTTCCCTGTGCACTGACTCCACTCGTCCTCCTCTCTGATACAAACCGACCGGCCCTGCTCCTTCTCATCATGACTTCATGAAAAATGCACGACAGTGACAGAATCATGAGGCAGCGGTCAGCATCTATGTTTGTGTGCTAGAGGTCACGTTAGAGGTAAACATGCACTGATGCAGAAATCAGCCAATTAGCTTTGCAAAATTAATGCACAGTTCACAAGTGCAACATTAGGGAGCCGCTTTGCTTTCAAGGTGATTCTTTGAATTCAGGACGGGAGCTCAGTAACACCACCTGTCTCTGTCGGGCCTGATGAAGAGTCCGCACTTCATCATCTTTAGTAAGTGAGGCCGACGGCAAAGCCACAGTGTCACAGTGTCACAATGTTCTCCTGTGGTGTTACAGTAGCTCCCAGCAGTAGAACAAACTGGTGAGTGGGAGTTTCTACTGGGAATGTGTCTGAAGCTCATGAACGACACAGGAGTAAAATAGTGTTTTTCGATGTTTTGCACGATTGAAACTTCATGGATCTGCCTTGTTAGGCTGCAGATAAACCTGCTTTTAACCACACGTAGGTCTGACACTCTTAAAGCTGCGTGAGTTCTTCTGGCTTTACAGCAAAGGGAAAGTTTTTCTTCTTCATGTTTCCCTCGGCGCTGAGATAAATCTACTCTGAGCGTGGCTGAGTATCTCGAGCTTTGCTCACACCGAGTCAGATCCAGAAAATCAAAGCAACAAATCATCTCTGACGATGACAAACACACAATGTATGTTTTCATTCTTCAAATCCAGCATCTCCTGATATCAAATGGATGAACTGCAGTCCTCAGCTCCCATTGGTTCGTCCTTTTAAAGGGTCATATTCGTAATTTGAGGGGGTTTAAACAATTGTGAAGCTGTAATGTTCAAAATTCAAATTACTAGTCTCATACTCTTTATGGTAAACGGGAACATAGATGCTTTATAGAAAAGAACAAACAATTAATTTCAGAGTTTTCTGTGGTAGAAAAGTCTCATTTTGTAACTTTACAACTTTCACATTCACAAAAAAAGCAATGACACACAATAGAAAAGCGAAAGAAGCAGAACCTGGGCTCTTTAACTTCACGTTCCCGGGTTATTAATGAATCCAGATTTCTGACTGCTGGACTTTCTGAGGCTCAGTAACCTTGACTTCCTCAGATCCCACTCTGCCTGCGCACATTTCCATAAATGACATTAAGGAAGAGAGATGAAGGGGATTTACACTCAGCTATTTTCCCGTTTCTCTTCATCCCGGCTCACACTGACGCTGCCCTGTTATAGATCATCAAGGACTGTGTGTGTGTGTGTGTGTGTGTTGGGGGGGGTGGGGGGGTGTTGTTGCAGGGAATATTCAGAAGATGAAGGTTTATATTCACAGGTTTATGTTCTGCTGAGTGCAAACATCCAGCTCATTGATAAGCAATAAATTCCCATTTGACGGGGCTTTGCAGAAACCTGAGGTCGGCTGCAGGATTCACTTCGTCCTCAGCGGGTTTCTTTGCCAGATTAATCCTGGAAGAGATGAGGGATTCTCCGGGAGCTCCAGGGTTTAATCAAGCGACCTTAATATTCCCCCCCGAGCTCCCAGAGTTTAAATGACCAACTCTCTAAGAAAGAGGTCTGTAATAACCCCTGAGTTTGTCTTTCAGCCTCCAGCGTCTCAGTAACTCGGCAGAAAAACACGGTAGGCTGAGATTGGGATGAAGAAATCAAGATCAGCCGCCTCTTGTTTTATTGCAATCACAGGTGGACACGAAGCAGAATGAATTTCTCTGGAGCTTTCATTTGAGAAAACGTCTCAGCTTTCCAAACTCAGATTGAGGCTTCTTAAGGTTTCTCCTTGAGGCCGGACTGGGACTCGGAGGAACCAGGGAGCCGGCCTCAGGTGGAGTGTGGTGGTGTTATCTGTCATTAGGGTGGGATTACAGTCATTTAGTGCTCTTGAGATTATCTGTCATTAGGCCGTGATTATACACACTGCAGCTCAGAGGGGAGATTAAAAGAACCAGACTGATGACACCGGGGGACGGAGCGAAGCAGGAAGACGGAGAGTTCACCTGCAGATGATAGTTCTGGGAAAGTGAAAGCAACCATCTATCCTTCAGTTATGGATGATGAGTGAAGTGATTCATGATTCAAGGGGAAAGAAAACTTTTTCATTCCTGACAGGACCCACGAGAGAGGATAGAATTGTATGAATAAATGATACAATTGTGCGCCATTTTGACAGGTTTGTGTATTGATTGTAACTTCACCTCGTTTTCAACAACCAGTAACCGACAATCGGTGACTCTGGGCTGAAGCTGGAAGCTGCAGAGCGGAGGGGGAAAGTTCTGCTGGAAGTCGCCCAGCAGACGCTGAGTTATGGTGAGCGTGGAAACACAAATGTCAAACCTCTCACGACGTGTTTTAGCTCCTTCAGTTCACCGAAGATAAACGGCTGGAGCCGGAGCTCGGCCCCGGCAGCGGCAGAGCACCGAACCAAATGATGTGAGCAGAGACGATTACTAAGAGAATGATGAACAACAGGTGATCTCCCTCTGGAGGATAAAGGCTTTAAGGACAATTTATTGCTTTGAGGGAGCTGAAGATACTCATTGCCATTTTTTTCTGATGGATTTTAAATGTAATTTCCTTTAATTCCTTTTTGTATTTTCAGGCTTTTGAATATAGTGTCCTGCAGTCTGTAACACCAGTTTATTCCAGTTTGTAATGGTTCCTAAACTGTATCTGATTTAAAACCCTTAATAAACGTTAAAAAGCAGATTATTAAACCCACTCCTCCAGATATGGTTACATCTGGTTGAAAAACAAGATGGCGGTGGACAAAATCTAAAACTGGAGACTTTGTAAAAACAGCAGCTCACAAACCAGTCAGCAGAGGAGTCACTGCCGATGTCTGAGTCCATTAAACTGTGAGTTCTTTCCCTCTCATGTAGATTCAGTGGCTCTTTAGTGATGATCTCTTTTCATTACCACTACCGCTACTCATGCTAATTGAGCCCAATTAAGAGCTCGGAGTGAATGTTTGTGTTCCACCAGCAGAGCCTGAGCTTCTGATCTATTTCCTCTGTGATCCATTCTGCATTTGAAAACTAGAAAGCTGTTTATATGGCTGCATATTTAAACTTGTATCGTCTGAATTTTGTATTCACCAACTGAACATGCACACAAATGCATGTTCCTGCTCACGGTGTCAAAACTGTTTAACTGGGACGAGATGAAGCAACAGCAGAGAAGAGAAAACAGGAGAAACAGAACCAGAGGAAGATGAGAGGAGGAAAAAGAGAAGCCAGAGAGAACATGGAGAGAGAGAGATTATAGGTGATGTGGTCATAAGAAAACCGAGAGAGGGAAAAGGGGAAACGTAGAGAGAAGGAATCAGGAAGAAAAAGGCGAGCAGCACCACAGCAGCTCTCTGATCCAGGTACAGCAGGAGGGCAGAGATCTGTGCAGAAGGCAGGAGGAGGTGAGAACCTAAAAGGAAACAGCAGGAGGAGGAGAGCAGGAAGACGAATGGAGAGATAGCTGCAGATCTGAGTCAGGGAGCAGGAAGGAGAGATTGAGAGGAGAAAGAGATATTTTGAGGAAACCGTGAAGGGAAACAATTTTATTCTGACTGCATGCTCCTTCTTGCATCACCTCCTTTCTCCCTCCACCTTTCCCAGGAGCAGGAGAAGCAATCGCTCTCTGTCACACTTCTCCTGTTGTTCAGCCTCTTCAGCTGCAAGACCATCGAGCCTCAGCGATTTCTGACCGTGTTGCTCATGTGACTTTTTCAAATCACAAAATGAAAAGAGCACAGAGGAGACGGAGGAACGGAGAGCAGGTGGAAGGAGTCAGATTTATTCTGAATGTTTACGTCTCCTTGCATCACCTCCGTTCTCCCTTCACCACCTTTCACAGGAGCAGGAGAAGCAATCTCTCCCTGTCACACTTCCCGTAGTCAGCTGTGCCTCTTCAGCTGCAAGACCATCGCACCTCGGTGAATTCTGAGCATTGTTGTTTATTTGACATTTTCAAATCACAAAAAGGAAAGGGCAGCGAGCAGAAAGATGAATGGAGAGTTTAGCTGCAGATCTGGGTCAGAGAGCAGGAAGAAGGAGAAGCTTTCAATGAAGAAACAATCAGAGATTCAGATATGGAAGGAAATCGAAAAGACAACAGATCTCCTCTTAATTTACACTCCTCCTTTATCCCTTCACTTTTCCAGGTGTGGGAGAAACCATCACCCTCCCAGTGAGAGGAGGAGGAAGGATGAAGAAGATTAAAGCTCAGAGGAAGGCTATAGGGAAGGAGAAGACTGGAGATGATGAGGAAATAAAACACACAACCAGATTAAATTAAATAAAACTCAAAGGGATGAGCAGGTGGAGATAAAAAGGAGTTGTAGAAGAGGAGAGTAAAAGCAAGGATGGATGGATGGAGAACTTTTACAGCCATCTGCTTCAATTACAAACAGACGTGCCTCGTTACACTCTGAGATTCATCATCTCCTCCCTTCACGTGCCTCCTCCTCATCTATCTGTTGGGTTCTCTCTCCCTCTCTCCTCCTCCTCCTCCTCCTCCTCCTGCAGGAGAACAGACGTAAACCTGCACACATTCACTGCTGAGCTAAACCTACACATCTCAAGAGTGAGAGAATCAAACCAGCAACCTCTCCAGCCTGCACAACCCACCCCCCCATCACACTCAAATTAACCACGATGCCCTGTAACGTTGCTTTACGCACACAAATGGATGAACTGGCTTTTTAACGCGTGATAACGATATGTTCTGAGTCGAGAGGTATTTGTGTCTCACGAGGAATCGAACCTTTTAACCCGTGAAGTCAATAAGCAGCTAATTAAATGCGACAAAACGGAGGGAATAAAGAGGGGTGGGAAACTAAAGTCCTTTAACTACGTGCTTTAAATCACCTAATGTGTGTCCACAGGGGAATACATGTCATCTGCTCTTATAAGAGTCGTCAATAACTCAACTCATTTCATATCAAACCACTTTAACTCCCTCTGTATTCAGCCTGTGCGCAACGGTGACGCGTCATCCAACATCCAGACTCCTGCGTTTTATTATCGCTTATGTTGCTGAGTCCAACCAATCTGCAGAAGTCAGAGAGGAGGACACGAGCAGGAACCAGAGGAGACTCTCCAGGGTCTGCACAACCCGGACCCGCTGCGTCTACAGCCACGCATTCTCACCTTCTGCTCCTGTGGTCCCGCACGAGATGGAGAGAAGCGCGAGGACCTGAGAGATAATCCAAGCGAGTGATTTAGTCCACAGATCCATGGTGAAGCGACGGGAGGCTGCAGAGGAGAAGAGAGGAGAAGAGAGGAGGAGAGAGAGACGAGCGACCTCTCCTCTCCAGCTCCGAGAGAGATCTGCTCAGAGAGAAAGAGGGAGAGAGCGAGAGGGGGAGAGAGGGAGAGAGAGAGGGGGAGAGAGAGAGAGCGAGAGAGAGATAGAGATAGAGAGAGAGGGGGGGAGCGAGAGATAGAGCGAGAGAGGGGGGGGGAGGGAGAGAGAGGGGGAAAGAGAGATAGAAAGAGTACCATTTGTCCAGTTTCCACCAACTAAGAGTGTTTGATACAACTTTTTTTGAGTGTTACATTTAAACGTATATATTATCTTTCACAATAGTGTTGTCGTAATGTTTTCAGGTTGTCCATCCGTCCATCCTATTTATTTTAATACCATATCTGAAAAACAACTTGAGGGAAAACTTTTCAAATTTGGTTCAAACATTCACTTGGACTCAAAGATGATCTGATTAGACTTTGGTGATCAAAGGTCAAAGGTCAAGGTCAGGGGCGCCTCATATATCAACGTTTGTGTCCTCTTGAATCTTGACCAAGACCACCTGTAGGCAGTTTCTTAAAATATTGCTCAGTTGTAACTTGGACTCCAAAAACTTTGATTAGATTTCAGTGGTCAAAGGTCAAGGCCACTGTGACCTTATTTAAATCTGGAACAAAGGACAGAGTCTGCCCTCAAAAAAATAAAGGACTCAGTGTGCACTACTCACTGATGCATGTTTTATGCTTATTTAATATATATAAATTGAGTTGTACATTTATTCCAGACTAAGTAGAGTGCAAGTGGTAATTCAGTATAAAAATAATGCAACAGATGCACCAGGTTTTTAATGCCGCTCACGCAGCCGGTCATGAACACACTGAATTGAACCACTGTGTTCACTCTCTGCTCCTTCAGAGGTGAACTGTGAACCCACATGAGAGGGGAGGTGCTGGTCACTTTCAGTCTGTACCTCGAAAGAAAGAGGAGAGAAAGAGGGGAGGAGGTGCAGGGAGAGCGAGGGGAGGAATCTGATAATGAAAACCTACTGAGAGTATAGACAGCGGGGGAATCAGGTGATAGAAAAAAAACTGTTGAGCGCAAACACAGCAGGGGGGAATCAGATAACGCCCGAGTCTGAGATACAAGAGCTCACACTGTGCACGAACACACACACACACACTCCACATGAGCGTCGCACACACCTGTGGACACGCCGCACACAGAGCTGTCAGTTTAAAGCTCTAATCTGACTGGTAACACATTCTAAACCTATGGGAACCAGAGAAAGACAAGAAGAGGTTTAATGGTCCCAGTGATGGTTTTTACTATTTTCCTCCTCCTCACATTAAATCCACAAAATGAGTGAAAGCCAAAACTCATCGCTGGATAAATCATTTCATCTGCAGCTGCTGAAAGTGGACCATGATAAGTGGAGAGAGCTTTTTTAAAAATGTATTTCAAAGAGACATATTCCCTTCACCTCTTTGTGGACTGAGCTGCGCTTTCACCAAAATGTGAGTGAAAATTGCATCGCGAGCAGAAGGTTTCAGAGTTTGTGTCACCGGGCCGAGGAGTTAACTCCTTATTCATGAATTCCCGGGAATTTTCAAATAAGATATTTGTCTCTCGGGGATAACTTTGCTCCTCCGGGGCCCGAGGCAGCGATTCTCAGAAGGACAAAGGTGCTTTAATGAGTTTTCTCCCCCGAACTAAAGCGGTTTTAAATTCTTGCGGTGCTATAACCTGACACGTAGATCAACAACCACAGTGCGAGTGCAGCACTGAGGGAGCCGAGCCGGAGGGACAGGGCTCTGAATTACAGCTGAAGTGTCTTTTTTACGGTCGTGAACTTTGAGTGGAAATCACAGACACAAGCAGGTCACATCAATTTCCTGCACAGCAATTCAGTCCGTTGGTTTATGGAGGTTTTTCCATTTAACTTAAGTTTATATTCTTGAATTCAGAGCAGCCCTGTCATGTATCGTGATGTATTACATGGAGCCAAAGCCGCAGTGAGCTCGGTGGAACAGTTATTAGCTGCGGAGACTGAAGCATTAAAGGCTCAGAGAGTCTCTGATGTGGTGAATCAGTGTTTTTCACTGTGTTTCCAGAGCTGCTGCTTCATCTGGTTTATTAAATCCACGCTGGTATCTACAGTGTGTGGAAGGACAGAGCTCTGAGCTGGTGATCGATGTCCTCTGACTCTGCCTCGCACCCGGAGCAGCGGCTGCAGGCTGTCGCAGGCCGGCTGCCCGACCGGCCGGCCGCCCTGACTCAAACAGAAAAGACACTCTGACTTTCTCTGAGAGCGGATCAGAGATCAAGCTGCTAGAAGCCAGAGAGGGGAGAGAAACCACCCAGTGTTTAGAGGAATCCACTCCTCTGTGTGTTGTTCTCTGCTGCACGTTCAGCTCTGAGGCTCGGCCTTGTCTCCTCTGTAATGGAGGGGAATGGGGCCTCCATTACAGGAGGCCCCATTCCCCTCCTGTAATGGAGGGGAATGGGGCCGGGGATGTGGAGGAAACACAAGCGTGGCTGTAAAGTAGTTTGCCCCAGTGGCCTCTGATCTGTGAGGTCTGAAGACAGATTGCTCCTTCTCCTGAGGACGGTTTGTTCTCTCATTGCCGCCTGGCAGGCGCTGACCTCTTTTGCAGGCTGCCGGTATTGAAACCTGACATATTGAACTGGTTCTTCAGCTCCCAACTGCTCCACTGGCCTCCTCCACTCGTTCTGCTCCTGCTACGCCTGTAAGTGCACGGGTAGAAGCTGAACACACCTTGGTCTCTGAAGTGTTTACAGGATTACTGAACGGCCCCAGAATCCAAAGGTTCAACCAACTCTGTGTGAAGTTATTAGAAGTGTTAAAGAAAACTTTTTATCTGATTTGTTCAAATGCACGGCTGCACCTTGTAATCAATATATAACAAGGAATGGACAAATTGCACATGAACTTTGATTCCCATCTTTGTATTGCACATTTTTGAAATAACAAAGCTATGTGTATCACTGGAATTATTTTCTACTTATTTGTATATAGTATTTCTATTTTTACTCATATTTCTATTCTAGCTATATTTTCCCCTTGTGCTCCTGTGTCATTTCTGAATTTCCTCTACGGAGGATAACTAAAGGTTAATCTTATCTTTTCTTATCTTACCTTATCTTATCTGTTCTTGTCTTTTTTTTATCTTACCTTATCTTATGTCTTGATAGCCATTAATAAATCACAGTGGTGTGGAAGTAATCAGCAGAAGCACTGACGAGGTGTTTCAGCTTCAGTGTGTTAGTGGGGTCGAGCTCCCTTTACAGACATTGTGCTTTTTAATAAAACCATAAATAAAATATAAATACTTTGTAAATTGTTGAAATGTTAATGAGAAGATTGTTTAAATTTTACTCAAATTTGCAGGTTACACCTTTTTTACTGTCGCCCTTTAGGTCCAGTGCAGAGGTGGGAAACAGTTTTCCATCTAAAAGATGTAAAGTCACGTTTCAGAGCTCATCAACTCGACAGGTTTAAAAGTCAACATCATCTCATTTCTCCATGTTTGTTCGATCCCATCAGGAAACTGGAGATGAAGCTGGAATCACAGTCTGTCCTCAAGCAGCTGAGTTTTGATTGGTAATCAGGTTTGACATCTTTTTAAATATTTGACCCCTGAAGAAATTTAGCTCCTGGAGCCCTTGAAACCTGCTTCATTAAATTCCACCATCTGTGAGATCATAAATAATCATAAGACCGGAAGTTCAAGGTTTAAAACTGTGAACATAAGACGTGTCAGTGCTGATTCCAGATCTGTAGGCTGGTCCCTGTATAAAGTCTGGGATTTGTCCTCTAAAGTTTGAGATTACCCAGAATAAATAAACAAAAATATAACAAATAAAATGTGGAATGTTTTTCATAATTGAAAACAAACTAAGATTTTTATGAAAGTGCATCTGGCAGAGAACAACAAGACTCCGAGACACAGACGCCCGGCGGGGGGGGAACTGTCTGTGCTGTGCTGCCAAAATAAAATCGGATTCATAAATAAATTAATTAGCTCGAAGTCAAACTGGAGCAAGAAAGAAAGAGGCTGAATATTCGAAGCCAAAGGAAATGTTCACATCAGACAAATCGTTGTGTAACTTGAGGAACATTTGATTGTTAAATCTATATTTTAATAATTGATTGGTTCATATCCCATCCACCAACATGGAGGAGGGAACCTTTATGACCTACACTGAAGCCAGACACACTTTATAGGAGCTGTCAGGTCGTCTTGATCTTTATTTAGCTGTCTTTGATTTCCCTAAACTCGACTTGCAGAGTTTAAACAAAATTATTATTCCCACTAATCATTAACATTTAATGATTCTCTGAAGGAACATGAAACTGAGACTTTTTTTTATTAATTATTGTCGTCTTGTCTTTTCTGTGTGTGAGGAGGTGAACCGGTTGAGGGCAGATTCAGCAGCTGAGGATCTGATGCTTGTGCTTTGTTTAATCTTCAGCTGACAGATGGTGTGAATCCCCCGCAGGCTGCACCTCAGGTGAGGCAGCAGGTTTCCTCCGAGAGTCACTTCCTGCCTCTGCTGCTGTGTGGACTCCAGGTGAGCTGCTGCTGCTGCTGCTCATCTCATCTCAAACAAGGTATCGTCAAGCAGGAGGTTTCCTAAACTCAGTCATGGTGTCAAAACTGCTGCATGCTGGGAAGAGTCTCAACCGTGATATGAAATAACACTGTAAGACTAACATGGACTGTAGGATGCTGACAGGAAGGGAAAGCACAGTTTCATACATTTCTAAAATGCACAAGTTTAAAACATGTTGTGGATCACCTAAAATGTTATCGACGCCCTCTGGCCTATGATATAATAATGTGCTGTTTATCTCCAGGCACAAAATAAGAAAATGTCTTCAAGGTTTGTTTCAGGAAGACAAAACTCAAGGGCAAACATTTCCAGAGGCTTAATCAAAGCATTTTAACAAGAAAAACTTTATTGGAAATACCAAACTCTGGAAGAAAATCTGGAGCCATAGGGAACTTTGATGAAGAGGCAGAAGGGAAAGGAATCACAGAGACGGGCGGGAAAGTTAGTGACGTCAGATAAGAAACAGGAAATGCAAATAATGGAAGATAATGATAAACATGACCTGAGTTGTTTGCACGCGTGGATGTTTTAGTTGTGAAATTGCTCTTTGAGATGAGATGAGATCTGATAATTTGCATCTCAACTTGATTAGTTTGACGCCTGACTATATCTAAATCCTGACCATGTAAACTATCGTTATCTAGAAAGTCTCACAGCCGATCGGTTACACTTTTCTCAGGAATCCTAGAAACAAAGACACCATTAAATATCAGTGCACAGATGGATAACACACCTGGATCAAGAAGAAGAGGTTTAGTTACAGCTACATCACAGAACCTGTTAATAAAGACGAATCCATCAGAACTCCACACAACACGCCTGCTCAGATGACATTTAGAATCTGCCTCAAGGTTGTTTTCATAATCCTGGCTTTGAGGAAGTAGGTCAGAAAAGAAAGACAATCCGAACGGCATTAGAAGTGAGCCGAGTGTAACTCCCGCTCTGTTTTATCTGAGGAACTCTGATGTTAGACGTCCACACGCGGCAGATCCACTGATCCCACCGGGGGTTCCTCTCAGGTTGTTTCGGTTGTTTTGGAATAAAGCTGATCAGAGCTTCTCACAGTCGAGTTATTGGACGATTCGCCACAGCTCATCTCTTCCAGGAGTAAACACGCTTACTGCTGGATTAACAGCAACAGACTCTCTCACAGCCAAATAACAAAGAGAAGAAACTGATATGATTCTCTTTGTTTCGGTGAAGAAGACAAACTGTAAATGTTGTCATCTACATAACAAAGAAAATGTAATTTAAATCCATCAGAGAGCAATAATTAGCACATGAAGGTCTGGAAAGTGTGTTTTTGTTTGTCTCAGCGCTAAAATAAAACGACAAACAGACGTTCACCTTAACAGCAGCGTAAAATGATCAAGCATCATTTGATTGCAGCCGTAACTTTTCAAAAGGGTAAATAAACAAGACTTAATACGTGACATTTACTGCAGCAGGTCAGGTTTTACAGAAAAAAAGCCTTTTCCACTGAAATCGTTATGGAATTATTCCTCGAAATTGTCCTATAATATACATTTAAATGTCAATTTCACAGCTCTGAGCAGAAAGTGAACACAACTCAGCTGGTATTTATGTCAAGTCCACAAAGATCTGTCCTCATTGGGGTAAGAGGGGAAATATGAATCGTCTTGTTAATGTATTTATGTTTTTGTGAAGTACATGTTATATGAGGCCATTGTGACCTTCGACCTTTGACATTTCCCAACCAAAATCACTTAATCCAGGAGTCTAAGTGAAAATTTGTGACAAATATGAATGATTCTCTCCAGACAATCTAATCCTAGCATGTTTTTTAGACCATATTCTTACTGATCTTGACTTTGACCTTTGACCAATCAGCTCTAAAACATAATCATGTAGAGTGACACACATTTTTACACACACACACACACACACAACACACACACACACACACTCTCACACATACAGTCTGTGTGTGTCTCTAATGTACGGGTCAGTGACGCACTCCTGACGATTCACAGAAGCCGTATTAATAATGGATGTGAAAGTCTGAAGTTACCGTTCCCCTTCATCTGCTGTATTGAACTTTCACTGAAACACATCACGTCACATTCACCAGAGTAAGATGATATCCTGGCTGATAATCCATCGATCAGTTACTGGAAGACGCATTGGATTCACCTCGACTGAAAATACACAACTACATCAACGGCTATATTTGTACATATAGAATAAACTGAACGTGGAAGATGATGGAGCTCTGTGTTGTTGTGAGAGCGGCTTGTAAACAAGGACAGATCGTTACCTCAGGACCTTGTTGTTACTGGAACATGACGACATACAGTTATGGAAAAGTTCTGGAAAATAGTTTTATTCATCACTTCATTTAGTTCAAAGTGCAGTAAACCAGGACAAAATACACTTTATATATTGTATATTTAGCTTTTAGTGTGTCTGTCTCTTCTTGTCCCACTGTTTCCATATTATCTGTGTGAGCATATCTGGACGTTGCGTCTCCACTGATGTGTCCAATCAACCAATCACAAGTCAGTCTCAGCTGTCAATCATGACCTTCAACCTGGTTTTTCTTTCAACAGATATCTAATTAAGAACAAACTTATTAGAAACAGGAACATGATCGCACAAACAAACCTCAGCGTGGTAACAACGACCTAAAGTGACAAAAACCGTCTTGGAGAATAATTTATTCAACATGCACTTTCACGTTTTAGTATCCTCCATGTCCCATCTGCTAACATGGAGGAGATCCACATTTTTTGGCTTCACTTTGGCAGCTGTCGTGTCGGCCATCTTTATTTACCTTCTGTGTGTGTGATGGATTTGCATCTTTTGCACCGAACACAACCAAGTAGTTTATACCGACATAAAAACTCTGATTTGATTAACACTCATCGATCTGTGTAGATAACTGGCGGCTCCATCGATTCCACCTGAGTCTCATTTTATTTTAGTCTTAATGACCTCAGTTGAGGAAAAGAGGGAAATGTCTTTTCGTTAAACCTGAAAATATCATTTCAATTCACATCTTTCATTAAAAATGTTGTTGAGAGGAAATTCACCAGAGAGCAGCAGCAGCAGCAGCTCGACTCCGGTGAGGAGATTAATCTCACACGTCATAATCACCAGCGTGAATCTTCTCTGGCTGCGTCTCCAGCCTTCGCTCCACAGGCAGGAAGAAGTGAGAGAGTCTCTCTAATGATGCTCACGTTTATTTGCATTGATTTTTTTGTTTTGCTCATTTCTGTGGCTGCTGCACTTCACGCTCACTATCAGCATGAGCGATCTGCAGCTGAGGAGGAGAACTGAAAATCCAAAATAGCTCAATTACCCAGAGTATTGGCTGGTGGCCGTGGTGTGCTGACAGGGAGGAGGCTGGGGGGGGGGCTGAGGGATGGACGGCTGGTCAGCAGCAGGAAGATGGAATTATTCTGGAGGAATTCACTCCCGGACAAAACACGTATCATTAATAGACACAGACAGTCGAGAACTGCAAGTGAAACATGGTGACAGACAGACAGGAGGTGGAAACATACCAGAGCTACACTGTCACATACACAATTACAGGTTTAGGAATATGTGCTTCTTGTCAGTGAAGTCATTAAAAAACATCAAATAATCTACAACAGGAAGGAAACTGTGATGCTACAGGAGAATATTTTCTGTTAAGATCATAAGTAAGTGTTCTTAAATAACCGGTGTGGGAAGTCTCAGTAATGTTGCAGCTGAACGAATCAGTCAAATGTTCATTGGCAAATTGAAATATTTAATTTTACTTTGTTTGAAATATCTGCGTCAGTGGTTTAGACGTTGCTCTCAGGAGGTTCAAATCCCATAAAATCTCAGACAAAGGGCAAAATGGTGTGAAATGTCTGAAACTAAGACTTTGAGTCTCTGACACACTGACAACCTCAGAACTGGAAATATCAGTTTCAAGATGAAATATATCAGAGCTCTGCCAAATACATGAAGGACATATGAGTTACTGTTTATCTCAGGTGATGAGATGTCATGTGTCACATTGATGGACGTGTTTATCTCTCAGCAGTGTTTACCTGCATGTTGATGTTTCTACCTCCACCATCGAGGTTCTGTTTTCACCCCTGTCCACCGGTTTGCTAGTAAGATTCCAGGAAGTTGTAATCTGAATCTGTGCCCTGATTAGACAGAGAGGAGACGGTTGATCAGAGGAGGATCATGGATTCTGGTGTACTGGGATCTTCTCCCACGGTGACGGTGGATCCATGTTCAGTCGGTGGTGTTATGGGGGTGAGCAGGGTTAACAGAACAAACTGTGTTCCCAACAAAGATCCCGCAGTTTCCTGACCAGTTGATGTGTTTGTGTGCAGCTCTGTACTCTCATCGTCTCATAACCGAACTGTGAAGCTGTTCCACTAACTAGCCGGTTCCCTCTGTGACCGTGGGGCCACTGAGAGCCTTGTGGAGCATGACATGAGCCCGGAGCTTCACTGCAGGATCGAGTGAGCGACTGAGCGGGCGACTGGCTGTCTGACTGACTGATTCTCAAGGTTTGTAGGGGGCCCTGGGGCGTGAAGCGTGATATTAGACCCTCAGCGCCGCAGCGGAAGGCTTCAGCTGTGACTGGCAGCTGCTCTCATCTGGAGCAGAGAACGCCGCTAAACGAGAGGAGCTGCCTCGATGGTGTGAAACCACGAGCAGCTGTTAGACAGACTGTCCCCAGATCAGTGGACTCCTTCAGAACATTGATAGATCTGCACGGGACCAAGACCTGAACCTGCTAATGGGACAAAGAACCAAGCACAGATCACTGGAGACATGATGGCTGCTCGGAGAAACCCCGGTTGACTGTGTGGTCAAAGCAGAAATGTGTGTGTGACCGGCCTCAGAAGCTGGGAGCTGCTGGAGGCTCAGTGACGGCATGTGGGTCACTGGGAGGTCACCAGTGGCTGGGATGGGATTTATTTGAGGTAATAATAAAAGCTTCTGTTGCCTCTCACGGTTAACGGGATGATTTTTTTCCCATCTCCTACTAAATGGTTTGCAGTCGGGTCAACAGTTCAATACCAGTTTGTCGTTGTGAGGCTAGAGCTGCTGCCGGTGTTCGGTGAGTTTAGAAGCTGCACAAATCAATAATTAGAATATTTCTGTATGAATGGATGTTATTGGCTCCACCGGCCTGATCTGGGACCTGCAAAACAACAAGTGAATCTACAACAGAGGAAGATTTGTGGCTGTTTTCAGCTTCATAAAGAATTTAAAAGAAAGAATGTATTTCTCTTCAGTTAAATGCCGGATGAGAGGGTTCTGTGTCACCGGCTGGTCGGAGTCGCTTTATAAAATAAAGCCGCACTGCTCCACTGGCTCCAGGGCGCAAACCGATAAGAAGGAAATTACCATATACATTCGGATGATTATTCATTTCTAATAACCTGCTTCATTCCTCCTGGTAATAACGTTGCTTCCTGCTCTTCACTGACTCTTAATGCATTTGGAGCTGCCTCGGGCTACATCCTCCATTCAGATTAAGATTCTGCTTCACATGTGAAACCTCCTGCTCAGCCTCAGCTCGTCCTCGTCCTCCAGTCTGTCTCCGTCCATCTGTCTTTCTGTCCGTCAGCTCGTTCTCTCTGTTCTTCCTGTCAGTGGGGATTCCTCCTGTCACAGCTGACACTCGTTTCCCCTCCGCCGCCGCCCCCCCCGCTGACAGCGACACGAATGATCTGAGCAAACTACTTTTCCACCCGTGTAAACATCCATTACTGAACACAGAGAGCGAGGTGGGGGGGGCTTGCAACCAGGGGCGGATATCCCTGGGGGGGACAGGGTGGTCTCGACCCCCCTTCCTTTCAGAGAGCAAAGATGCTGCCTTCCTGATTTTATCTCTATGTATCCGACACGTTGCTTAAATCCCACCACAATAAGACACATTTACATTTAACCAGATTGCATATTGTGTGTTTTACCTCACAGTCAAATCTTATATCTAAAGGCAGATGTATGCAGATGTAACTTCAAACTGATATAAACCAGAGTTGGATGTTTAAACTTCCAACTTCCAACACGGTGCAGAAGCACCGTGTTCTTCTCTTATTCTTTCACATTTGAGCTTTAAACTGTCCGATCCTCTTTTAAACTTCACGTCAGACTCTGGCTCAGACTCGTCAAAGGTCAGACTCACTCTCCACTGACACAGAATCATTTAGTGTAAACTCCTCATTACCCACTAAAGGTCAAGCAGTCATCAGACGGCTCAGACATTTTATTGTTCACCAGAGCTCAGCCGGAAAATGTCACCAATCACAGAACTTAACGTTTGACCTGCACAGGGGTGTTGTGAATTGTTGTTTCTCCTCAGATGATTATTTGGAAGAAGTTCTGTTCTCTACTCTCCAACGATCCTCCTCAGTAGCTGCATATATGTGTGTTTAGTCCACAGGCTGTTTGACCCGTTGCCTCCAGGAGCTGAACTGCTGAGTGAGTGTGGAATTAATGGAGACGCTAATGACCCTGCTGGATCAGAGCGAAGCAGGTTCGAAGGGTTAATGGATTATTTCTGCTTCAGGGGCAGGAAGGAAAGTAATGTGATGACATGGAAACAGGGGAATTCACCTTATCATGTTTATAAAAGATGGACGACATGATGGCTTCCAAAAGTGAAGCCCAATAATCCACATTGTCCCCTGGTGGCTGGCGGCAGAATGTCATGTTAGCAGATGGGACACAGACCAAACTAAAAGGTCTATGTACATGTCCTGATTGACAGCTGAGACTGACTCATGATTGGTTGAGCACAGGCAGGGGCACTTGCTGGCTCTAAAGATGGCAGATTTCCTATCACGGATATTTTGTTTAATTTATGAATAGTTGGAGGAAGCAGAGATCTGTGAGTCTGACTTGTCGTAATCAAGAATGTCATCAAAAGTGCAAGACATCCAAAATATTTTAGCCTTATTTTTGTAAAAAGGGAGGAAACTGAAAACGCATCCATCACACACAGTCGATGAAATGCTCAGATTTACTGAGACCTTGAAGGTGTGAGGTAATAAACCCTCCCTCTACCTTCCCCTCTCATCTCTCTCAACCCACCGACACCTTTCTATTCACCTCAGAGGAGCCAAACAGCAGCCGTGGCTCCACAGGTTCAGTTATTCATAGCTACACTCGTCTATGTTCTGCCAAGACTAATTAACTGCTTGATATTCCCTTTTTGTCACAGCAGAATTAATTCGTGCCCCGATGCGACCGAGGAGAGAAATAAACCTGCCACTACATCATTTGTGCTCCTCTCTTATTTTTCTGTAATGAATGAACGTTGAATTGAAAACTGAGCTTTCAGCAGCTCAGAGACTTAATTGTGATTAAACATCCTCTGTGTTCAGTAATTAAGAACTCATCTAGGTGAGTCTGGATGAAAGTCGGCCGCATTGCAAAAAGCCACTTGTATGAACCACGAAAAGCTGTAAAGGGTCGAGTCACACAAATTACATAAGAGGGTTTATTGTTCATGTTATGTGGGAATTCAGATATTGCTGGTTTTATAATTTCCACTTCAATCCCATTAAGAAACAATGGATGCAGTTTGATTTGTGGTATTCGTAGAATTTAAATAAATATATTACTTCAAAGATCGCCTATAGTTTTTTACTGTCTGGAGGACAAATAAAACAGCTTTTTAATACATACAGAAAGAAAATGTTTTTATTCATTTAAAAAAACATGAATAGAGATAGTTTGGTGATGGAAAAAGGCTTTTTATGTATTTTTCTCTTATCCAATAATGTATTTCCCTATTCATTCATTTATTTATTAATTTAACATTCATTTGTTTGTTTATTTGAAAATTTATAAATGTAAAGCTATATAAATGATGAATTAATGAAAGCAGGATTAATAATGCAATTTTTCCATTTGTAGATATCCAAGTCTTAAAAGCACATTTTGTATTGGAGCTGCAGATCGACAGATTGACAGATTGACAGATTGACAGATTGACAGATTGACAGATTGACAGATTGACAGATTGACAGGTGACTTAATGAATCTTTCTGTTTTAACAGAGGATCCAGTGACTCCATGTAATGTGGCGACAGCTCCACAGATAATTATCTCAATCTTCTCAGTTCTCCTCAGCTCTGCAGTGCATTTTAATCTTTTAATCTTTAAGCTCATTCTTTTAGGTGCGATCGATTGTCTCAGTGTTTTCTGCAGCTGCAAGAGAAGCTCTGCAGACAAGCACCTGGTGATGGTAACTGGTGATCACACTTGCACCGACAAACTTCAAATGCAGCCTCAAAAAAGATGCAGCTCCGGAATTGAGATCAAATGATTGTTAATGTTTATCATCGTCTGCTGAAGCTGTAAAGATCGAGCTCCAGACGATCAGTACAAACGTAGAACTCACACACACAGAGAGCAGAGGATTGTGGGTCGCTGGAGTCCGACCAGACTTTACCCATCAGCAGACCTGTACTGGACTGGTCAAATCCCACTTCCTGCACGAGTAGGAGTCCTCCTGTGTAATTATCGCCTGAACCTGAAAAAATTATCAACGACCCCCATCAACCTCCTAACTGAGTCTATCTGGTGTTTGGACGCTCAGCTTCCTCACAGCTTCAGCCTGATAAGTTACTTTCTTTGAGAAGTGAATTTCCCACATATCAGCCAGCATGTCTCAGGTTAATATATATATATAGGATAAATATACATAGAGTATCTACATGGCTCAATGCCCAGATCTACTATTGACGTGTGGAGCTTTTAGTTTATACAGCTAATAAAACCTTTAACTTTAAGATAATGCTTATTCTCCTGAGAATCTGTTTCCCATATATCAGTCAAAAAGTCACATTTATTGATCGTTAATGAAAAGGAAAAGTGGGAATCTTGCTTTTCCAAAGTCAGACAGTAGAAGTCTGTCAGAGTTTGGTGCTGAGACAGAGTTTGTAAAATGACTTGATATTAATGACGGAACATTATTTTTTTTTCATCCATCAGCTCTGTCCTGCATTTTGAAAATCTGTTAATTAAACTTTATTTTGCTTTTCGCCCACGTTCCACCGTCGCTTAACGATGAGGAAAATACCTCCTGACATATTCTCACCTGCAGGCAGAGAAATAAATGGCACGGTTTCCCTGCGCTGAGCGGAGCGGCCCTCGGCTGTGACAGGCCTCATTAGATGTCACCGTGACAAATCAACCGAGGGCCACCGCCGCCGCCTCGCCTCGCCGGGACCTGACTGGCAGGTTAATGGCTCCGCCGGCTAATTGCAGCTCACTCACTTCCACTTCAGTGACGGAAACTCCTGAGTGCAGAGCGTCACCCGTTCCAGAGCATCCGGTGGGAACTGTAATAAATGTAATCGACTGCAGAACAATCAATTTGTGTCTGTTTAAGAAAACAAAGGATTTAAATGAATGGATTTTGTATTCATTTCCAAAGAACAGTTTTTAGGTTACCAAATTAATAAGATAGGCAAGTTAAAAACCTCTAGAAATAAACAATAAAGTCGATTTAAACTCAACTTTTATCTTAATTCAGTTTCAGTTCAGTTTATACTATTTCCATCTGTCAATGATAAATCGATGCTTGTAGAGACTTTTGATGAAGAATTTAAGTTTATTTACCTTTCTGAGAGATTTAAGATGTTTACATTATGATTTTGGTGAGATTTGTCAGTAATCATAAAATCTGGACATATATTGTAATAAAAAGCCAAATGCTAACTCCTGGTCCTCACTGGAGATATATTGGCAGAGCTGTTAGCAGCATTGAGGCGTCGGCTTCTCACTCATTCCACCGTCAGTCCCGTGGATTTAGATGATTTGACCGTAAATGTGGAGACGGGCCATGAATCACATTGGACATAAACACAACACATACACAAACACCAGGCTGCGTTGAGTCTAACGCACTGAAAACAATAAACTTGTGATTGTGATGTAAACTGTGATTCAGAGAACTAGTTAGAGGCTCCATCTTGTCTCTGTCTCTCTAATTGAGCCTCTGAGGAGTTTCACAGACGAGACAGACAAACTCCTCTGTGGGAGGAATTCAAAAAAAAATCATTCAGCTGAATATAATTCAGACAGAAAAAATCATTGATTCTTTGTCACAGTCCTGACCTTTACCCAGCGGCTCCAGACGACTGAGGACTGTCTGGACGACTGGGAGATCAAACCAGACACTGAAGGTTCTTCATGGATCCACCGGGTGAAGAAGACGAGGATATGATCAGAGAGGAAGAGCAGGGAGCGATGATGCAGGGATGATGTTAGATTTGCAGAGGAAGAAGTTCCCATTTGAACAGCGTGGGGGGGGGTGTTTCCTCTCGTGTGTCCAGCAGAATGATGTTAAGCATTATTGATTATTTATTATAAACATTATTAGAGATTAAGATGGGTCATGTTGAAAATGCTTTTTTGATGTCATAAATTCGAAATTCGAAAGGATTGTTTTGACCTGATATCTCTGAATCTGTTTTCTTCTATCGTCCCTTATGTACACTGTTGTATATTAGTCCATATACAATTTATATTTCTCATGTTATTGTTTTGTATAACCCTAAATTAATATTTAGGGTTATTAGCTTCAATGTGAACCCTAATGTGGGAAAGAAAAATCCGTTATGATGATTAGATGGAATCATCCAAATAATGTCTTATGTGAAAAAGTATATATAAAAACATAGATATCGAATAAACACTAATATTAAATTGTCTTCGGGAAAAGTTCTCATCTAAACATCTGCTGCATGTGAATGTGATTTTAAATGTTGTTTCTTTAACAACAGCGTCTGGAGGTTTCAGTTTCATTCGAACCCTCAGTGACATGTTTCAACCGAGCAGGAAGGAGACCTGTGGAAAAAGAAAAGAAGAAGGAAACAAGAGTGAAGAAGAAGCGATGAAAAGTAAGATGAGTGAAGATAAGAGACAAAGAAAGAGACGAGTGTTTAATCAGCCGACGTTCATCCAGCACGGAGAGAATGAAAGATGAGAAGGAGAGAACACACAGAGGAGGAGAAGAGGTGTTTTCTGTGGAAATGAAAGAGCAGGTTTCATCTGCTGGAGGAACCGAGACACTGGAGCTGTGTGTCGGTCCGGATCTCCTCAGGGAGAACACAACATAAACAGCTTCAGTCCCTCTTCCTCTCTCACACGTTTATCGAGGCTGAATCTCAGTCACCTCATCCTCAGATTGAGCTGCCGAGGAGCCCGGGAGCAAGGCAGTCATTGTGTCTGGGAAGAGAAGAGGACATCTGATCCAGTGCAGACACCAGAGGGACTCACACTCAGAAATCACAGACTGTGTGTGTGTGTGTGTGTGTGAGAGAGAGATAGGGTTTATTGTTATTATTGTTATTTTTACTGTGGATTGAGTTTCACAAAAAAAAATATTACGAGGCCACCATGAACTTGACAATGACTTTTGGTCCAAGTACATTTTTTTGTACAGACAAAACAGATAATGGATAAAAAGAGTTTCCTGAGGAGACAGAAAATAACTTTTAAAAGTTCTGTGTGTACTTCTCACACAGAACACTTGCAGCCAGTTACCTACATGTAAAAGTGCAAGTAATCTGCATTTTGGCTCCATTGTCTTAATTAAAAACAGTTTTTCAACTGAGTGCAGTGAATCCTGGAATAGGTTGATGTGAGATGGATCCACACCAGCAGGAGATGGATCCACACCAGCAGGAGATGGATCCACACCAGCAGGAGATGGATCCACACCAGCAGGAGATGGATCCACACCAGCAGGAGATGGATCCACACCAGCAGGAGATGGATCCACACCAGCAGGAGATGGATCCACACCAGCAGGAGATGGATCCACACCAGCAGGAGATGGATCCACACCAGCAGAGATGGATCCACACCAGCAGGAGATGGATCCACACCAGCAGGAGATGGATCCACACCAGCAAGAGATGGATCCACACCAGCAGGAGATAGTTCCCCCCGCTGGAGGCTTTACATGTAATAATATGGTGTCTTGACGTCTGCATCTGATATCCAGCGTTCTTATTGTTGTTGTTGTCATCGTTGTTGTTGTTGTTGTTTTGTGTTGACGTGGGAACCCTGTCATGTTTAATTCAGGCAAGACTGCCAAATAATTTAACAACATTCCCCCCCCGTGGAAAAGTCGAGGTTTCTGTCAGCGAGCTTTGAACACAGGAGCTAAACACGGAGAGCTTGTTGTATGTTCATAGCTGCAGGGTAGAGCGCACGCACACACGCACACACACACACACACACACACACAGACACACACACAGGGTACTGCGGGAGTAGATTTGATGCAGGGCTTAATTAATGATTTGATAACTGTTGAGGCGATAAACGGAGCTCGGCGAGCGGCGAGCGGCTCAGATGAGGAGAGAGAGCAGAACTGAACCGGCTGTTAATATGATTTGAAGGGTTTCTCTCTCGCTCTCTCTCTTTCTCTCTCTCTCTCTCTCTCTCTCCACCTGCTGCAGCACTCGCTTACTCTCTCATTTCAAAACCCAGATCAAGTCGGGTTATCTCTGTACGGCCATTAAACACAGCTCCAGGAGAGCAGAGGGCCTTTCACAGCCAACGCCCGAAACAGTGAGGGAACACTGGAGATGTTACACAGAAACAACCAGGAAGGGAAACGATGCTCCACTCGTTTCACCTTTGTTTGGCCAAGAAGTTTACGATTTAAGCTCAATTCCAGTTGTTTGTCAGTATAAAGATGTCATCGGGTCATAATGGTGAAGATTTACAACAAATAAAAATATACCCTAACCCCAAGACAGTAAATTTACAGGCCAGACAACCAAACACGGAGCTGGAACTCACAATAAACATCAGTAAACAGATTCAAATGATAATCCTTTTGTTCTTTTTTATCACAAACACATTGATTTAAAGCTGCTTCGTCCGTCACCCTGGCTCCAACCTGTCTTTAATATATATTTATATATCCAGAATTCACATTTGCAGCAGGTGTCAGATCTATAAGCCTCTCACCAGGAGGGTGAAACAGGGACACACTGGGTTTTCATTTGAAGAATATGCCACGTACATGATGTGATCTCTGAGTTATTGTTTGTCTGGTGGCTGATGTTGTGATGGTTCATGTTCCTGATGTTGCTTTTATTGTCTCTCTCTCGTCCGACTGATATAGATTATATTAATTTGGTTGTTTTGATTTGCAAAGTACGACTCTGTCCCGGTATCACCAGTCACTATATTACTTTTTGCTCTCTGTATTTCATTGCTCCTGTTTTAATCTTGTTTTCTTCTCCTTCTACCTGCTGGTTTCATAGTTTTCTGCTGCGTGACCTTAGTTTCAGATGCTTTATCATCTCTAAGTCCTCACATGGGCCATAGTGTTGCTCCTCTGATTGTAAATATGCAGCATATCTTGTAATTGCCCTTTATCTACCTTGCGGTGGAGAGCTGTTGCATCCAGGAGGTCGTACACACCAGATTGTGTTTCCTCTCCGCTCTCTGAGCTGCAGGCGAAGTCAGTCAGTGAATAAAGAAACCAGACAATCACAGACACATAATGAACAGTGCAGAGAGGAGAAATTAAACATGTAACTGAGCCAGGTGCTGAGAGAATCAAACGTGCTGCGAGGGGTTTATGGAATTAGACGGAGGAGCTGAGTCAAACAGAATTAGTCCGACTCATTTATAATCGAGCAGATTTCTTTTCTTCTGCACCTGCGGTTCGGCAGCAGATGATACGAAGACATTAAAACACAGAGACATAAAACTTGTGTCTGTATTAAAGCAGTTAAACAAATGCCCTTGGCTGCTTTTTCTACTGTTGTGTGTTTTTGAAGCTTTTAGAGTTTTGAGATTCACAAACACTCTGATTAAACACATAATCTGCACTTTTAAAACCACGGAGCCGCGGACTGGTGCTCGTCTGGAGATAGAAGTGTTTTCATTTGAAATCAGAAAGTTGTGTTCTCTCTCTCTCTGACGCCCTTATTTTCTATAATGCAGAGGACTTTAGTTAAGCCGCCTTTTGGTCTAAGTGATGTTATTAATCAGGACCCAGAGGAGACCGGCCACTAATGGCCTCTATAATGAGACGACTGGATCTAACATGCCTCTTCGTCTTCTCTCCTCCTCCTCCTCCTCCTCAGTCATTTGTCCTTTCTAACCCTCACCTCCTCTTCTCTTCTTCACTTTTCCTCTAGTCTTCTTCAACCTTCATTTCTCTTTCATTTCCTCCTTCCTTTATTTTTGGAAGTTGTGTTTTTCTTTGTCCTTTTTAACCATTGATTAAACCATGTAAGGATGAGCTGACAATTTCCTTACTTACTGCTTCTTGGTGCAGAAGGAGTTTCTCCCTCAGAATGAAACATTGAAAGCATTTATCAAGTTTCCAGCTTGAACAAGGTTTGTTTTCATGTGTAATAACTAACAGGGTTTTATTTTTCTTCCGATTAATCATCCAAAACGTACAAGAGAAGTTGACGTATGAGAGGAATGAAAAAAACAAAACAAAAAGCTCATTTCTAACCCATTTTGTACCTTTAGGGTTAAATGCATGTGACTGTGAAGGTGCCCTAGCTAGAATGGAGGAAAAGATTCTGTCAGTATAAAACCGTCTGAGAACAAAACGTCAAAAACTTTTCTTTATCTTCAATTATCGTCTGTGAGGAAAAACAAAACATTAGAGATTAAAGTAAGGACAAAGAAGTCATTACAATAAATCACATCCACACTCCAGCAGAGCGTCAGCAGCTTCATCAGCCGGCGCCATCAGCACGTTAATCCTCCGGCTGCAGTCTTTGTCCTGAGCGTTCACTGCGTGTTTGTGTGTTTGTGTGTTTGTGTGTTTTGTCTGGCAGCGTGTGAGAGCATCTGTTTGGATCCGCTGGCGTCCTGCAGCTGATTGAGTCGGTGGCGTTTGGCTCTGAGAGCGTTCCGCTAACACTCGACTGTAACTGTCCATCAGCAGAATAAAGAGGTTCTGCACAGACCAGTACAAACCAGCTGAGAATCCAACCACACTGGTTTTCTTTAGAACCTGATTTCTCTGTTTCTCCTCCTGTCACATTCACGTTTTTGTTATTCCACCATTTTCCTGCCGTTAATGGACGAGAAGCCTGATTTCCTAATTGCTCTTCATGTTTTATCTGATATGAGGAAACGCAGGAACATGTTTTTAGTACATTCACTAATGATGAGATAATGATTGCCCCCTGCTGTGAACAGGATCCGGCCTCGGGCTTCCTCCAGGCAGACAGCCGGTGTGGGACTTGTTCCCGTCCTCCCTCTGTTCTCCAGAGCCACAGACCCGGTTTCATTCTGCTGCACATTGAAGAGGAGAAACTGCTTTGGACTGAAAAACACACTGAACATAAAGATTTAACTTCTCCTCTTGTCTGCTCAGAAACTGGGTCGACGCCAAGGACGCCCGTCGACCTCGACCGTCACCAGACGAATCTCCCACCGGACACAAACACCTCCTGTTGTTCTCGCTCTGAGGAAATTACCCTGGACTTTGAATTTCAGTTATAATACCAGAGGAGTTTTGTTTCTGTAATTATTCAGCTGCAGCGGATCCTCAGAGAACCGATCATCCTCAAGCGCTCACTCGTTTGTTTGGCGATTTTCTCTTCAGGAGCAAAGCTGCTGGTTTATTATCTGGTATTTTCGTGGCTGAGCCGTTTCCCCAGTGACGTCACTGGGTGGTTACAAAGTCACTGGAGGAAGGTGAGTTGGCAGCAGACGTTCAAAACTCTGCAGCAGCCGAAGTAGCCGAGAGAATAATAAAAAATGTATTCTTAAAACCTCTGATTAAAGCAGAAGAGTTGAGGATGAGATCGATGGTGTGGAGCTTTTGATTCAAGACTATAAATGAAATTAATAATTTATTGTCCTGATACACAAAAGCATATCTTTCCATCACAGTCTTTACATTTAGTTAAATTGTAAATTTCCCCACATTCTGGTTAATGTAAGTAAACAAGTCAACTGAATATATAAAATAGGTTCAGTTGTTTTTACACATTTTAATGAAGAATTGTTAAAAATGTATGTCTTGGAAGTAAATACATGAAGTGAGTGACAGGATTATTTGTCTTTGAAAGTCAATCAGAGGTGGAAATCATCAAACTTGGTCCAAAACAAAACAATGTCAGACATTTGGGGGGAATTGATGCATTTTCACTGATCATTGACAAGATTCTCAAGTATTTATCGTCCCGACGCAGAAGCACAAGTCTCTGTTGACGTCCTCAACTGAAGAAGATCATCAGAGGTCGAAACGTCTCGAGTCTCATCTCAGAACATGATTTAATCTTTCTCTTGATAACTTCCAGACTTCACTGTTTGGTTTGATGACACTTGAGGAAATGATCGTTCCACTCGAATGAAAATATTTCAGGGACCAATCGACTCAAAACACAAAGAGTCGGCTTCATCGTTCAGAAACTTGAAATATTTACATTTTTGAGTTGATCTGCAAACAAGTTTGTGAGAAGTAAGATTAACCTTTTGATGTGTGATTATATTTATAGATTGAATGTTAGTTTTCTGGCTACCTCTTCAAACTTTGTCTGGTCTCCACCAACTCATAAATAAAGAGTATTTTGTCCTCCTTAATAACTAAAAATAAATTTCTCCATTCAATGCTTCAGTGCTAAAACTTCATACAACCAGGGATCAGCCTGTGAGAGAAGTTCAGAGTCTCAGAGGGACCAGCAGGTGGAGCATCTCCTCCACGCTCACTGGTTTCATTCCCACTGGGACCATCTCCACCCAGAGTCCTTCTCCCTCAGCACTGGGAGCTGCTGCAGATCAGAGAGTCCAGGGAGCAGCGTGTCCACATGAGGACACTGAGGTGTTGATGTCCGTCTCTGTCCACTGCTCCTGTCTTCTCTTCACACGCTGCCACGTCTGGTCACCACAGAGTAGAAGAGGAAAAAACTAATGTGACCATTAAAACCAGTGTGAGCCAGCACTCTTCCTGTCTGACGGGCTCCTGATAGAATCCAGCAGAGACCGGACTCTTCCAGAGGTTTATCAGCAGCAAGCAGCAGCTTCACCTCAATCTACACTGGGAACCATTACTGGAAACAGCTTCTGGACATTTACATAACTCCCAGTGACTGTCTGTCTGTGTCTCTGCTTCTCTCTTCACGTTCCTCTGTCTCCATCCTGCAGCTTTATCCTCGGCTCCAGAATTAAACCTGTTAACTTAGTGATGGAAACATGGAGGAGACGCTCTTTCCTTCCAAAGCAGCTCAACAGGTTCTCGTTTTAACCTCGATCTTCCTCTTGTCATTTTGTTTTCTTTCACCTGGTCCTAATACTCTCCTGTACCTTCCTCCTCTTCCTCCTCCTCCTCCTCCTCCTCCTCCTCCTCCTCCTCCTCCTCCTCCTCCTCCTCCTCCTCCTCCTCCTCCTCCTCCTCCTCCTTCTCCTCTTCCGGTCATATTAGGGGAGTGGACCGGCCTTCCTGACATTTTGCAGCCACTTAGTTTAATGAGTCCACTGGAGCTCAGCGACTGTGACAGTAGAAACACGGTAAAAAGAAATCTGCGGCTCCGAAACTGCAGCAAAGTCAAACTGGTATAAATAAACAAAACTTACTGAATCAGAAATAGAAGATTTTAATGTTAACCTCTCTTCATTGGCCTGTAATCACTTTAAAGAGTAATTGGAAAAGTGGATAAAGAACGAATCAGTGAGAGAGTGGAAAACGTGTTTTATTCACTTTGAAAGAAATTAGCGAGAAAAACTTTGAAGGTGAAGAAGTTAGACTTTTATATCCAGGCTGTGGTTTGAAATGAAGCTCTTCACTCCAGGAAGAAAAGCCTCCAGAAAGCTGAAGTTACCATCGAGGGTATTTACAACCACTGGGCTCAATGACACACACACACACACACACACACACACACACACACACACACACACACACGCTAATGGAGACTCGGCTAATGAATCAGAGGTCACCGGATTTCACGGTGAAGTAAGTTTCAGTTAGCGAAGACGGAGAGCGGAGCCACGCTAAGCATTAAATTACCATTTATTAACGCCAGCGCTGAGACCATGAATTTCAAAGACCCGGGCTCGGTTTAGTCAGTGTCAATTTAGTCTAATAACACTCCTCAGAAAAATGAATATTCAAATTCTGCAAATCGCATTAGAGTTAACCGGCTGTAATTTCTAATTATTTATAGAGCAGCCTGCAGACCAGTGGGAGCAGCTCACTGCAGAGACGTCGCTCTGGTTCCTGAAGGATTCAACTAATCTGATCTGACAGCATCTAACTTACTGTGTGATTCATGGTCAGAGAGACGAGATGTAAACGAGGAAAATACGAAACAGAAATCTGCCTCTTTAGCACCAATCATCGTGGGAATCAGTCCTTTCTCCACAAACAAGAAAATCACCTCAGTTCAATTTAGATTTGTTTGTTCAGCACCAGATGAAAACTTATCTGACTTTGCATTCATCACAGGGAGAAACCGAACGTTTCCAACAAGGAGTGAGCGCAGAGGAGAGTGAGGGAAACGTGATATTAGAAGAAATACACAGGAGCCGGCTCAGGGTGTGTGTGTGTGTGGGGGGGGCGGGGACATCTTCCTCCACCTGTGTGTTCGGAAACGGGGAAGAGGAGAGAAATGGATGATTATGATTTTAATTCAGATTAGAATCACCACAAACACCAACTGCTAATCAGACGTGTTTCCAATGTATTCAAAAATGATGCTGATCACATCTGTGAACTTAAAAACAACTTATATGACTCAAACTTGTCTTGCTTCTTCTTAACTTAACAACAAGTAAAATGTATACTGGCAGCACATTGTTTATAATGCTTAAAAACTCATTGGAAAACACAAGATTTTAAATAAACGCATCTGCTCTTTGTAAGAAAAGAGAAATCATCAGTGATTCAGTTTAAAACACAAAGACTAAGCTGCAGCCTTTTTGCCTCTGTGGTTTTTAAATCCGTCACGTCGGCAGAGTAGTTTGGTGCTAAAATGAAAATGTGGGTTTGAGTCTGAGCACATTTGAAATTATTATTATTATGAAATTGGATCCGCTATTTGGAAAGAAAACCACAAAATTCAATCTTCTTGTTAAACATTGTTAAAATGCTTATGGGCTTTTTGTTTGAAAGAATGAATCAGACACATAAGTGGAGCAGTTTGCAGACAGATGAGCGTGATAACAGGAGGACGTGAGTGCAACCACATCTTCTCATAAATCCCTGCATCGGATTCTGCTCCATGTTTCATCAGCATGTTTTCTTACCTTCTACGACTTCGGATCCGTGTGAAGGAACTGAAATAAAACATGAGAGACGAGTCGCTGCAGGAATCTCAAATATGTCTCAACGCTTCAGGTTTTAATTCCCAAAAGCTTCTCCAACTGATTTCTCAGATTTGTTTGTCCTCGCTGACACTTGTAGTTTCCAGAATAACAATAAATGTCAGTATAGATTTTAACAGCGACAAACAAAGCTTTAAAAATATAATATTAAGTGTTTCTTCATGTGCAGGACGGATGTATTTCTCCTCTTAGAAATCAGATGACAGATTCACTCTGCAGGTATTTTTGTCACTATTTGATTTTCAGCTCCTGTTGTTCAGGAGGATGTATAATCTGAAAACACAGATTTATTGTCTTTGCCGAGGACATTTGTTCAGGCTGACTGTGGGATGCAGCCGGGGTTGGAAACCATCACAATGTATTTGTGCCACAGCCATTGTGACCAGTAAGTCAATCTGTCACCTTTTCACTGTCTCGTGTTTTGTTTCAGGCGCCTGCAGGTTCTCAGCCGTGCATACACTCTCCTCTATTGTACAGAACAACAGCCCGGGGGAGAGAATCCGGCTGCTATTGTGCTGATGGAGTGGCCGGCAGCTCCGCCTGTGTTTATCATCTCCCGAGCAGCCACGGACTCAGTAGATATTACCTCGGCCTTATCAGCGGGAGCCACAAAGGGCTGAGGCTGAAGTGGAACGGATGCTGAGGGGGAAAAGCTCCTCAGGGGGGCAGCGGCTAACGATTGTCCCCCCTGACGGAGCCTGACACTGGGCCTGGGGCGCGGCCGCCGCAGCCTCTCCCTGGAGGAGAGCTGAGAGCTACCGTGTGATGTCAATGCTTATAGAAGAATTTTCTCATCATATGAAGAGTTGACGGAGTCGGTGACATCAGGGCTGGATGATTATTATTATTCAGATTGGAGGAAGACAAGTGGTTTGAAAATTAGGCTGATGGTTGCAAGGTCACTGGATCAGACTGGAAGAGACCAGAGTTTACTGGAATGATCTCAGCCCCTGATGGATACTGAGGTTGTTAATGACAGGGACATGATTTGAGATGCAAACAACTTCATTCTCTGTGTAACCGGAACTTTCTTCTTGTGTTCTAAACTAACTGGTCCCAGTGTCGACCCATCATGACATCACCCACTGGTTTGTTATTTGCCCCTAAATCGTGTTCAAGTAACCATATTTGGAGGAGCAGGGGGTTGAGCCTGATTGAGAGCCGGCGAATGCTGCACCCCCACCTACACCTGCACCCATTGGTCGGTCCTAGCTGTCAATCTAATGGAAACCACCCTTATATTGTGCTTCCATGACAATTTGACTCTAAATAGAATCATAATTTACAAAATGAACATCCTGCTGTATTGAAGGAGACTTGAATCTGTTACCATGTCTCCCAACCTGCAGAGAAGATGATTCCAACTCAGATCAAATGTCGTGTCTGATGACAACAATCCTCTCAGCTGTGCTGGTCTGTGGTCTGAGACATGTCAACGTGTGGTCGCTGACATGAGGAAGAGTCTGAGGTTCTGCAGGAGGCTGCACCACACGTCACTCGTCTGCTGTGGTTCTGTATCTGATCTCTATGTTATTTCACACATGTCCGGTTCCCTGAGTGCTGTGATGGGCGGCGGGCCTGCCGCCACACGGCTCAGGAGGTCGGCAGCTCTGGCTCTAAGCAGATAACTGCCCCTCGGAGCAGCTGGCATTTGGAGCTTTTGAAATCTTAAAAACTAATCAGAGTTTTCAGCAGAGGCAATCCTGAAGCCTGGCGGAGCGCTGAGGTCCCTGGAACGCGTCTGCAGAGAGATATCTGACACGTTCCTTATGCATTTCCCTAAAAGCCCATATCTTTGTGTGGATCTGGTGCAGCAGGGGAATCAAACTGTGATAACAGAGGCCAGGGAACAGCGGGGAAACATGAAAAGATATTTTGCATTTGCCCTCTTATGATATGAGCGATAAAAGAACTTATTATCAAGGTTCAACCCAGATCAGACATCGAATCTGATTCATTTCTGGAGGAAGTACTTTAGCTTTAAGTGTAAAATTCTTTACTTTGGCCTTTGCTTCAATGGGATTTGGTTCTAATTTGCAAAAGGAGCAAATTGTTGCATGGTGTTTATCTGCGGCTTCTTAAACGAGGTTTTAAGATATGTAATCGGTGGGAGATGGATCATATTATCAGATCTGGAAAGCACAGTCAAGATCTCTGTTAGTAAAACTATGAGAAGTTGACTAGTTTTCTTTCTGATTCACTGGAACAAACGGTGGAAACATGCAATGTGATTTTCCATTATTGCTTCAGCCACAAAATGCATATATAACTCATATAGACTTTTGCTGCAGTAATAATTGCTACTGTTAGAGGAGCCTCTCCATTTATAACTGAACTGCATATTCCCATTTGCTGGCCAGTTAGTTCCTCTATTTAAAAGACAATCAAAAGAGTTATAATTATCCTTGAACAATTTAATAATCCTTATTTCCTGTGGATTGACTCACAGTCTGTAGTATTGATATACTTCAGACACAAGAAACATAAAGTAACGATGAAATTATTAAATGTGCTTCAAAAATGTATTATCAATCAATCAATCAATCAATTAAACTGTCCTTTATAGCAGATTTCATAAAGAAAAAACTGATATGTTGAAATTTATAAATGAATGCATTTCAACACTGGACATCTCATTAATGCTATTTTAATTTTATAATTATATATTATTATATTAATAATAAATGAGTGGCACCAGTTATTTTATATTAATTGCTCTTCCCCATGTCGACCTGTAGAGGGCGAGGCTTTCCACCACCGGAAACAGGGAACAGTCACGTGACATTTAACAGGAAGTAAACAGACTTCCCGCGCAGTAAAAGCGGAGCAGGGAACACTTGACGCTGGAAAGATGGACGAGTTGTATTTAGACAATATCGACGAATATGTCAACGACCACAACAAGATCGTGAGTGAACTCTTCTTCTTCTTCTTCTTCTTCTTCTCCCGTCGCGTAGACGCGCGTGAGCAGGAGCTGACGTGACGTGACGTCCACCAGCATGTGGGCTGATGTTGAACTGCGCTCACTAAACTCCAGTTTTAACGTTTGCTTGTCTTTTTAGGCCAATTTATGTGTGAGTGCGGTTTGAAATAAAACTTTATAACATTCGTACGTTTGTTTTGAGCGATTCGGCTCTAGAATCATCTCGATAATAGATCTTAATTTGTATTAAATCTCAGTTGTTTCAGACACTCGGGTCACATCGTCCCTGTTTGACCAGGAGAGATCTGCTCTGTCACATATTCAACCTATAGTGTTTCCTCCTGGTGTCCCTAATAAAGTGCTCATCAAAGTGTTCTGTGTTCACCAGGTGACCTATAAATGGCTCAGTCTGACACTTGGAGTTCATGTCAACACAGCAAAACAGTGAGTGTCCCTCCTCATCCCCCTGAAGGCTGTAGATGTATTATGTATGGTTAAGATTTATATGTATATTTAACATCCCACGTGTGCTTTGTCTTCAGAATGCTCTTCCACTACCTGGATCACAAGAGGCAGGAGAGTTCAGCTCAGCTCCACGCCACCTACCTCGTGTCGGGGAAGTTCGTGGACAACGGACAAGCAGTGAGTCACCTTGTTTTCATCTTTACGGGAAATGAGAAACCATTTTATTGATGCTGTGTTTTTGTTTTTGCAGAGCCACAAGGTGTCCGTTGTCAGAGAGGACAAACTGGAAGGTGTGTAGAGATTGTTTCCTGCAACTGTGTTTGGTATTTACTCTTCTGCTTTTAGTCCTGATGCGGGAAAAGTAGAACGAGACCATTCCCAGCAAACGTGTGATGAGTAACTATGATCTCGTGCACTTAGACCATGAGAGCATGAGTCAGGATATCTGTTTCCATTATGGTTATTCAGGGGCTGGTAAGTGTGTAACCTGTTGTTGTTGTTGTTGTTTCTACAGAAGTTAAAGCCAAGATGAGCCTGATCGTCAGTGTCCATGTCTACAGTGTCCAGAAAGCTCTCCTGAAGGACAGCGGGCCCCTGTACAGTGTGGACTACGATGCTGTGAAGGACAACTTCCAGAACTGCAGCAAGTACGTTCATCAAGTTGTTTCCATGGGGATAGACTTGGTTACAGAAACATTTACCTTGCAATTCACCAGGCTCAGGTGACCCAGCTCTTTTAGGATTGGTGCAGATAGGTAGTTGACTCTTTCCCTCTCTCTGGATTTGCAGATACAGTGCGATCCGCTGCAGCAGTGCACAGCCCACGTCTCCTCTGGAGCAGACCAGAGAAATACAACGTGCTCCCACTCCAGAGCCGGTGGCAAAACGACCTGGACAGAACGGAGAGGCTGCTCCGGCTTCAAAAGCCTCCACCAAACCACCAAAGGGCATCATGGGAATGTTTGGAAGTAAAACCACAACCAAGAACCAGGACAAAGAGGTGAAGTCGGAAGAGAAAGAAGAGGCTCCTGCGGTATGGCTTTGTTTTCCTTTGGTGAAAATAAATTTATCTCACCAAAAAACGAATCAACCAGAAGAGGAGAAGGATTTAAATCAAGGTTTATAATTGTGTTTTAAATTTCAGGTTGTCGCCTCTAAAAGCAAACCAGCTGCAAAAGCAAATCCAATGTCAAACTTCTTCGGGAGTCAGACGGCAAGTGAGTAATATTCACAGTGATGTACACACATATAATTTCTGATTTTGTTTTACTCCACATTTCATTCACTTATTCTAATAAAAAAAGAATCCCAAGTCCTAATGGAGGTTCAGGTTTCTCAAGACATTCATTCAATGTCATTGTTTTCTTCAGAGAAACCAGACAAAGCTGTGAAGGAGGAAGAAGCAGCAGCTCCGTCGACCTGCGGAGCCGAGCTGAAACCTCAGAGTTCACAACCTGAAGAAAAACAAAAAGCTGCTGCACAGTCACCGCCGAAAGACGTAAAGAAAGAAGTGAAGAAAGACGTAAAGAAAGACACGAAGAAAGACTCCAGGAGGTTTGTGTTTGTTTTTATTATCATGAGGTAAATTTGTGGAAATATGAATTGAAATAAACAAGAAGTATTTGTTCTTCGTGGTAAAAAAAATTGCTTTTAATTTATTTGAAAGCAAAACCAAGCGAATTGAGGATTCTGACAGCGAGGAGGAAAAAATGGACAAGAAAAAGAGGCGAAGGATCAAAAAGCCTGAACCAGACAGCAGCGATGAAGACGGTGAGATCTCAACTTTCACCTCGTTCTTATTTCTGTTAAGTAATTTTGTAATTTAAAAACATCATTGAACAATTCAAGTAGATAATGACATATTCATATTGTAAAGTCTGATTATTCAAGATCTTGAAAAAGAAAGAATTATGAAAAATGGAAATACAAAATTTCTTTTGACGTTTAATTTCAGGAAACTAATATTTTATTGTCGTGTCCAGTCATTCCAGATTCTCCACAGCCGATGGAAACCGAAGAACTGTCACCACCTCCTAAACCGGAGGTCGAGGCTGTTTCACATTCACGTGTGAGTGTTAAAGATGGTTTATCAAGTCCATGTTTTCCACTAAGAGTCTTTTCTCTCTGTATTTATCATTGGATGATTAATGATCATGTTTTCATGTTTATTCTAAAGCCGAGTGTCCCTGGAACGAAAATAAGGAAGAGGAGACGAGTCCTGAAATCTCAAACCTTCCTCGACGATGAAGGATGCATGGGTACGTACGAACCCAATCCACTCATGTGTTTAAGATGTTTATTCTATGAAAGTCCCAGTGAAATTAAGTTTATCACTATTATTTATTATATATAAACGTCTTAATGTCTTAACATTTTATTAAATTTGTTGAATAACAAGCAAAAAAATAAATCTCACTCGCCTGCACTTTTGCTGCAGGTTTATGACTTTGGTTGATTTTTGTCTTGTTTGTTAAATCTGCTTTTGTGTTATTTTCTCCCCAGTGACAGAGAAAGGCTACGAGAGCGAGTCGTACTCTGAGGCCGAAGACGACTTCCAGGCCACCAAACAACCTGCGAAGAATCCTGTCGTAGCAAAGCTCCCAGCTCCCAGCAGAGAGGACCAGAAGAAGAAGAAAGCGTCCGCGAACGCAAACAAAGGATCGAAACAAGCCTCCATTATGGGATTTTTCCAAAAGAAATGAGAGGAGACGGGAAAACAAAGACACAACGAGCACAGACTCAGGATCACAACTGACTATCAACTGAAACACATCACGTGGACGTGTCCAGTTCCGGATGACAAATGTTACAAGTTTTTAAATTGTACCCTGATCAGTTTAGAATGTGAATATGAGGCCGACTTAATAAATATTGATGGAAACTAAACACACGTACCGTCTCAGAATAAACAACACAATATTTAAAATATAAGAAGATCGGTTCAAGGAGAAATTTCATTGTCAAACTCCGTTCTGCAGACTGTATGTTTAGTTCAGTCGAGTCTAGTCGTCTGTTTGTTTGTTTAATAGCAGGATTATGTAAAAGCTACTGGGCAGATTTCCATGTAACCTGGTGGAAGGGTGTGTTATGGGTCAAGGTGCAGATCTGGATCAGCGGTGGAGCCAGATATGTGTTTTCACTTCCTCTAACGTTGGATGAGACGTGTTTGTAACATTTAAGTTTGATTTTCTCAGAGATCTTCTGGATCTTATCTGTATCAGTTTGTTGAATTTGGTGCAGATCCAAATAAAAATCCAGATCTACTGGTTTCATAAGGGGCCTTGACAGAGGTTTGCACTCTACTGGGTGACGTTCTAATTATATAATTTAATTGAGTAAATTACTTCCAGTTTGAGTTGCTAACACTTAAAATCGAATCGACTAGCTTGATACAAAATTTAAAACAATCAAATCTAGTGTTCCATCAGTGTTCAGCTGACACACACAGCTTTTATTAAGTTGTGGCAGCAGACGACCTCAGTTCAACAGTCACCTCGTCCTCACACGGTTTTCCACCTTCAGTCTGGCGGCTTGGAGCTTCAGCCGGACGGCAGAGCACCGACAGACGCTGGGAACCAAAGAAAAAGAAGAGTGAGTTTCCATAAGACTGTTAACCACAGAACACCTGAGAAGATCTGAACATCTGCATGGACCCAAGTCCCCTCTGACTCCTGGCAACACGAGTAATTTTTAAATTTAATCAAAAAGTAGCATAATTCGATTTATGGATGAGTTGGTGAATATTTCTCAGTCACTCTTTCGGCTCTGGCTTCTAGTTTTCTCCTGTGATATATGAACCAACACTCCCCTGTAGACTCTCACCTGAGTGAAGCTTCCAGGTGTCACACACATGAGTCCAGCCGCCCACAGAGGCACCATGAGGACAGAGGACAGGGTCATGGCCCATCCCAGTGCGTAGGCCCAGTCAGGGTAGGTGTAGCTGTCGTTAACCTTCAGCTGTTTGTAATCCACCATGTACAGGATGAAGGAAATCTGTGAAGAACAGGGACGTGCTGTACATTATACAATAACAACAGAGCTGAAAACATGTATTGTGATTAAACTGAAATATACAAATATACAATTTGCATGCAAATTTTGCTTTTCTGCAGAGATACTGGAAGACATATTCAAATTCTCCTGAGCAAAGAGAAACTGCTGAAGCTGAAGCCAGCAGCCAATGAGGAGAGACTTCATGTCTGACTCACCAGTGACAGCAGGGGAACGATGTATTTCCAGCACAGCTTGAAGAAAATGAACGGCCTCTGTCCCGTCATGTCCTTGATGGCGTCATTGAAGCGGTCAGCACCTGAGGGAAGTTCACATCCTTCATTTAGGACATTTTCACACACACAATAAATCAATCTGCAAAAGACAGATCAATAGATCAATAGATATGATATAAGGTAGACACGCTGTTTGAAACAGCTAAACCTGAATTTACAAAGTCTGACTTGCTCACTAAGGTCACTACAGATATTATAATCAAGCCTCTATTTCTTTCTAACTTCAGTTTTTAACCATTATATGTTCATCCGAATAACCTCTATATATTCAGACTTCTGAAGGTAGTTAAAGCTCTTCTGATCATGGAGTACCACAAGGAAGCATTCTGGGCCCTCTACTGTTTTCTTTATATTTTAGTCTGGACAACATTGCACTCACTTACTCAATGCTAACTAGAATGCACTTAGCAGAGTGCAGACTTCTGCCAAGGCCCAACAGGTCCCCTTAAATTCAATGAAGCTGCACCAAATTGAACACACTGATATCACTCCCCTAAATATGAAAAATTTAAAATCAAGATCATCAGTAGTTTATATCATAATCCTGCTGAAAACCAAACAAGGGTAAAAACATGACAAATTCCTAATTGGGTTAATTAAAAGGGATTTTTACAAACCAAATATCCAGGCCATAGCCAGGCACTGGGCTACAGCCATGAAGTCCTGGCAGGCTCTGGTGCAGCCGTAATAATCGATCAGCTGGAACACGTAAATGCCGCCCTGTGGAACAAAGACTTAATGTTGGAGAAGCATTTATAACCAACGTGTTTTAAAGTGAAGCCATCGATATCTGCTCTACCTCAGTGACGAGGGTCAGATGCAGGAGGAAGAAGGACAGACAGATGACGAGGACAAAGACCTCATGTCTCCCTCGAGCGTGAAACAGCTTCGGGAACAAGTCGCTCACGGAGGTGATGACGCTCTCCACCGTCACAAACTGTGGGGAGAGAATCAGAAGAGCTCACGCTGTGATTCCTGTGTCTGACTTTTTAAGTGTGTTGTCAACTGTGGCATGGGGAGTGCAGCGATCTCACGTGTGTGTCGACAGTCAACAGGATGAGCATCAGGAAGAAGCAAACGGTCCACAGCTGTGGCAAAGGCATCATGGCTGTGGCTTGTGGGTAGGCGATGAAGGCCAAACCTGGACCTGTGGGTCAGAAGGAAACGAGGAGAGAGTCTATGCTTTCTGTTTGGACTTGTCTCAGGGCGTCACTGTGTCGTCGATACAGGGAGTAGCAGTCTTTATGTTTAAATGTGGAAAATGAAAGAGTCTTTTCGTTAAGTTAATTATGTCGCCACTGAAAATCAATAGTGTAACTACCGGAATCAGCACCTTCAGGTGCAGCACTCTACACATGTTCAAATATAAATTGTATTTGCTAAATGATCTGCCACACTGTTTTGATATTTAAAAATGTCTTCTACATCATATATACACTTTATGCTGTTATTTATTATTATGCACCTTAAGGATTGGTGCTAAATTCCATTGCATACTGTGCACTGACAATAAAAGGATTCTATTCTATTCTACTAGATGCGACAAATGAACGTCTTTCAAACTTTATATCGTCGGAGGTGAAGACTGCAGCTGCTTCCACTTCTTCTTCTTCTTCTTCTTGTGTATGATTCTGTCTACACTGATCAATAAGTCTGAACTTACTGAGACCACCTCTCAGTCGGACTGAGTTTTGGCCTGTCAGTTCCTCACCAGTTATTTTGGTCTGAGCCTAACGAGGCAGTTTTGGAAGTGCTCTAAAAGTTGAGTCACCTGATTCGGCCACTTTGTCCACGGTCACGCCCTGTTTCTGAGCCATGAAGCCAAGAACAGAGAAGACGACGAATCCAGAAACAAAACTGGTCGCACTGTTCAGCAGACACAGCCAAAAGCAATCCCTGCAGGGGGCAGACACACAAAGAGGCCATTTCTGTTGTTGTTGCTCAGACAAACACGATTAGAAGAATATGCACAAAGGGCAAAACCTACTTTTAACCTCATCACAGGAGAAAGTGCATGTGCTGTCTGACCTACTTGTAACAGTTGTTGTTGTAGTGACAGTAGCTGCCCAGGACATTGAGAGTCCCTATCGTCAGGCTGTAGGAGAAGAATATCTGAGATCCTGCCTCTAGCCACACCTGGAAAAACACATTTCTGTAACTCCACTGCTTGTACAATCACAACACAAGTATGGATACACAAAAGATAAAACAATACAAGTCAAACACAAAGGAGATAATTAACAGAATAATAAGAAACAATCATCAGGCAGATTCGACGTTGTGTTCCTCTTTAGTAAAACCCCAGTCGTTCCAAAGTTAGCATCATATCACTGTGGTCACCTCAAGGTTAGCCAGCTGCTTCACATCTGGATACAGGTAATAGTAGATCCCATCCCAAGCTCCAGGGAGAGTCAGGCCTCTGATGAGCAGGATGAAGAGCATCAAGTAGGGGAACGTAGCTGTGAAGTATGCAACCTGAATGGAGACACACAATTTAAATATCATCTGGAATAGCTCATCGGGTTTTAAATATCTCAAAATATTCCCACTGACCTTCCCAGAGGATCTGATGCCTT
The DNA here is from genome assembly GCA_038501795.1 of Pseudopleuronectes americanus. NCBI lineage: Eukaryota > Metazoa > Chordata > Actinopteri > Pleuronectiformes > Pleuronectidae > Pseudopleuronectes > Pseudopleuronectes americanus. Next base: position 20,061,558 of record CM076730.1, read on the forward strand.
TCCAGATACTGAAGTAGCAGAACACCCAGCTGACGAGAAGACACAGAGCCAGCTCCCATCTGACGCTGCCCAGCTCCTCGATCCCTCCAGACATGCCCAGCACCCGCCGTCTGACCACAAGGGAGGTGGTTCAAATACAAAATACTAGTATCATCATTGAAATTTTATATACTTTTTACTTTTTCTAGAAAACAAAACATGAATAGAGACGTCAAGTAAAGAGGATTTTTTTTAAATTCAATCAGAACAATAATATAAGTCCTCATTGAGCGCAGTCCCATCAAAGAACATGGTTCTCTCAACTGTCCAGTTACCCATAAATCCAAAAATGTATTAGACCAACTCACCAACAGCAAGAACACTACTTTAGCTGAAGGTAACGTGTAAGGCTGGGTGATAATTTAACAATAATAATTATCCCTTAATCATTTTTATAATTAGCAATACAGTTCAGTATATGTTGGTATATATCTGATACATTGTGTAAACATGGTGAGTGTTCTACCAAGGATTATTTCTCTGCCCTTAAAGAGAGAAGAGTAAAATTTAATGAAATAATGATTTGACATCAATCGTGATAATTATTGATCGCATATGAACGATTTTTATCTCTAATATACTTAATCATATTCTCATTCAGCCCTGGAAACACACATGCATGTTCTCTGCCCACATGTGAGGAACCAGCACATGCAAGCAAAACCATCTTCACTTGAATATGTTCATCTCAAACATGATTGTGATATTATACATGCATAAGTATTTAAATGTATATGTTATTAAACAGTGATCAATTTCCAAATATTTGATGATGACCTTGGAGTAAATCAAATTGTCTAACATTGAAACAGCAGAGAGTCGTTGAAAAGTGAAGAAGTGATTAGTGATGGATCAGAGACTCACTCCCAGAACTCAGTCGCAGAAGAGGAGGTGTCGTTCAGATTTCCCGTCACATTCGATGAATTGTTAAACTCCAGACTGACACAGTCAGCTGGGAACAGAGAAGGATTACATCATGGTAAATGTGAGAGGAATCTCTGTGGTGAAATCTGTTATAACAATGATGGTGGTCATCTCCACGGGGGAACTCAGGTAATCTGGGACAAATGCCTGTGATGTCTTCTGACACATTAAATCAACATGTTGGATCTTTTTTTAATAAACCAGAAGAAGGAACAAACTTGTATAAAATAAAGCTCTGCATGCATAGGTGGGGGAAACTGTGTGATTGACAGCTAGCAACGTCCAATGGTGCAGGGCGCAGGTGTAGGTGGGCGTGCTGTGTCCTCTGGCTCTCTGTTAGGCTCCACCCCCTGCTCCTATCTCTGGTTTGAAGAGGCTGCTTGGCTAAATGCCTGAATTCCAACATCATAAATGTGGGTGTAACACATTACCTGATGCCCCAGTTTACCTAGCTTCCCTCTACATCATGTTTTACACAAATGACACAGGTTTCTGGTGAGAATGAAGTCTGGACGCACCTGTGTTCCAGTGGTTGTCACAGTTGGCCCACGGGAGCTCAGATCTAAACGAGAACACCAGGTAGAAAATAGCCCAGACTTGGACTAGGACGTAGCTGAAGTCATAAAGCTTCATCATGAAATATCCATATCCAATCCCTGGAATAAAGATCAGACACGTGATGCAGAAATGTTGCTTTATTGACACTTTTAATGCCGTGCTGCATGTTTGATGTGAACTCACCCTGGGCCAGTGGACACAGCTTCCTCCAGCAGGTGATGAATCCCTCCTGCGTGTACTGACCCATCGCAGTCTCCAGTAGAAACAGAGGTATCCCACACACCACGGCTAACAGGCAGTACGGCACCAGGAAGGCGCCTGCAGTCAACACAGAGACATGCGGTCGTGGAACTCACTCAACTCTCATCAACGCCAAAAAATAAAAGCACAGTTGCATCGCGCAGTTAATCACCTCCTCCGTTCTTGTAGCAGAGGTAAGGAAATCTCCAGACGTTTCCCAAACCGACCACATTTCCAGCAACGACCAGAAGATATTCCGCTTTGCTGGCCCACTGTCCTCGGTCTCCATCGGCCCTCTGATTCTCTCGTTTCCTCTTTTCTCTGTTCATCTCTCGGTCGAGCAGCTTGATGCTGGCGTCACGGACCGACTGCTGTTCTGACTTTTTGCAAATCTCACTTTCTCTATAATTGACAGCTAGTGTTTGAACATACCAACATTCTTTTCAGAAGAACAAACCAGTTGTTCAACTCACCAGACCAACACGATGAGGCAATGTATCTCTGAGTGTAGAGACCAGCTCATCAACTACACTTGACTGGAGTCTTCACAAGCCAGAGCGACAAACACTTCGGTAGCAAGTGAGTGACAACAACAAAAAATGAATCTTAAAGTCAAAGTGGCAACTGGTCCAAAATTTAGTATTGACAAACATTACCTAATCAGGCGGTGTGGCCTAGGGGGTAAAGTGGGCGTTCTCCAATAAGAAGGTTGCTGGTTCACACCCCACTCTTCCCCATCTGCATGCCTTAGTGTCCTTGGCAAGCTACTGAACCCCCAAAATGGCCCCTCATAAATGTTGAAAAATGTAAGTCGCTTTGGATAAAAGCGTCTGCTAAACGATGACATTTTTGAGTCTAAGAGAACATTGGAACCAAATTTTAAGAATTTCCCCCGAGGCGTTCTTGATGAATCCTGTTCACGAGAATGGAGCAGACGAACACATGGAAGCATTTGCTCTCCGGCCTGTAGCTGGTGCTGGAAAAACCAACACCATGTCAAACTCCAGTAAAGAAAAAACATCACCATCTCTCCTCTCATATAAAGTAAATTAATTTTGAAAGTTTAGATGATGCTGCACAGAAGTGCATCTAAAGATCGGTACCCGGCACAAAGCCTTCATTTGACTTCCCCCTGCCCTCATGTTACTGTGACAGATTACAAAACCAGTAATTCCAGTGTGAGGGACCGATGCTGGGTTTATGTTACAATGCCCAGAGGAGCTGTTTGTTCCTATTGTAAACTGGTAATAAAGTGAAGTCATGCAGGCAAAACCTCGCTCTAACTTGTTATTCTGAAGTTAATCACTCTGCACAATAAGTACTTTGACTAGCGTCTATTTTTATAACAATACAACAAATATACTTGTGGCACCTATATAAACGTATTTAAATTGAATAATACATATATATCATTCTGAATGACCTGTCAAATTTGGGCCTTGAACTATTACATTTGTAAATTTACATCTTTAGTGTGTGTGTATTTGTTTGTTTTTCAATTTTCTTTAATTAAAATCCAACTTTTATTTCCCTTTAATGCACCAACCAGGAGTAATATTCCTCATTATATTGTAGTTTCTACAATACAATGACGACAAAGGCTTTCGTGCATATTATATGAAATGATAATACTTTTTCAGACTTTCTTTGGGGAAAATGAATGATTTAAATTAACAAATGCTTTTCCTGTTTTCTTTCTTCCGTCTTGTAAACACTGATCAAGCTCTACACACGGTGTAGATGAACGTGTTTGTCTCCTCAAAACAAATCCATGCCTGCAGCCTAATGCATTAACAATGAAAGTACATCAACACGCTATACAAGACCATAATAACCAAGACACAGCTGTCAACTAATAGGCTTAGATTGACGCTGAGCCCTTTAATACACAGTTAGGATTCAGGTATGTGTGGGTGTGGACTGGGGGTCTGAAATGAACATCTCAGTACCATCAGTTAAAAATGTGAAAAGAAGCTTCAGTATGAAACTTGAACGACATTCGGAGAACACCTATACCTCCGCAGAGGCCGATTGTCCACTTTATCACCACATCACATATTGAGCTCAGATACGTTTATGGAAACACAAATATCTATATCATATCTTGTATCTCATATCCCTAAATGTGCCTGATTGTCTTCATCACCAAATTCAATGGTTTCTTCCTTGATATGCACACTTCTACCAACTTTCGTGTAAATCTATCTCGTAATTTTTTTGTGTAATCCTGCTTCCAAACAAACAAACTGGTTGACAGGGGTGAAAACATAAAAGCTCATATTTCTGTTTCCTTCTTTTATGTCAGACCCATAACGCTGAGCAGGAACAATGTGGGCTGAGCTCCACACCCTCTGAACACACAAGTGGGCCAGTAGAACTGGTATCTAAGTGCCTTAAGCACTGAAAAAGGATATCCCTCTATGTTTCGGGGAGTGGCCATAAAATGTGTTCAGCCACTTGTGGTTTGCTTTTTGCACCAGTATAGCATCTGTGGAGTGAGGTCAGACATTATGCATTTGGATGTAGCAGGTCTCACAGCTGCAGCTCCACAGCAGAGCAGCCTGACAGACAGCTGACTCACAGGCTACACTTATATCCTCATTTGGGCGTCACCACCGCTACAGTGCTGATAATATTTTCCTCAAGTTCCCAGTAAAGCCTCATGGACAAATCATGTCTTCCACACAGTGTCGCGTCTGAAACGGTGTCTGCTTGCATCACTTTATACACGTGAAACATTAGAGACACCGTTTTTTTTTACAGTTGCTCATTGAATGGAAACTTTGACTCCTCTTGTGTTTAACCTCATATGTTAACACATGTGGAGAATTTGTCTCAAACAATACATTGTTGTGATATTCGTGTTTATATATAATATTTGATTTATATAATGATATTTATAAATCTTGGTGATTTGTCTCTAACAACACATTGTCATGATATTTGTGTGTATATATAATGTTTGATTTATATAATGATATTTATACATGTTGAGGATTTGTCTCTAACAACACATTGTTATGATATTTGTGTTTGTATATAATGTTTGATTTGTATAATGATATCTGTTCATGTTGAGGATTTGTCGTGATATTTGTGTTTATATATAATATTTGATTTATATAATGATATCTGTTCATGTTGAGGACTTGTCGTGATATTTGTGTTTCTGAATAATATTTGGTTTATATAATGATATGTGTTCATGTTGAGGATTTGTCGTGATATTTGTGTGTATATATAATAATTGGTTTATATAATGATATCTGTTCATGTTGAAGTTTTTGTCTTGATATTTGTGTTTATATATACTGTCTGATTTATATAATGATATTTATACATATGGAGGATTTGTCTCTAACAACACATTGTGATATTTGTGTTTATATATAATATTTGGTTTATATAATGAAATGTGTTCATGTTGAGGATTTGTCGTGATATTTGTGTTTCTATATAATATTTGGTTTATATAATGATATGTCTACATGTGGAGGATTTGTCTCTAACAACACAGTGTGATATTTGTGTTTATATATAATATTTGGTTTATATAATGATATGTGTTCATGTTGAGGATTGTCGTGATATTTGTGTGTATATATAATATTTGGTTTATATAATGATATGTCTACATGTGGAGGATTTGTCTCTAACAAAACAGTGTGATATTTGTGTTTATATATAATATTTGGTTTATATAATGATATTTATACATATGGAGGATTTGTCTCTAACAACACAGTGTGATATTTGTGTGTATATATCATATTTGGTTTATATAATGATATGTGTTGAGCGCTGTAGCAGCAGGAGGAGAGGGGAGCGCCGGGCTGACGTCATGCTGATCCTCAGCATCGGGCGGGTGAGGTGGCCACAGCCGCTGATCCACCGGTGTCATGGCTTCCTAACAGGAGGAGGAACCGCCTGAGAGGAAAACAACGACCCGTGTTCAGCACCCGGCGGATCCGGATCGATCTCCCCCGGACCCTGCGCTCGGGACAGAGGGGCCCGGCCTCCCTGCTCGCCCCCGAACGGCCGCTCCTGGGACCCAGGACACACTTTTTATATCTAATCGGTGAATTTCCCTTCGTGGACCGCGGAAGATGGCCGACCCGGCGGAGTGCACCATCAAAGTGATGTGTCGCTTTAGGCCCCTGAACAGCTCCGAGGTGACCAGAGGCGACCGGTACATCCCCAAGTTCCCGGGGGACGAGACCGTGGTGATCGCGGTGAGTGGATTTTATTCCCGGGCGTGATGTGCGAGCGTCTCCCGGGCAGAAAGTCGCCTTTTCCCCGATTGTCCTGCAGCTCCGGTGGCTAGCACCTTAGCTTGTTAGCTAGCGTTAGCACGGGGCTGACCTGTCCGCCGCCGCCGCCGCTGGCGTCTCCCTCACATCCAGCCACACAGAACCCACTACAGCTTCATATTTATATATTAATAAACTGACTCCAGCAGCGTTTAATCCCTCGTGTGCACAAAGAAAGTTTAAATTACAGTAAAATGTCACGGTTCGCAGTTGCCCTGTCACGGCTAACGAGCTGTCATTCAACAAAGCCACACACACACACACACACACACAGCCACTGGCACGAGTTAAACAAAAAATGTCGCCAGCCTCCACTAGCCCGCACGCTTTCTTCTCTTTATCACGATCACGTGAATTCATATCCTCACATATTAACGTGACATGTGTTTTTTAAATATGAACAGTCAGTGTTAAGTTAGCACGCTTTGATTCAGAAGCGGCTAGCACTCTGTTGGCTAGCAGGCTAGGCCAGCTGGTAGTTGACAGATTAGCCGGCCTTGGCTAGGTGGGCTAGGTTTTTAATACTGTAGCTTAATTAAAGCTAACATTAGCTAGCTGACCAGCTGGCTACAGGACCAGCAGACCGAGGAGTCACTGCTCAGTCGTTAGAAAACAACAGATACTTGGATTAAACATCAGGAATCACACCTTGTAAATATGCTATTAGTGGAAATGTCAGACTATAAGTGTTGCAGGAGGTGTTGCCCTTCAGTGACATTTAACTGGTAACAACCCAACACGTGCATCTACATTGTGATCAAACACTTCATTCAGCTTCCTTCTAACCAGGACTTCCAGTTGGGACCGAAACGAAAAAGGTTCGATTCCCTTTGTGTAATTGCCCCCATTTAATGACACAGAGCCTCCAGCGCTCGATGGGGATGATAACATGGGCACAAGTTCAACTTTGACAAAAGAAGGAAATGCCTTCACTAATGCCCTGCCTCCACTTTACTGAACCCACAAGGTATTTGCTCTGAGGTCAGTTTGTAAAATGACCTGCCCTCCGTGCCTTGTCATCAGAGGCCTGTTCTCTATGTCTTCAAACACAACTCGGGCTCGAGCCGCCACACGCCTCTGCACCGTATCGGTACAGCAGGTTGGAAAGTCACGTACAAAAGTAAAAGGTTTGGCCTTTTCATCTGCTTTATGATTCAAGAACAAGTGATTCAAGAAGCAAGTTGGCACATGCTATACGTGCAGAAGTCAGTGGTGTATCACGTGAACTAAATAAATCGTGGTTAAACATTAGTTTCCCTCCACAAGACGCTGTCCGTCTCCTTGTGGACTTTGGTGTCCTCGTACTCTGCACACCCATCAACACCTCCTGTGAAAAGAGCTTACTGGGCAATGAGGTGGCGAATGGACATGAATCACATCCTCTTTTCAAACTACTTGCTGAGGTGCTGAGTTGAGAACACAACAGGGACTATTCATTCTCTGTCATGAATAACAGAAGAAGACTAGTGTTTCTTGAATGGGTTTGCGGTGCAGTGACTTCAGGGCTTCGGCTGATAGCGGGTGTGTCGTCTGCGTCCCCCCCCCCGGCACGACGCGGCCCTGCCCAGTTCAGAATGCCAGTCGGTCACGGTGCTGAAATACCACTGCACATTGTGAGAGCCACAAGTGTTGCAGCCCGGAGCCCTGTGGCCTCTGCCGGTGCATCTGCTCAGAGAGGTACAACCCTTCCAGTGCCCATAAGCAGCAGCTCAGGCCTCATGGGTAATCCCCCCTGTGTTTCCTCTCCTGGTAACCAGCTGTTCCACCAATCAGAGCAGGCAGTTGGCCGGCTGCTGGGCATTCACTCCGGGCGGGGAGGGTAATTATTACAGTGATGTACTTTGCTGTTCAGATGATCTTGTCCAGGATCATTGAGTCAATTTGCTTATATTTTCTATCCATTTAAAAATTATCTAGGGCGTGGACTCTCTTACTGGTACTGCCGCCTCGGCACTGGTGCCTCATCGCTCAGCTGGTGTCGGAGCTGACCACGCTGCTGCTTCACCATCACAGTCCGTGGTGATCCTGCTTTTCATACAGAATATTCATTGATTCCTTACATCAGTATCCAGATGAGGTGGAATCAGTGTTGTAACCGGCTCAGTCTGTGTGTGTTTGGAGCAGGTGAATTATTCATGCGTCCGTTACCTCCCTGTCAGTTGTGCACCGACGAGATCTCGTCATTTTCCCATCCTCTGCTGTCACATCTGGTATTTGCCTGTAACAGCCTGGGATGCTCTGCAGCAGCAGCAGGACAGAGCTGCTTTTAGAGACTCTAGTGGTGGACGTGCGTGAGGTCAAAGAGAAGAAAAGGATTATAGAGATAAGTGAAAGTGCTCCTCGTGCATTCAACCAATAACAAAACAGCAATCGACACCTGGCTTTCCCGGCCAGCTGTGTCCCCGGAACCAACTAATAGCTATATAGATATAATAGGACTGACTTATTTTGCCTATTAATACGAACCCAATTAGATTTAATGCAACATACAACAAGCCGTATCTGGATGCTGTAACCTTGGACAGTGGAAGAGCTTTCCATAGGCGGTATCCTAACTTTACCGTGGTTGGTGCTGACATGACGAAGCACTTATGAATACTCTTAACTATGCAATTCACTGTAATTATATTTTCAGCAAGTAATCCCATCGGAGGGAAGTGTAGGTAATGAGACCAGTCGCAGCGATGAGGCCTCTGAACCTGGGCTATTGTTTGAGACAGTGTCTGGTCGGCCCGATAGCGGCTCTTGTTTTTGCCCGGGTTGATTGACAGGAAGTAGCGAGCTGGAGTGAATTATCAACGTCTGATGAAGCTGCTGGTTTGTGTTGCACTGAGCTGTAGATGTGACCGTCTGTCTGGGGGGGGGGACACGCCACTTACGTGAGACTAGACACCCATAAGTGGCGTCTCCATGGTGACACCAGCTGCTTGTCTACATTCTCTTGCTGTTACCGGTGTAAACACTGAACCTGACGATAACTATGTGTGTTTTCACAACCCAGCGTGTCGCAGGGTCTGTCTCTTTCCTAAACTACTAAAACCTCACAGCGAGGACCCCACCCATCGGGCTGGAGATGAGTCAGCTGGGACTTCAAACATTCAAAGATTGCCTGCCATCCCAGTTGAACCTCAGAATTGCATATAACATCACTTTTAATACCCTGCGGTTGCCGTCTTAAGTCCAGCTATTGATTGCTGTTTCATTGGACTTGTGCTTTGAAGTTTTGGCAAGCTCATAGGATATCACCACCAGCTACGGTCTGATTCTTTGAAGAGGCTCTTTAGCAAGAGATAAAAGCTCCGGGTCTGGTTGAGTTTGTTATAAAAGCTGTGCTGAGATTATCGGAGGGAAGTCTGAACACCAGGACAGAGATATTGATTTTCATAGGTGAACAAGAATGTTGCAACCATCGAACAGGATGAATTGAGCTTGGGGCGTTAGGGAGAAAAACTGACTATGTACTTCTACAACAGGGTTTTAACAGGGTCTTCAAAAGTGTAACATTTAATAATCTTATATGTGTCGCATAATCAATTTATACAAATGATTTGACTCCTCAGTCAAACATATTTAGATAATCTCTGTACTCAAATCTATTTGTAATAATTACAGAGAGAAGATTGTGAATATAATTTTTTAACCACAAGTTTCAAGTTCCTCTCGGCCTCTCTCAGGAGACACATCTCATTCAAACCAAACACATTTATGGGAGGAAGTAATACACTCCAATCTGTTTACACAACCTGTCAAAGAGTATTTTTAATAAAGTTACGCAACACTGAGTCTTGTTTTGATATTGCATCCGTCACTCATTCTTCTTCCTGTGTTTCTTTCAGAGTAAACCCTACGCGTTTGACCGAGTGATGGGATCAAACACAACACAGGAACAAGTATACAACGCCTGCGCCCAGAAGATTGTTAAAGGTGAGGACTCGCTGTGTTAATAATTGTGTTTACACCCATGACCTATTACGTAGAGACACATACAACATCTTTAGAACCTTTGACTACTTCCTCAACATGTTGTATGTGGTGTTTTATAGATGTTCTGGACGGTTATAATGGAACCATTTTTGCATATGGACAGACGTCATCTGGTAAAACACACACCATGGAGGTAAGGCTTGCCCCTAAGAACTGGTGTTGCTTTTCAAATGAAATGCATAAACAGTAGTATTTGAATATAACTGCTTGTGTGACATCATAACATTAAATTCGTTTGTCCTCTGTGTGCAGGGGAACCTCCATGACACAGACGGGATGGGCATCATCCCCAGGATAGTTCAGGACATTTTCAACTACATCTATTCCATGGACGAAAACCTGGAGTTTCATATCAAAGTAAGCTGAGTGTGGATTCAAATGTGAAATCATAGTTTGGTTCAGGTTGGGTACGGCCATATTGTCGGATTTGTAAATAATGAGTTTGTTTCTTCATTTACAGGTTTCATATTTTGAAATCTACTTAGACAAGATCCGGGACCTTTTGGATGGTAGGTAGCTGTGACTGTGGAGCGATCACTGAAGCTCTCATATCTTCCTGTTGCACACAACACTAGAAATGGATGTGAAGGAACAAGCTGCTTTATATCTGGAGAAACGGTTCTCCTTACAGAACCCAGTTAATTGTTCAAAAATCATCTTTACAGGGAATTAAAAAAGAAAACGTTTACCTAGTCCCTACATTTTGTTTTTGATAGTTGCCATAATACTCAGTTTCTCAGTCTTGTTTTACAAACTACTGCAATTTGACTTTATTTTTACACTTAATTCAATGCAATGACTTCACAATGCTTCCTCCCTATGAAATAACAGATTTATTTTAAGGGACATGAACCTCACATTTAAATATCAAATCCTTAAAACCGGCCAGAGTGGAGGGATTTTAGTGAAGTTATTTCCTGATAGGAAATGGACTTATACTGAATCCAAGTCCATTTGAAATGTGTTGACCGGGGGTCAACTACAGGCTGGAGGAAAGGAAGCAAAGGCTGCATTAGATATTTCAAGCTCCCAGAAGGACGTTTATAATCATAATATCTTAAGTTCACCTTCAACTTCTTAAGAAAATCTACAGTTCTTATGTTTATATTATAACTATGGAACTTTTGGTGCATTATTTATAAGAAACATAGAAACATTATTCTGTGTTTGTGACTATCTGACAAGTTTTCCTCTTATTTCCAGTGTCAAAGACCAATTTGTCAGTGCATGAAGACAAAAACAGAGTACCCTACGTCAAGGTGAGCACTGACCTCCTGTCACATTTCAATATTACCTGTCAAACCTGTTTAATTTGGCCAATTATCTAAACTAATGTTCTGTTTATTTAAGGGCTGCACTGAGAGATTTGTCTGTAGCCCGGAGGAAGTGATGGATACAATTGATGAAGGCAAATCTAACCGACATGTAGCAGTGACAAGTAAGATGCCATTTTATTCTCAGTCACAAATATGTTGTTATAACCCCACAGACTGGAGTTTTAGATTGTGACCACGTGCGTTTCTCCTCTTGCAGACATGAACGAGCACAGCTCCAGGAGTCACAGTATCTTCCTGATAAACGTCAAACAGGAGAACACTCAGACGGAGCACAAGCTCAGTGGCAAACTCTACCTGGTGGATCTGGCTGGAAGTGAAAAGGTACGAAGAATCAAACCAAAGTTAAACCATCTCTTAAACATTTTGGCTTATTCAATCTAGTCCAGGAGTAGTTTTACTACTGGTGTAATCTGCATTTGTGGTTGAACCATTTCGCTTTTTATTGTCTGCTAGTAATTCGGTATGGGCTAGGCTCAGATTACTCTTTGCTCATCTGAATCTTTCCAACACGTGAAGGACACAAAACTGAAAAAACATCTGATTTTTCAGGTCAGTAAAACAGGAGCAGAAGGAGCCGTGCTGGACGAAGCCAAGAACATCAACAAGTCTCTGTCGTCCCTGGGAAACGTCATTTCCGCTCTGGCTGAAGGAACGGTCAGTGACACCACTTCAACTGACCCTTACCAACAAGTTGTTGAATGTGTTGTGTTGTGCTTCTGTGGGTTTTGGTTTAATGCAATTTGCCCTGAAAGAAAAGGTGAATTTCTTTCTGAGATCATTGCGGCTACTACAACCCAGATGCTTGTTCTAATCTTTACTTCTGATCATAATGAGCCCAAATCTGTTTCTGGCATTATAATCTACCTTAGTCCGCTCAGCAAGTTCTGGATCAGCTATGACCTCAGGTGGATTGGTTTCATAGCGTTTTAAAATGGCAGACCTGACTGTTAGCCGACAGAAGGGATGTCTGTTCTGTTTATCAGCTGCACAGCCCAGAGCGAGGTGTCTATCTGGAACACCAGTATCTGTCTGTTATCTTACTGTGAAAGTACCGTTTCTTTAACTATCTGCGGCTCCTTTTGCTGCTGAAATAACTTTAGCAGATAAAAACTTTCCTCCGAGCAATGTTGTGCTTTTGCGGTTTCACAGCAATTTCACACTTTTCACACTGATCAATGATTGGTTTGTTCTACTTCCCCTCGGCTCTGTAAACAACCTGGAGCAGACAGCTGCCGATATATAGATGTATATATATTTGTGATGCTCTAAAACAAATGAGCTATTGTACAGAGACGTCCCAACTCCCAACTGAGGGTTGTGGTGTCTAAAGAATTACAACAGAAGGCTCTAGCTCAGCTACTTGTATCAATAATACTGAATATTCATGTGTGTTAGTATGGTCCATTGTGTTATCGCTCAACTATTTATATATTAAAAAGGAAGTTTGCATTAAACTTTCCATTTTCGGAATAGTCACAGGGCCCATCACAATACAATTTAGTGTATGTAGTGCATTTGTTTAATTTTCTGTATATATGTGTAATTGCCAGGCCTACATCCCATACCGAGACAGCAAGATGACCCGTATCCTGCAGGACTCGCTGGGCGGTAACTGTCGAACCACCATTGTTATCTGCGCCTCGCCCTCCTCCTATAATGAGAGCGAAACCAAATCCACTCTCATGTTCGGGCAAAGGTTAGTAGGCCAGTACAAAGAAACAAGGAGATTCACTGCTTTTTGTGTTTTCTTTAGTCTGTCCTGAAGAAATTAAATTGATATCCCTTGCATCCATGCATTGTGTAGCCAAGTTATTAAAGGCCAAACTTGGTAAACTTAAATTGTTTACTCCATCCAGAGCAAAGACTATCAAGAACACTGTGATTGTGAACATTGAGCTGACGGCCGAGCAGTGGAAGCAGAAGTATGAGAGGGAGAAGGCGAAGAACCAGACCCTGAGGAGCACCGTCACCTGGCTGGAGAACGAGCTCAACCGCTGGAGGAATGGTGAGGAGGTTTCATCTCTGAACACCCACAGATTCTCATCTAGTAGTCTGAGTCTGTACTAAAGTGGACGTTTTCTTTGATGGCACAAACTAAGCTTTTTATCCACACATACTGAGCATGATCTGTGATCTCCCACCCCAGGCGAGAGTGTGCCAGTGGAGGAGCAGTTTGACAAGGAGAAGGCCAACGCTGAGGTTCTGGCCCTGGACAACGTAATCAATGACAAGCCGGCGTCCACGCCCACCGTGCCCGGGGTCCGCCTCACCGACGTGGAGAAGGACAAGTGTGAGGCTGAGCTGGCCAAGCTTTACAAACAGCTGGATGATAAGGTGAGAAATGGATGTGTCTTTGTTTAGCCCTGGTCATGAGCTGCTTTCAGAAATGCACTGATCTCTGGATGGGGCTGTACCCAAATGTCTGAGTCAGTTGCCCAAGAGATTTTCCAGAACTTTTTCCGGCCAACCTTTCCTGCCTGAGCGAGCACTTGTTTGAATACAGCTGGAAACTGTCTGGAATATTTACAGAGAACGAGTTGGCCTATTGATGACGTTTCTAACATGTGATGGATTCAAAACTGGAAGTTTATATAAATGTCACGAAAAACTTGGAACAACAATGATATTCTTGAGCCTTTTGCAGTTAGGGCGTCGTCAGTGTCTACGTGTTTTAAACAAAGACACTTGACTTCCTCAGTGGAATTTATAAGCAATGTCCTGCCTCCTGAACGCTCTGCCCAGTCGCCGTCTCATGCATGAAGGTTCCAGGTCTTTTCCCGTTCTGAACATGTCTGACTCAGACAATCTCCTACTGTGTTCTTCATGTGTAGAAAAGTCCAGAGAAAGTCCAGATGTCTGAAAACATCTATGGGCAGATGCTTAGTCAGAGCTTTGATGGTATCACCTGCTCAGTGGGTTTCCAAGCCCTCAAAGGGAGATCAGGGACAAATATTAATATTCTTAATATGTATAAAATCCACATGGTTGGCTGTATTTCCTCAAAGGCCTTGATGATTTCAATCTACCATGAGACCTGCATTGTGTCAATGCTAATGTGGGTGTATGTGTCTTTGTGCGTTACAGGATGAGGAGATCAACCAGCAGAGCCAGCTGGCAGAGAAGCTGAAGCAGCAGATGCTGGACCAGGACGAGGTGAGTACCAGAGGTCCAACGTGTGTGTGGGGGGCGGGCGGGGGGGGCGGCATCTCATCTCAGAGCTGTGGAAACACTTTGCACATGAAGCTGTCAGATGTCAAGTCATGAGTACATATTTAAATTATTTCAGTCCTGTTGTCTCGTTCAGAATTAGTCACCATTACTATGAAATATATATTTTGCTGATTTTTCCATTGATTATTATCTCATAACTCTTAAAACATCATTATATTACTAATGAATACACATGCAGAACTAAGTTTCTGGTTTTACAGCTGCATCAATCAGTTGCAAAATACGAAAAACAAGTCAGCAAGGCCAGAGCCTTTTGTTGATAAAAGCCCAAATGAAAATGCAAATTGATAATTCCTATTTGAACTAAATTTGATTGACTCGTATACATTTGAACACATACATGAAATATACATAATAACACTTCTCTCCCCAACATGCAGCTTCTGTCCTCCTCTCGCCGTGATCATGAGAACCTGCAGGCCGAGCTGAACCGCCTGCAGGCGGAGAACGAGGCCTCCAAGGAGGAGGTGAAGGAGGTGCTGCAGGCTCTGGAGGAGCTGGCTGTCAACTATGACCAGAAGAGCCAGGAGGTGGAGGATAAGACCAAGGAGTTTGAGGCCATCAACGAAGAGCTCAGCCAGAAATCGGTGAGGCGGGCGACAGATAAGAGCACGGCCAGGAGCAGGCTGCAGCTTTTGAGATGTTATTGACTGCCACTGAGAACTTCCATATATAATGTGTTTTAATTTAAAAGAGGAAACTGATCTTTATGAATTATCTTGAAACGAGAAGAAGAAACAATATTATGTTTGGTTGATATTTAAATCCTCTCTTCTTCTTCAGTCCATCCTGTCATCCCTGGACTCTGAGCTCCAGAAGCTGAAGGAGATGTCCAACCACCAGAAGAAGAGGGTGACTGAGATGATGTCGTCACTGCTCAAGGATTTAGCCGAGATAGGTATCGCAGTGGGCAGCAACGACATCAAGGTACTGAGGTGGTTTCACTGCACTGTTGCCATAGTAACACAGAATCGTTGTGTTACTATGGCTTTACTTTCTTATTGGTTTTGGTCGCTCTCCCTCTTTTCCCTCCTTCCTCTTCATGCTCTAACGTTTCTCTTTGGCCTGTCCAGCAACACGAGGGCGGCAGCGGCCTGATAGACGAGGAGTTCACGGTGGCTCGTCTCTACATCAGTAAGATGAAGAGTGAAGTGAAGACCATGGTGAAACGCTGCAAGCAGCTGGAGAGCACTCAGTCAGATAGCAACATAAAGATGGACGAGAACGAGAAGGAGCTGGCCGTCTGCCAGCTGCGCATCTCCCAGGTACGAAGGAATCAACCACAAACACACATGGTTTAACACCTGAGTGGACGGGAAAGAATCATTTAGCTTCTGAATCCGCTTGTGTTTAAACATGTGTGTATTGTCTTTGTTTATCCAGCATGAGGCTAAAATCAAGTCGCTGACCGAGTACCTACAGAATGTGGAGCAGAAGAAGAGGCAGCTGGAGGAGAACGTGGACTCGCTCAACGAAGAATTTGTCAAGCTCAGCGCTCAGGGTATGTTGTCCGCCTCATTCTAAGTTTTGCTCCTTTTGATTCCTGAGTTGTCTGCAGCGCTATTTACCGTGTGCGTGCTCGACCTCTTCCTCTTGAATGACAATCAGCCTAAAGTCAGATCTAGGACTTTGTAACTTAACTCAATGAGTCCAATTAGAATCAGTCTGAAGTATAAACAATAGCCAATCCTAACTGGGATTTCATATTCTTAGGGTCAGTATAAATGCACGTTACCTGGTTTGTTCCTCTACCCCAATCTCATGACATTATTCTTTTACTACAGAGAAACTTAATGCCATGGAGAAAGAGAATGAGATCCAGTCTGCCAATGAAGTCAAGGTATGTCCCTCCATCCCTTTAAACTGTGATAACACTGTAACGCTAAATCCCAGCACCCACCTTTCATCGTCTTTTGTCTTTTATTCAGCTGAACCAGATGTAAGTGTGTTTTTTATGTTTGTTTGTTCAGGAAGCGGTGGACAAACAGATCCACTCTCACCGTGAAGCTCACCAGAAACAGATCAGCAGCCTGAGAGATGAGCTGGAAAACAAAGAGAGACTGATCACTGAGCTGCAGGAGTAAGAATTCATGTTGTGTCTGTAACTTCAAGCACCTTGCTGTTATTGTGGTTGTGGGTCAGTGCTTCCCTGGTAACGGGACAGACAGAGGGGCCTTAAAACCACAGTGAAAACAATGTTCCTTAATTTAATGTATTTTAAATAAGTTAATAAGTAAAGATAAATACAGACTCGTCTTTTGTAATCGTGGATGTATTTTGTTTCTTCCAGTCTGAACCAGAAGATCATGCTGGAGCAGGAGCGGCTCCGAGCTGAGCACGAGAAACTGAAGTCCGTCGACCAGGAGAAGAGCCGCAAGCTGCACGAGCTCACGTACGTTTCACTGTGTGGATCTCATATGATCGAGCTTTTGGGTTGGGTACAATAAAAGAGAAGCCATTTATCATCTTAAGATAATCGTCAAAATTAATTTATCCACCGTGATTTAGATTTTGTGTTTTAAATGTGTTTGTTGTTGTTGTTGTTGTTGTTGTTCAGGGTGATGCAGGACAGAAGGGAGCAGGCAAGGCAGGACCTGAAGGGTCTGGAAGAGACAGTGGTGAGTGGATCTAAATCATTTAATGTTTTCATAACTGAGTTAAAAAAGATGATCCATTCTAACTATCTTTGTTTTAACTATAAAGAACAATCTCATTACTTGTATGTGTCTTTGTCTTATAAATCTGAATCCACATAAAGTTGAAGTTGACATGTTCTGATCTTGTCCAGGCCAAGGAGCTGCAGACTCTGCACAACCTGAGGAAACTCTTTGTCCAGGATCTGGCCACTAGAGTGAAGAAGGTGAATTAGGATTTCTTGATATGTACGATCACGTCCTCATTCTGTCTTTCTTTGTGTGTAATAATTGTGTTGTTTTTTGTCGTGCAGAGCGCTGAGATGGACTCGGACGACACAGGTGGGAGTGCTGCCCAGAAACAGAAAATCTCCTTTCTTGAGAACAATCTTGAGCAGCTCACCAAGGTTCACAAACAGGTAGGAGTCCCACCTGCAGCCAGAGATTATCCCCGACCTCAACTCGTCTTCGTATGTTCGTGTAAAGCTCATTGCAAAACTACTTCCATGATTCTGAGTGGCGATTTGAACTTTGTTGCAGCTGGTACGTGATAATGCAGACCTCCGCTGTGAGCTTCCGAAACTGGAAAAGCGTCTTCGTGCTACGGCTGAGCGGGTCAAGGCCCTTGAGTCTGCACTGAAGGAGGCCAAGGAGAACGCCGCCCGCGACCGCAAGCGCTACCAGCAGGAGGTGGACCGCATCAAGGAGGCCGTCAGAGCCAAGAACATGGCGAGGAGGGGACACTCTGCCCAGATCGGTGAGGAGGGAGAACCACAGCTTGATGGAATCATCGAGCACTTTAACTATCCTGATCATATCTCCAGTCTGCCTTGGTATGGATTTATTAATCCTCAGTCTCTTCTCCATCTCCTCCTCAGCCAAACCCATCCGACCCGGGCAGCAGCCAGTGGCGTCTCCCACTCATCCCAACATCAACCGCAGCGGAGGAGGCTTCTACCAGAACAGCCAGTCGGTGTCCATCAGGGGAGGAGGCAGCGGGAAACCAGAGAAGAAGTAAGTTTGGTTACAAAGAGGATTGAAAACCAGTATAAATGTATGAGCTGTGGGATTTTTAGCAGCCGTGTGAGCGGGAGGTATTTTAAGCTAACGGCCTCGTTTCCGTTTCTCTGCAGCTGAAGAGCGGCGGGACAGAAGGACAATACCACAGAAGAAGACAATATCACGCCCCTCGCTCACCCCTCGGTCATTCCATTACAGCGAACAGGCTCCTCGTCGCTGCTGTGGAGCCAAGAAGGAGTTTCTGAATTATAAATATATATATATAAATATTCCTGGCCTGTACAGCTCTCCCTTTCCTCCCTCCCTCCCTCCCTCACCACCACCACCTCCCCCTACTTCCCCCAAAATCTCACTACGACTCTTTTTCTCTTACTGGATCTGATAAAAAAAAAGAACAGACAGACGAGTTTTAATTTACTAAAATGTAAGATAATATTCTTCTCATCCACCGAAACCAAACGCAGTCTTGAGCGCAGCAAACGGAGAGCGAGAGAGAAAGAGAGCGAGTGAGCAGAACCACGTGCACGCGTCTCAAAATGTGTCGCTTCGGTCTCGTGATTTGATTTGCACAGTCTGTTGTCATCCGTTGTTGTCGTGCGAGTAGTTGTGCACCGTGCCAAGCTGAATGTAACGGTAACAAACACCTCAAATATATAAAAAAAGGAGATCCTACCAAGAGAACTGGCTTGACCCTATAGGCTAACCTCTGTACATTTCATCATAACTGTTATCGGTTGTTAACCACACTTTTCTCTGGCTAGATTTTACATGCTTCTTTAAGGTATAAAAAAAAAGAAAAAAACTACCAAAAACATAACCGTGCGGTTTTTGAATTGACTAGATGGCGTCGAGCTCGGCTGTTGTGTCCGCTCTTGTTGTACAGATGTAAACTTGGCACTGCTGCACAAGCCTCCCTGGAGAGAGAACTGGACGATCAGCTGGGAACGGCTGAAAAGAAGGATTTAAACAAAATATGACTAATGATGATAAAAAATACAACAAAAAAAAACAAATAAGCCAAGACGTGCGACAGTGTACTGTAGATGTATTTAACTAAATACCTGTGGAGGCCAACTCGTTTTTATCATTAAGTTAAAATGAAAAAACCTATACTCGCTCTCGGTGGCTTCATGAGAAGGATGTAAAGAATGTAGAAAAAGAAAGAGGAGAATGATCCGGTTAAGTAAATCTTCCACCTCTTAGGACGGCCTATGCTACGTAGCTAAATGTACTGTTTTTACTGCTGCATATTTATATCTCTGCACATCGGGGGCACATAGACTGCAGGCGTGTGTAGACTGAGATAGCACACAACGCTCATCCTGTCCTCTCTGGGTCGCTGTCACTCACTCATCTCCCTTCACTCTCCATGTTTGTTTCACCAGTTTTAAACCTGACCTATCAGGTCACCTGCCGTATCATGATGTCTTCTCAAGGGTGCCTCACATTTCATTTTCTGTCTTCCCTCTCCACAAGAGGCGCGTGCGACTCCAACGTGTCGTCTCTTTACAGACCGTGGAGCCGTCAACTGGGCGCGGCCCCTTCTGGTTGTAAATTTGCAGAAAGTACCGTGTGTTGCTGGGTTTAATGTACTGTATCTTTTCATTGTTCATAGATCGTGTAGATGCATATTCGAAAAGGGGAGCGGCGGGGGGGGGGCATGTCAGTCAGTTAGTCGGTCAGTCGATGGGACAGACCCGTGCCGCTGATCAGCCAGTCAGGAGAGCAGGGTCTATAATTGCACAACAACTTTCTGTCATAATCTGGAGGAAGGGTTTATTTAACTGAATCTAGTTCGTCGGGGGTGTAGGATTTATTTTGTGTTCTGTTGTTTTTGTCGTGTTTTTTTGTTTGTTTTTGTGTTCTTGATATTTTTTGCTTTCATTTTGATTTCCAACACAGCTTTTTTCTTTTCCTTTGGAACCTTGTGAAGCTCCAGTGCATTGGCTACAACATCTTGTCGTGATTGTAAACCCCCCCCCCACCCCCCACCCCCCCAGCATGAGAACACTAACATCTTGTGCAAGTGCAATATACTGTAAAATACACTGTATATCAGTCAGAGCGGCGGGTTGTGATCAGGGTGTGTCAGCGGCGGTGATCCTGCCATGGAAGTCAAAGTCCCGCCCCTCTTCTCCGCTGGCTCCACCCCCACTAACTCCCAAGTGTGAGGGCTCATTTCATTTTTCTCTTTCTCAAGCTGAAACAGGATTTAACAATCAATGATAAATTCACGTTCTGGGCAACAAACTCTATGTAAGATGGCAACGTCATAAACATTTACTACCCAGTATTTTATTGTGTATTTAAATTGAGATCATGACTTTGTAAACAAACTAATTAAAGAAACCTTTTATTGGAAAAAGGAGATTTGTGGCTGATCCAGCTGGAAAAGGGGGGGAGCGGGAGTGGTCTCTGTGAGACGTCCGACTGAAACCTGTCGTCTCTCCCGAAACAGGAGAGTTGGGTTTAATAGCACTTCTTCACCATATCTGCACTCAGAGAAACACTCCACATTGAATATTTAACTGGTTTCCAAAGTCCTTCAAGGGGAAAAACTTTGTTGACAGCAGATGATTTAAAACTTAGTGATAATGACTCTGTACAAGCTGCCGGGAGGAGGAGCTCCCACGGGACAGGACAGTGTTTGGTGTCTTTCCAGATGCTTTTCATTCCCTCTGTGTAAATCTATTAGATTTAGTAAAGCAGCAGCAGCATGGACCTCAAAACGTTTAACCTTTGACCTCTCACCAAAACTTGCTATCAAATGTGCGGGGGGGGAAGGCGGGGATTCGTAAAATAAAAGCAGCAGAGACTAATTGTGGTGTGTTGCTTAAATAAATTGAATTTTGCATTGATTCTAAATTTTAAAAAACAACAAAAACAAAAGTGTATCCGATTCTTTTCTCTTTTTTTTTATTACTGTGTAATAGTTGGTGAATTTTTAAAGGACAGTTTTGAGGCTCCATCAGTGGACAAGGTACTGGATCATTCCTGGAGAACTGGGGCACAAGTAGACGGGCTCTGATACGGACGGAGATGGGAAGTTAATGAGATCACAGTTTTGGATTGACTGCATGATGTAAATGTATGTGTGATTAAATAATTATGACGAAACTCTTCCCACTCGTGTCCTTTTTGTGCTCAATCTATGTCCCTTTCATTTAAATGCTGTATTTTGGTGGAAGAGTTTGTTTATTAAGATCAATGTGTAGTATGGCTAACAAAGTTCTTCATAGTTTGATCTGAGCCCTTTAAAATCTGGGTAAACTTAGAGGAGGCAACATTTATGAACAGATCATAGACTGATTAAAGGTTTTGTGACTATTAGATTTAAAATTTACTCGTTCTTTAAAAGTCAATTAGAAGTCATTAAAACAACTTCTGGGTTGTCTGGTCGTGGAAATGCTTTAAATAATTAATACATGTTAAATAAAGACAACTATGCTGAATGAGTCATGTGCATAATGAGGTAAAGAATTCAACATTTATCAGTATACCGATAAAATATGAATATAAAGAAATAGATGCAATAATAAAATAAAAGTATTGATTCCAAATGCACGATGATAAATAAATATTCCGAACTAACAGTGATAAATATTAATAAGTGCTTTTAAATACTATTATGTGTAGCAGCAATGATTTTATATCTGTGAGTTTAGATTTATTTTAGTTATTAATTTTGGGCTATTTTTTGCGTAGTTGCGTCTTCGCTTCGTTACAACCAGGGGGCGCTGTTTCCCAGTTTGCGTCCCGAACACCTGCGGGCTCGGACCATAGGGTCGACAAGTTAGACAGGAGGACTCACTCTGATTGTTTTTTACCGCTCATCTAAAAAAAAAGAAAACAAACATTGCGCTGCTCCAGAGTTTCCTCCCAGTGGCTGAAAACAACTTCGCGTGATCCATCGTGTCAGTTGACGATCTGTGTTCGAAGGTAGTTGCTGAAGTTGTGGGAGCGGGAGCGAGGACGCGAGGTGACGGGAGCGAGCAGCGGCTGGAGCGGATCACTACACCGGAGCACCGCGCACCGAGCACCGGAGGACCGGAGCACCGGAGCCCCCGCACGAACTCACCCCCAGGAGAGAGGGGAGGGGACTCGGTGGAAGTTACCGGGGAGTTGAAGCGACGAGCCGCGGCGGCCGGGCTCTCCTCTCCCGGCGGAGCGGCTCCCTCCCGGAGAGAAGGTGGGTGAAGGTGCGGCGCTGCCCCGACTCTCAGGAATGTCGGAGCCGCGCGGCTAATCAGCTAGCTAGCCCCCCCGAGGAGAAGTGCACGGTACCGGGACAGAACCCAGAGTTAGAGGTGGAAACAAGAGTTTGTACAGATTCTGTGAAAGTTCATGTAACTGCTGATGAAGTGGAAGAGGAACCAACACCAGCACCAGGGGGATTCGAACTGAATCCCTTCAGGGAGTGAGAGCTGGTGTCTGGGCTCTCACCTGACGGAGGTGTGTTTATATCCCGGTTCCATCTGGAAGTGGCTGGAAGACATCGTGAGGTGATGGCTTCGTTTAATGAAAGTCACTTTTTGTTAGTTAGAAGACTTGTGTGTTTGCTCCTGAGTCAAGAACGTGTTGTTAAACTCTTTTAGTGTCAGAGACAAAAACTTGATAAACAGCTTAATACTTAATAAATCTGAGGCGGATCTACTTGCACAGTGTATTAGCGATAAATCCATAAATCTATATATATATAGAGAGCCTTTGTTATGTTATCGTCTCGAGGCCCGTGTGTCAGCATCGAGCTGTCACGCTGTAGAAATCCTGAAATGTCAGTTTGCAATTTGACAACAGTTGAAATCAGTTATGATACAGAATCTGTGGATTAGGTTTTACTCTCACTTTCCTTCTAACAACAACCAGATCAAATCTGTATATAATAAATCTCTTAACAATCACAACTCAAACTTTGCATTGATCAGGGTTGATTATTAGATTATTGTGTATTGGACCTGTTTGGAAACATGAAGCCATTTGAAGGCATCAGTCTGTGCTTGTGACATCTGTGGTTGTTTTATTTGAATGATTTGGGACATTTAAAAAAAATGAGTTATGCCATTAAAAGAAACGATTGTATGTTAATTGTTAGTTGCATCTGCAAATTTGATCATTAATATTGTAATGGATCATTTGAGTCACACATCTCAAAACCTTCCCCTTGCGTGTGTGGTACAACTTGAATCTGTGTTTTTGAGGAGTTCACGTTCATGACGTGTTGACATATTAAATATAAGTTCCCATGGCCTCCTCCTCTCAGTCATACCATCACTGACCTGCCTGCCGCCAAACGTGTGCTTCTCTCCTCCCTCTCTCTCACGAAACCCACTTTAAATGAGCTGCGGTTTGTCGTAGTGTGTCACACTGCGGTCGTGACGGCGGCGGGGGGGGGGAGTTGAGTTTCGAGGGGAAGTTGTGGTGAGAGGCGTCTAACTGGGACAGGCCGTGCTGAATCCAGAGCTGTAGCAGGGCATCGTGGGCCTAGATTTGGGTCACGGAGCACAACTCTGCTGATTCTGCTTGAGTCCCAAATTCACTGAAGGAAATGTACAACTTGTCCCAGTTTAGCTGCTGGTTCCCACCCTCTTCACCAGTTAATGATACTCAAAGTGTCCAGTGGGTTTGGTCATTTCTCTTCTTTTCATTTAGAAAAAGCTGCCTGGTTCAGAAGACTGAAGAAAACACTTGAACATACATCAGTGTAGGAAGAACCATCTAAAATGACATTTAACTCCATTTGAGAACAATTTGTTCAATGTGTACTTTGACTTTTGATTCGGCCCACTCTCTATCCACTAACATGGAGGAGGCGGGTATATATACCGCAGCCAGCCACCAGGGGATGGTTTGGCTTTACTTTTTGGGGAGTTGTCACACAATCTTTGGAGTGAATCAAAAAGTAAAGTTGTGTCTTGGCAGCTACACAAATGACAGAAACCCGCTCTAAACCTTCAGGATCATCAATACGAGTGATCACATCGTCACGTTGTTGTTTGTTTGTGTTTAGATTTCACGATCGTCTTTTAAAGGTCAACACATCTTTCTTGAGACAAACAGTTGACAGTGAAGTTTGTGAATCTACCTCATTTCCCTTCTTCTCTTCGAATGACTCTACAATGGGAGAGACGTTTTCTCTCTGTGATAAATACAACTCATTGAAAGTAATCAGACGGGGACAGTCGTCCTAACAGGAGTCATGTGAGACCTGATGCAGAGACTCCTCCTTGTCTTCATGTTGTCCTTGTCAACATTTCATGCATTCGCAATGAGAAAATCCAAGTTGCTGTTTTTCTATTTTGCTGAGGCATGCAAACATCGGAGGGTGTGTTTCCTGCATGTGCTGACAACGACCGATTGTTCAGCACCATGTGAATTCAGACGTTTCTTTTGCCTTCTCTGAAAACATCAAGCAAGGCCTCGGTCTTCATGTCCTGAAGCCCTGGATGGTTTTTATTCCTCCGGCCCGCTCATCCAACCCCCAAGCCCTCCACTAAATCGTATTACCATCACATTAGATTAAGGTGCTTCCTCTTGTTTTGCTGATGGGACTCTGAGAAGATTTGTGCTGATGCTCGCACTTAATCTAGACAGGGATAAGTGAAAGAGACAACGGCCCCCAGGTCCTTAACCTTCTAAATCCCTCTCAGTCTGAAGAAGAAGAGTCTCCACCGGTCCTGGTACTGTTTGTGTGCTATTTGTGGACTTGTAGAGTTTTTCATTTAAATCATATTAGTGGCAGGAAATGATTTGGATTGAGGCATTGGATTGAGGATGAGTTAACTGAATTATTAAAAAGGAAGTGAACTGGCACTGGTTTCAAATGATTATAATGGGTAATGAATAATAATAAAATGCCCAAAAATTATTGTTATTATCAACAAGGTTTAGTTTTAACAGAGATTCAGTTAATTAATAGAAAAAATAACTCATAATTAATAACTCATAATGTCATTATCAAAACTTTTTTACAAAGAAATGTAACTGAGGCTTCAGGCTAACATAGAGTTTTTTTGTAAATAACTATAAATAACAATAAAAACACAAATAAAACAAAATTTTAAGAACTTTTAAGAAAATAAAAACATTTTCAACGTAAAACATGAACTTTTTTACTGCTTTCCGATCTTTTATATGCTAAACAACTCCTCTTATAGTCGAGGAAAGAGCTGGCAGCTTAATTGATAGTTAAAAACCGTTCATTAGTCGCAGCTCGGCAGGTTTGTTGTCTGTTGTTCCCTCGAGTCCACGAGTCTTCAGCACAAGGGATTAGATCGAAATAGAAAAAAGAGAACAGTCGTCCTCCTGTCGGGGGGGGGGCATCTGAATTAAGAGGTCACAGGTTAATGAAGAAGTCTGCCAGCTCCTGTCATGATACACCCATCACCCGGTCTAAAGCTCCATTAGCTGGCTCTACTCCGGGTGTTTTCACTGTGAATTAGTATCTGAGCCTGTGTGGTGTTTCATTTGGTTAATGGATGGCTGGAGCAGCCAGTAGACCTGGTGAGAGAGGTAATCCACGGTGATGTTATTAACCCTCTGGTCCCTGTATCATGAGTAATCCAGGTGCCATTCTCACCTATCAATAGATATTTACTATGCTGATGCTCCACTGAAAGTGAAAGAGGTGGAAAAGTTAGTGTAAAAACTATTCTGGGTTCATAATGAAACTGTGGTGGGACAAATTGGAGTCTGGCGAGCGGCCAGGGTCGAGGTAATCAATGGGAAGCGCTGCAGAGCCGCACAGCAGTGTTAGATAACGGCTGCCTGTCCCAGGTTTACAGTTCAGCATCACTCTACGGTTACAGCTCTGTGAAATTACTTCACAATTAATCATGTGGTTTTTAAACGGCGAAGCTCATTTTGCTTAATGTGGGTGTGGGTGTGTGTGTGTGGGATGATGATACTTCCCATGTTTGTGTAATTGTCGATTCTTGCAAAATACAAAACCAAGAAATATTCTAGCTTTAGCGATTTGTATATTAGATTTTGTTTAGCTGTTCAGCAGGACGTGGATCCATCAGGATTGATCAGCATCCCTGAATTTAGCTGAGGGAGTTCTGTGATTGGTTGAGGCCTCTGAAACAGAGACGTGTCTCTGGTGAAAGACGTCATCGTGGGCTACGTGTCTTTCTTAGTGGAGCTCATAGGTCGGCCGAGGCCCAACCGTCCCCCGGTGAACCCACGTTTAAATCCGCTAAGTCCAGATTTGTCTTGTTATCCGAACCAAATTGGAATCACGTACAGATATCAGTCCCCTAAAGGTCTATGGCTTATTCCCCAGGGGCATCGGTGAAAATGTAAAGGAAGGCCCATTTGAATTCTCCAAGTCCTCATATTAATTTGAATCAAATGTCCTACACGTCCCCTAAAAGTGCCTGAATCTTTTATTCATCAAGATCTATAAATAATTCTATGAGAAAAAAAGTCATAGAGTTGATTTCTACTGTTTCACTGAACGTGACTCTGTGATGACTCTGAGGCGTGGCTGCTATGACTGTCTTTATGACCGAATGTGTAATATCCTGCTCTCACTGCTACACACATTGTAATATCCTTCATATAGAGCAGCGGCTCAGACTGAAACAATGTCTGTAAAACCACTGTCTGGACTTCCCTGCCCTGCTGGGGTTTAAAGTTCGTAGAAGCTCATTTTCTTTTGTTTTGGATGTCTGGGGAAATAAGATGAGATAATCTTTAGGTTTATTACGAGGCGGAGGATTTGTTGTGTCTTGTTTTATTAGACATTGTTGTTCCCAGTATTAATTTGGATGTTTGAGGAGGACTCAGCATTTGTTATTTTAAGGGTTTTAATTATCTGGCTAATCAGATCTCTGTTGACTGATAAATCTGTTAATTGGACACTAAAGATCTTCAGTTAAATACTTAACCTCCTGTTCATTCTCCGTTCGATTGGGGGAAGTTAGTGGGATAAATATTGTTTGTAGTTATGAGTTTGCTGATTTATGGACCATTTCTCTTTTAGCACGAGTTACTTTATCTCCAATAACATGTAGGCCCTTGAATACACAATAATATAAATATGAATACAAATCTAAAGTGGACAAATAGGAACATTTTGCTCAACATTCCCCAAAACCTCAATTCTCCGCACTGCAGAGACCAGATTCGAAACTAAGATGTGAACTTTTAAACTTGTCAGAACATGAAGCATTAACACTGGTAGCACTGCAGCCCCGACCTCTTCTATCTGTTTCCATCCGAACAGCTCGTGCACAGAGGTGTAGCCCGAGGCCGAGTGAGACGGCACCTCATCATGTCACATTCCTGCCCAACGGCAAAACTCGCACTATAACATTTTCTTTACTTTAGCCTCTCTGTTTCTTGTCTGTATTTGGTCGATGGATTCTTACGGTTAAAGCCACGTCTGTTGTCCGAGTTCACTACAGAGAGGAGAAACATTTTAATATAACATGCTTCTGGCTTTCACGGTCAGTTGAGCATTCTTTTACGATTTGCTCGGGGAAAAATAGGAGAAAAGCTTCAAAGTTCAGGTTGCTCAAGGTGTGTTGCAGCCTCGCCTCATGTTGTCAGAGTGCACGTGAGTGTGTGTGTCTGTATGTGTGTGCAGATGTGACTCCAGCAGGGAAGTATGTGTGAGGTTTTACTGATCTCCCCGCTTAGCAGAGACATGCCTGAGTCGCTGTCAGGCAGGAAGAGAGAGGGAGGCTCAGTTACTCAGATTCACACAGGAACCGTCGTGTGAGGAAACCATGTGAGTCACATTCATGTTTCCTCTCTAATCTCTCTGCTCTGACTGGACTTTACATTCAGCATTTAGAGGATTACTATGAAAACTATCTCTGTGTAAGTAATACTTCTCGTTCATTCCAACACACCTAAAAAACCATATCACGTACTATTCCTGTGCACTGGGTTTGTGGGTTTTAAAAACAAAGAAGCGTATTGTTTACTCAGAGATTTATTTTCAGACTACAACGCAGCCCGAGGGTTTTTAAACTGAACAGAGTTCAGCAGGGTTTCCAAAACTTTTCAATGTTTCGAGAAATATTGTGGGAAGCAGGTGGAAATGTACTAGTCATGAGGTTTAAATCTGAGATGTAGCCTCAGTGTTTCCCCATGTTCCCCTAGCAGTGTTACACCACCGCTGAAATATGTCTTTATTGAGAGGAGAGGGGAGGAGGCCAAATGATTTATTTACACACACCTGAGAGTGAAGCATGGATCATAAAGCAGGAAACTATGCTGCCCTGAAAAAATCCCACCTTAAATACACAAAACTCAGTAAGAATCAGTAAACAAACATATTTCCGATGTGTTTGTTAAGATGTTTCCTTTAATTTGACAAGTCGTCGCTGATTTCAACATTTAACCATTAGACCCGTAGTTCACTTTGCGGGGATATATGCATTTTAAGCTCTGTCTCTTTGTTTCTCTGCAGGTCGGCACATGAAGTCATGGTAATAACCATCATCCTCTTGCGGTGAGCTGCCTGGTGGACAGACGGAGGCGTCATGGCCGAGCTGCCTATTGCCCCAGGAGAGGTCTACATCGAGGTGGAGTATGACTACGAGTACAAGTCCAAGGACCGCCTCATCAACATCCGGCAGGGGGACTGCTACATGCTGGTCAAGAAAACCAACGAGGACTGGTGGCAGGTGAAAAAAGAGGAGGGGACTAAAGCTTTTTATGTTCCTGCTCAGTACGTCCGGGAGGTCCGCAAAGCTCTCATGCCTCCTCTCAAACCCGTCCCCCATCCCCCCGCCGCCGCCGGCAACATCCCTCCCCAAGGTGGGGGGGGTCCTCTGGGTCAGGCCAACCAACCTGGAGCTGGGACTCCAGGACCATCCTGCGGAGAACCTTCACAGACACGAGTCCGGCTCTCACCCTCGGCGCTCGCCTCGGCGCTCGCCCTCGGCCCAAACGGCCTCTTCGGGGAACTTCAGTCCTCCCAGCCAGCGCAGGCACAGCTCCAACCGCCACCCCCCCACCTCCCCCACCACCCCCACGGAACACGACCGAGCTCTGCACGACATTCTCGTCCACGGTGCAGGTCCCAAGCCCAGAGGGAGCTCCAGCACTCTGCCACGTTCGCGAGCTCGATCCCCAGATATGCCCAGGGCGCCGCTGGACGTGGACGGCACCCGACCCTTCGACTCCGCAGAGGAAGAGAGACGCACAAACGACTCGGAGTCTGGAGATGAACTGAGCAGCTCCTCCACTGAACATCTCCAGGTAACAACAGGCAAACTCAAAAAGCTTTTCAGGTCTTCTTTTCACATATGTTTCACTGTCTGGCTCATTCCTGGATCCTTTCCACTTTGTCACTTCATTTAAAACAGCAGACAACTACTTCATATATGGTCATTTATTTTACCAAAGTGGCCGAAATGTCCTTCAGGACCAGTGAAGTATTTTCATATTAATCTCTAAAGTACCTATCTATCTCTAGTGATATTTACATTTTCCTTTTCTTGGCTTTTTCATTGCAAGCATGATAAAGTACGCAGGGCAGCTGCTCTGTTATTTATTTTTGCTCTCGCTAACACTAAATCACACAATGACGTAGCTGTGATTCAGTGTGATGTGTTTGTTGAAGGTCATCTTAAGGGAACATATCCACTTTTACATTCGGCACTGAAAAGCCATTCAGTCCTCTGCTTCCTTTGGCCGCTCTCTATGCCGTGTCAATGGCAGGAGAAAGGTCAGAGTCCAAGTTCACTCTTTGTGTGATTTTCTTTTTTTTTCCTACCGTGAGTAATTTGATCCACAAGTTATCCCAACAAATAGAAAATCTCTGGTCACCAATCCCGTTCTGCCTCCGTCGGATTTCCCAGTTAATGACAGTCAAACAGGAAATGTGTCACTGGTGTCGTTATCAGGACACCTGGTTAACTGTTTAGTCACTGTTCTATAGCAGTGTCATTTAAGTGTCACCTCTATAGGACTACAAGTACAGTACTGATGATTTATGCTACGTTTATTTAATCACAAATGGTCTCAGGCACCATCTGAAATCCAAATATAAAACAAAGCCTCTGCGCCAAATGTACAAGTTTGAAATCTGAAGTCATTTCTGAATCTTAGGAGTTGCTCTTAAAACACACAATTGACAAGTTTCCTAATGCTGTTAATTTTGTATTATTATCATTTCGTCAGTGGAGAGAACTCTTAAGAGAAGAATATAAATAGAAATATTACGACTTCATGCGTCTGTGATCGCGCCAGATTCTCTGCTCCTTCAGATTTTGGTGGAGCCGGGGGGGAAATTTCCCTCCTGACTTCTTTTCTTTTGACACAAGAGTTGTGTTTCATGAGTCATGTTGCAGCCCTGAAGACGCCTGAGTGTGTTAATGCTCTGTGATGCCCTGATGTGTCGGGCTGTTCCTCGCCTCCACCTCATCCAGTGTATTTCAGGAAGAACGTGTAAACACTCGGCTTTTTCCCTCGATTGATTCCTGGTTGTTTGGTCAGCTGGATCCGTCGTCCTGCCGAGGTCACGTGATCTGGGCGGTGGGCGTTGGGGATGTGAAACTGTCCTAGATTCAGTCGGCTGGTTGTTTGTTTTTCCTCGGTCGTGGCAACGTGCGGCCGCTGATAACACCACAGCTGAGTCGGGACTTCCTGAAACATGACGACTCTCTGCCTCTCCTCCATCCACTGCCTGCTCTCACTTTTTCTCTTCTCGTGTGTCATCTCAACATCTTTCCTTCGTTTCAGTGTTTTGAAGTAAACAGAGTGACCATTAAAGCAGGAGATTTAATGACCATAAAACCAAACCCGCAGCCTCATTGCTGGAAGTAGAGCAGTGTATTAATATCTGCAATTGCCAGGTCTTTGTTCCTTATTGCAAGCTCATGCAGCTCCTTCTGATAAGTTCCCGATCATCAGGCGGTGATGAGTGGGTCTGCAAAGCTGCACAGCTCCTACCAGGCTTCTGTCTCCTGCACTGGACCCGAGACTAAGGGCCCACTTCATCTCCACTTGTGAGACTTGTCACTTCCAGTAGCCGGCACAGTTGGGATGTACGGTATCTAACGAATAAGGCGTATGACAAAGTCTACAGTCAAACAATGGGATGAACGGCGAGTTTATATAGTAAACTTATTCATACAATTAAAAAGCAAACGCCTGGGAGATTCCTCTGTGTTGTGTCGGCAATGGAATGGAATGCAATGCAGGGAATGTTTGGTTGAGTAATGTAACACGTTTCTCAGCTGCATTACATGAAGGATATCCAGCCCCCCTCTTCATCAGTTTGGAGTGCTGTCTTCTTGATGCTTGTGTAGACATGATGATTGCAGCCATGGGCCATAGATGTAGACATTGTCCATTAGCCCAACAGTAGTTCAGTCTCCTCTGGGCTTCATTCATTGGAGCTTTTTAGATTGTGTGGTTGTGTTTACATCAACCTTTCCTCGTCAGACATTTGTCTCTGATACAACCTCCCAGTCACATTAGAATCTAAAACTGCAAGAATCCAAGAGAAAATCAGTCAATTTCAATGGAATCTTTCTATGAGCATGAATGTTCTACAGTGAACTTTGGACTCATGACTTATGACTCCATTGAGTAACAGCTTGGTAAAGCGGTTCTGGCCTTTGAGGTAATAGAGAAAGAGAGTTCAATATGGAGAATGATCTCATAGCTCATTAAACTGTTCTTCACACACAATCCAGATTTATCTGACCCTACTCTGTTAGAGCGCAAGTTACTCATCAAACGAGGCGTTAAAGGCAGAAGAAGTCGATTGTACAAATATATCTTTGGATTAATCTGCATGAACTTTCTTTTTAAAGAAATGATGTAAGAACCTGAGAACAAGAATCCAAAGGAAGGAGAATGTTCTGTGATTAAAGTTCTGCTGTTAATTCCAGCTCCTTCTTTTCAAAGTTAAGAGTTTTTTCTGTGAAGTAGCTTCGAGTGTGGATCTGATGTCTTTGCTGCTAGTTCAGTTCAGGTCAAGGTTTCAAAAGAAGCTGAATTTGAGCTACTTCGAACAGTCAGTTTGTTTTAAAAGATCACATCAAGGTAAACAACGCTTTTTGATCTAGTTTCAGTTCCGAAAACCTGAAAAGCGACTTCTAAGGAATTTAATTGCTAATTATTTTAATATATGTATTGGCTGATAAATTGATATAATGTTTTACTACCTATAATCCCTCTGTCAGCATTGGCCCTAAAACAAATCTGTATCGATCAGGCTCTAGTTCTCGCTGCAAGATAATCATAAAGGAATGAAAGTGAGGGCACGTTTGAAACAAGCCGTCTCAACATTTGTACCGAGGGTTTTGTCGAGACCATCAGCCATCGATCCCTCGTGAGAAAATGTTGAAGTCGCCCTGTGAGATGTCGCCTGCTACTTTCAGAACGTCTTAAGGCCCCGGGCCCCCGGTGGGTTGGACACTGAATCCACTGAAGCAGATGTTTCCCTCCAGCCACTGAATATAATGGTTGTCAAGGTCTCAGTGTCTTTTAATTTGTTGCTTCACTGCACGGCCTCCTCCACTCGGCTCTTCATCTTCTCTCCTCCTTCAGGATCATCACAGGGTGTGCTACACGCTGTACGCTCCATTTTCAAGAACTGAATATTTGTTTTTTGGAATTGTTGTGTTCCCTTTCAACCTTATATAGATACCGCATAGATTCACTCAGCCCATCCTGACAAACTCTGTGCCCTCGTGAAACTAAGAAATGTATAGAGCAACAGCAAAAGCTCTCTGATAAATGTCTTTAGAAGGGACTTAGTCATTTATATTAAGTCCCTTCTCTGATTGGATGTCCCCAGATGCATGTTAACACTATAGTTCTGAACAGGGCGAGTCACAGGAGTCACCTCCCTCTCTGTACCCTCAACACGTTCGATCGTCACAGTCAGTCACACCAGCCCGACCCCCCCCCCGCGCCTCCCATCGTTCTTTATGACAGCTGTAATCAGCTAAAACCCTTTGAGGAATCTCCCCAGGATTACTCATCGCTCTGATTTCTCAGTGTGACAGGAAGTGGGAACCTGTGTGTGGGTTTTTTACAACATCTCAGTTTACCGTACATGAAGTGATTGAACAGAGCCATGCATGCTAATGTGCACCCGTACCACATGAAGTAAGGAACTCACTAATCCCGTCGTTCACACACCACTGCAGACTCTCAGCATGTTCTGTTCCGTTCTTCAGACCCAGTCACGTTAATGTGTTCAAACACACAGAGTCTGAAGGATCTGTTGATATGAGTTAGGTTTTTACGACTTCATATGAGTCTGGGAACAAATTGTATGCAGACAGAAGCTGCACTGTTTGGCGGAGGCATAAAAAACCACAGTGCAGTATTTCTAGTTTTGCTGTAGTTTTCCATTGATACCATTCACCCATAAACTTCCTGCTTCTACTGAGAAGCATGAGAGAAATGGGAGGCTGTGCTCAGGGCTACTCTAGTGTTGACAGAAGGGGAGTGTACGTCACACTGAAATTAAATAAGCAATTAACACACTTCTCCAGACTTTTTATCCTTCCAATATTTGCTAAAAGAGTTTTTGATATAACCACAGTTCTGTGTTTATGCGTTTTGTTTCTCATCTTATCTCACTGCGTCATGTTTCCTGACAGATTGTGAGTGGATTACAAACGATGACCTTCTGCCACAAACCCACTTCTGACATCTGGGTCACTATTCAGCCGACCAGATGACTGCTATTGTCAACACAATGAAACACGTTTTTTTTTAGAATTGCAGCTAAAAATAATTTGCCTTTATATGATTCTGGAGTATTGTATTTATTAACAAAAAAAAAGGTTTCTCAAAGCACAAGGAGACTTGAAAAGGTAATGCACTTTCCTATCAGATGAATAAATGTGAAATACTTATTTAATACTTTTTTGTTTAAATCACACTTCTTGAAATACACTAGCTCCAATTAATGGGGACGACATCTTTGCTGCACATATTGTGCCGTTGATTCAGATGTATTTTTGGATTTTAGTCTCACAATGACTTCCCAGAAGTCTCCTTTTCAGGAAAATCACCATCAGCAAACAGCAGTTCATTCAGTTCAAGTCTCAGCGGAGCACTGCAGTGTGTGGTGGTGTCGGTCTGTGTGCTCATCACTGATGCTATGAACTACTCTCAAGGGCCTGTGGTACTGTTCTGTGCTGTTATCAACCTGGGACACACACACAGAGCTTCAGGGCGTTTGGCAGATGACCCTCTCCTTTGCAGTGTGTGTTTAGCTGTTGTGTAACAGAGACCAGGGGTAAAGCCGAGTTTGACACCCTCAGTTTGTGTCTCTGTCTTTCTTTATCTGTCTTGTTTCTTTTTGACCTCTGCCTTCATCTCGAATCCACCTGCTCCTCCTCCAGCTGTGATGCAGCTCTGGTTCATGTTTTTTAACTCAATTTAAAACTGCATGAAATGATGAATATCTTCGGTTTAAGAAATACGAGCTTCCTTAGGTTCAGGTTGCACAACTTTCAAAGTCTTCCGATCACCGTGAACTTCCCACTACACGACTTGTTGTCTTGTGATAGGGAGTCTTATCCGACGTGAAGTAACCCTGAGCTCTGATTGGAAGCCTCAGTGGATTTTATCTGCCAGCCGATGAAATGATCCAGCTTGGGTGCAGATTACCCAGCTCCCTAACAGATCTCTCAGTGTGTGTGTGTGTGTGTGTGTGTCTGTGTGTCTGTGTGTGTATATTAACACATTTGAACGACTAAAGATAAATTGCTGAGTGTGTCTGCAGTGGTCCGTAGATGACTGGATTAATAAGTTACTTATTTGACGTGCTTCAGATGCACATTGATATGCATGGCTGTGTTCAATCACCTCATGTACAGCCAGG
Organism: Pseudopleuronectes americanus; assembly: GCA_038501795.1. Classification (NCBI taxonomy): domain Eukaryota; kingdom Metazoa; phylum Chordata; class Actinopteri; order Pleuronectiformes; family Pleuronectidae; genus Pseudopleuronectes; species Pseudopleuronectes americanus. The sequence continues at coordinate 20,096,647 of CM076730.1, forward strand.
TGAGACAGTAACTAAACGAGACGACACCACTTGTATCACTGAGTGGAAAATCCTGTTTAAAAGTAGTGTGAACTCAGCATAACATGCAAATGTCACAATATGTACTTTTATACTGCAAAGTCAGTACAACTCTGAACTTAGGGAATCAACAACCTCTGTGATCGTTGTGCTTACTTCATCACATTGCTGCAAAAATACGGTAATGCCATTATTGTCTAAAGCTTTGCAGCTTATTGCAATCACTGGAAAAATTTCAATAAAATTATATTATACTCCAACAAAGAAACTGTTTTGAATGTGGCTTTGTCCCATGATGACCAGTGCTTGATCCACTGCAATAGGTCAGTATTGGTCTGATTTGGATCTAGGGTGGGAGATAAGTGCATCTTTAATATCATCACATATCTATGAACTACAGCTGTCAAATTAATAACAACCCAGAGGTGTTGTTTACCGGTCATGTGATGATCCAGAGCTCGAACAAGATACTGGGAGTTGTGTCAAAAATCACAAGTAGGACGTGGAGATTTGCAGCTTTCAGTTTTCAATTGCAGAAATCCACTTTATTATATAATGGAGATACTGGTAATGGTACTAATGGAGATCAGAAGAAGATCATAATGTATATTGATCTTCCTGGGGTTGCAGGAGAGATGGAAGATAGAAGGTTTGACAAAAACTAACAAACAGAACTGCCAGCATATAATAAATATCCTTGATGGTGCTTATGGGGGATAATCCAGTGTAAATCATTACTGTGTGGCTGTATGACTTCTTTGATTAGAGACAAAGAAGAGTAGTGTGTGGGGGGGGGGCACGCTGGTCCTCACTTCATGGAGCTTTTCTTAATCCCTCTGGGAGCTTCAATTGGATGTGTGTATGTGTGTGTCCGCATACGCACATGTTGGTTATTATGTCAGCAAGGGCGTCCTTTGCTATGTGATGTAAATAGTGGCATTATAGGAGAGCCGGTCAAGCTGTATGTTTTGTTGCAGCTCGGGGAGAGCGAGCATCACAGAGCTCTGTGTTCTCTCTCTCTCTCTCTCTCTTGCCCTCTGTTTATGTAAGAATGTGTGTGTGTGAGTATATCAGCCACTGTGTGTGTCTGTGTGTGTGCGTCCAGGGCTTCTGAGTCACATTATCTGGTTTGCCACAGTGACATGTCAGTCAGGGAGAGAGTTTGTGAATAGGCAGAGGCTCCCCTGCATCCTCGGCTGCTGCCCGTCTGACTTCTTCCTCTGCAGCGGCACCTCGGCGACGGGACAGCATGTACCCAGACGAGAACCAGACGGTAAGGCAGCTTCTTTATCACACAAACCATCAACTTCCGACGCCGCAGGAGTCGACGTCTTCATGCAACTTTGTGTGCATTTTTCCTGCAGAGTCAGCAAAACCCTCGGTTTTATGTATTCTGGTATATTAAAGTAACGGCACTGCAGCGACTGATGCCTGGGAATGTTTCGAGAAAAATCCATTTCATAACAAAGCTTTGCAGGTTGCAGGAACCTCTTCTCCACACGGATGCACACAGGGCAGTGGGCTTTGCTGCATTTAGTGTTTGTTTCACTCTAAGAGTATTATCTTTAAATGAAGCGCTGATGCGTGTTGATATTTTGATCCCAGTCATGTGAGCAGAGAGTTTCTCTCTCAAACAGGCTCTCAGAGCTTATGTGTCTATTCTTTCTCATCTCTGTGTCTATGTCCCTCTCCCTCCCTCCCTCTCTCTCTCTCTCTCTCTCACACACACACACACACACACACACAGTAGCTGATCTTGCAGCTTTCGTCCACAAGCTCAGGGCAGACGTGTGTTTCTCATCCATTCGTTCAGTCCGAGCGCTCAAAGTGATCCATAACATCGATCGCTGAATCCCCACGCACTTATTCACCAAATCCATGAAATCAGTGGCCAGGAGGAAGAGACGGCTCAGCCGTGTGTCCTGAGATGTTTGAAGTGATGATGCCATGCGACAGGGCGGCTAAGAGGATGCTAAGCACCGGCCGCACTTCATTACATAAGCGCCGGCTACATAACATTTGTTTGGACAGCTGGCTGGTGAGAGGAGCTCAGGGCAGCAGAGAATGATGGGAGACAGGACAGAGCGAGAGTGGAGTGGCAGACGGGACAGAATACTTTGTATTAATATATAGATATGTGTCTATATATACATATTCTATCTGTTTTTATTTTTAAAATGTCCTTTGTCCTCACCATTGTTTTGAAGTACAATTTTAATTCTAATCCATTAACTTAAAGGTCCTTTTTGTACAAGATAACTCAAGATTGCAGAGATGTATCCTCACTAAACAAGGCAGGAATACTAGTTGTTTATCTCCTGATGATCTTTTGGAGCTGATCAAGATCAACAACAATATGATCAGAAAACACGTTTTTCTAAGACACCTCAGCAATTTATTTATATCTAGTGCCAAAGTATTTTATTTGACATTATTCACAGCAAAGTTGATCAATTCTTTATCTCATTGTCCCCTTTTTTATACCTTGGTACATCTCGTTTCCAAATGAACATCTAAAGAGACAACATCACTCACAGCTCACGATTCTTAAAACCTGAGAAAATGACTTTTTGTTTTTGCAGCTGCTCAGATGCTCCTCTTTGTAAAGTGAGATCAGCTGTTTCCAAACCAACATGTATATCTGAGCAGCCACTAAATGACAGAGAACCGTTTCCACCATATAATCTCTCGGTCCAGTATAAATAAAGGTTTGCTTGTGGCCCAGCCCATGTGTTCTCATGCCTGTCTCCCTGATGACAGTGTGCGTTGTCATTTCTCACTTTTCAGTAGAAAGAAGCGTCTTTGTTTGCACTTTGCTCTCAGTGAAGCTGAGAGTCAGAGATGATTAACTGGGCAACAAGGGAAGACTTATCTTCTTACTTTAGACCAGTTATGATCTGATTATTGGGACTTTCCTCAGTTCAGGAAATGTATTTAAACACAGATTGAATATTTCATATTGGTGTAAAATTACTCACCGATCACTGTCAAGCTGTTTCAGTCTTGGCGACACTTGTTTTGATGGCAATTTTCTTTCTTAGTTTTTTCTGTGTGCCACCACTTTTCTGGCTCTGACACATATCACAACCAAACTTAATTTTGTCTTTGAATCTCTGATTGGTTGGATGTTTTTCAAAATGGGAAAGTGATGTCAGACTTAGAAGCACTGCCTCGGTTTGTGTCTCCTTAGCTTGTTTTTTCGTATCGTCTTGTTCCTGGTTGTGTAGCATGTATGAAACGTACTGTTGGGAACATGTGGAGTTGTTCTTCATACGTCGTGTTAGTTTCTGCAGCTGAAGCTTAAAAGAGGACGATGTGCGTTTGGCTGGTTTTAGTCTTCCATTACAAAGACCTTCTTTCTCCACGCAGCTTACAGTTGGTTTCTTATTCACGTCCCAAGTTCAAGGTTCGATATCAGTGGGTCTCTGCGTCTACCATATGGTTCCAGCCTGGTTGGCACAGTGAAGTTGCAATCACACAGGGCAGGGGTCATGGGATAGAGAACACAGTGTGGGAATGGTAGTATTATTAACTGGTGGAGGATCAATGACAGGATGATCCATGCTTAAGTTGAGCTCTAGGCCTCTGCAATGCAGATGGAAGCTCCTGTTTCATTCAATCCAAGGGCTCAGTACAACCCTTAACTACTGTCATGGTTAAGGTTGAAGTAAGATATCAACACACATCCTGCCTCATGTTCTCATTCAGCAGCTGAGGATTTAGACCTGTGGCGTCGATATGAGCATGTCATTATGTAATAATGAGTATTGCATCGTATCGACCACAAGAGGAACGGGTTTAGAACCGATTTGACTAATTGAGCGTGACAAGTTCAAACAGAGTGACAAACTAAATTACTTTTCTAGGTTTTTGTGTACTTGATGAAAAAAGCTCTACGGTTTCTTCTCAGCTAAAAAGGCCTTTCTATTTACTTAGTCATAAATTACATAATTTAAGACATGTTAAGGCCAAGTATTTGCTGAAACGTCCACTCCTCACATGGTGGTGTTAGATTCCAGTGTGGCGCAAGACCTGCACATTTCTACCTTTTACCACATACCTTCAAGTTCAAACCCAGCTCTACAGGTTTGGGGTTTATTTGTCAGACTGTGAAGAAATAAGTGTTAAAACGCACTGTGTCTGCAACACAGGGATTTACATTTTTTTAAGTAGAACAGAGGAGACTGAATGAAGGGATGGACCTGCAGACAGAGTCCTGCTGGGGAACTGGCTGCACACTATCAGCTCTCCTTGGTTTAATGTCAGCTCCTCTCTTGCAGGATAAAAGCTCCTTAACTTCCTGTGTGGACTGTGCCCCTGGGATAATTCCACTTCAGATTAGATTATTAGATTATTTCAGGAAGCTTGCCTGCCTCTTCTTCCTCTTCCTCCTGCTCCTGTCCTGATAATGTACAACTTAATAGCATAAATAACACTTCACATCGTCTGCAGAGTGTTTAGATATTGTCTTCATCTGGTAAAATTCACTCAAATCCCTCAAAGAAAACTCAGCAAGCCCCCCTTTGTCTTGTTGAACTGGTTCGACCTGAGCAGGTTTCTGTGCCGTGTTGAGATTTGTTGTGATCTCTGAGACATGATGCATGCTTCAGTTCATTTGCATTCTAGACCAGTAATACAGGTTCAGGCCCAGTGAATGGCTGGTATTCTGAACAGGCAAAAACCAGCATTTTACCCCCTCAAGGACGGCTTGATTTTCGTACAAAATACAAAGTAAAGTCCCACAATGCTTGCTGTTATCTTTCAGTTGCACAAAGCCTTCTCTGTGACAGGACCTCTGCTGTGTTTTGGTAATTTGTTATATTAAAATGCGAGCCGGATCTGAGCCCTCGTCCTTGCTGCTCTGCTTCACGGAGCAAAGGTATCGGTCGAGGTGTCGAGACTAAATCTAAGCAATATGCAAACGTCTGCAGCTCCGGAGCCGTTTCTCTTTTTTATCAACTTTGGTCGAGGAGATAAAATGTGTTCAGGCAGAGAGAAGCTGTGAGAGAACATCGCCCTTCCTGACTCAGCCCTGCAGCTGAAGGACACAGACAGAACAGACAGAACAGCTCTTTATTTGTGTTTTTCCCAGAGAGTAATGGAATTAGACAAGTGTTGTTAAAAAGAGCAACAGTCCACCAGCATCTGCAAGGTTATCATCAAGGTCAGAGCCCAATAGAGTAACTATGGAAGAACATCACCTCAAAGTTTTGAAAATATGAATTTACTCTTACAAAACGCCTCTATCACATACTTCTTATATTTGATATGAAAGCTTGCAGCCTTGTAGAGACCATTTAATTAACTTTTTTAAATAACCCTTAAGCTATATTATCAACCTGACTTTTCCAAACATCTTCTGTTGATACTTGGATATGGAGATGAAGCGCTGGAGTTGATTAATACTTATTAAACTGTTTAAAATACAGTATTTGCATTACACTAGTGCTTTCCCTGTCACTAGTTTCCTTTGCACATAATTTCTCAGTATTTGAGCTCAAGAAGTCATTTTAAAAGGAGAAGTCCTGACAGAGCGAAGGATCTTCTTGTACCAGAGGGATCCTTCATCCGGCCTCTTTCTTCCTCATACCTGCTCCTTACTCTCCTCCTCCTCCATGAAGAGGTGTGCTGTTGAGACATGTATCTGAGGAGACAAGGACACGTGTCCTGTTCTCTGTAGCTGCAGGAGCCACAAAATATGAGAGTATTCCTCCTTTTTATTTTCTCTCCCACGACGCCACATTCTCAAAGGTTTGCAGAGACGTGTCGAAACAGGATTTCGCTGGGAGCAAAATACCCAGGAATATTAAAATGATATTGAGTATGTTTGCTAGCTTTCACATTTACTTTCAGTAACCAGTGGTATCAACTATAAGATACCAGTACAGAATGAAGTATAACTGCACTGAAGGTGGCTGACAAGGTGATAGGATTCTTACCACTACCCCCCCTGACGGTTATCTTTGAGCAACATGTCCTCTATAAGTTGAGGTTTAATTATAAACTTCACACATGAGCCACTCTACTGTGAAACCTTACATCATGCCTGTTATTAGTGTAACAGACATAGAAACTCATTTGCTTACATCTTCAAGTTATCTTGGTTTATTAATATGACTAATTTCAGTTCCTCAATTTCCAGTCCGATGCATTTCTTGCCGTGAGAACTGCAGAAGTTTAGCTCCACTCAGCTTCTCATGCACCAGCCAATCAAACTGTGTTTAGACAAACAAGGAAGTGCAGACACTAGCCAATCAGAATCACATTAATGAGTAGGGGAGACAGAGGCCGCTGGTGAACCTGGTGCGTGTTCATCTAATTGTGGATATTATTTTTCCATGTACTTCTTTAAGCACAGTATTAATAGCTAGCATTGGTACATTATGTCCACTGTCAAACACAAAGGAAAACACGGGACACTGCGACAAGTGAGCTTTGCCTCGACTGGGATAGGAAATGATCAGTGAGGCTCCGGCAGCAAACGAGACAAACTACCCTCCCTGGACCGAAAAGAGAGAGAGAGACTCCGATCTGCCTCGATGCAACAGCAAAGAGCAATAAAACAAACGCATGCAATGTCGTGGGAGTTCTCATTATGCACAGGTTAAATCAAGTTGAGGGGATTGTGCAGGAGACTATTTCTGACTCAGCATCAAATTTGACAGAGGTGTTGTATCTTTGCACCGATTGGCTCTCCTGGAACATTGTTTCCTCCTCACTCAGCTCGTTACCTTGAACTGTGGGTGACCCTGTGAACAGACTGTCGATGGAGGAGTTGGGCTCATTGTCGAGCTGAATTAAACTGTGCTTTTTCTAATTGCTCTGTCATTTCGTCGCTGCGTGATGCCGCTCAGCTTCCCTGTGTCGCAGTTATCGGTCTGTTCACTGGCGGCTTCGCTGTGTGTTGAGCTGAGTCTTTGCTCCTGAAGGCAAACAGAGCTCTGCGGGTGTTTTCTATTTCGTTCTAGACGATTCGATATGACCCGGATATGACTTTTGATTTCATACACACACGGCAAACATCAAATAACTGTTGTTTGCTTCATTTGTTAATTTACTGAATATTCTCTAATTTGAAAGATATCAGAAAATTTGCGATTTTCAATTGTATATCGATTTTCAATTATATGAATTTAGGCTGTAAAAGCTGTAAAACTCCTTTTTGAATAAGATGGAACCGTCAGATTTATTCACATTTTGCTTTGTAAATAAGACAGATTATCAACATTATATCTTGTCGCCACCACCAGATTAAAAAAATCTGTGCTACTGTGAAATACAGAGATTTAGCTGCTGCTGTGAAGGAACTTGAATGTAACCAGTGTTGGGAGGAACTGTTAAACCCATGTTCAAAAGGAACTCTTAATATCTTGTTATACTATCATGATCCTTTGAGGCTATCTCAAGCTGGGGAAAGCCGTCAGTGAAAGACGTCATCATGTGCAGTGGGCAGCCTGTGCTTGTTGACCTCCAAAATACTGTGTGTTTCGCATTTTCCACTGAGAAACTTTGATCAAGTTGACTTAATGGGGGAAAGTCAATTACGCCCAAATGAAGACTAAGTTGCTTTTATCTTCTTTTATTTTAGCTGGTTCTGGTAAACTGGTGCTGATTGCCTTCAGAAGAACACGTCCTTTTTTAAACCCTTTTCATGACAACATTTTTGTCTAAGTCGATTTATAATTTTCTCTGAAGATTGAATCCAATATGCCATCAGGGCGGGTGCTCTTGAAATCTAATTCTCTCCCTTTTATGTCATATATTCTTCTTACTTGGAGCAAACCCTTCATTTCTGTGTTATTCCATGATCTGTGGTGAGAGTGAAAAGGCCACTTGTAACATGTCTCAGTCGTGACTCACTGTTTTCCAGCGCCTACTCATTTATGAGGTCCACTCTTACGTCTATGGCTCGAGTACATGACGGCTAGTGTTTCTAGTTACATGCTTTTTCTGGGCATTGAACAGATTTCCTCAACTTCCACTTTGCTCTTTAGACATTTCCTCCATTCCGTGTTTGTCCATTTCACTCCTCTGATAATATACATTTAAGAAAGAAATTCAGTAGTAACAACAAACAATGCTTTATATTGTGTATATGCAGAACCTACTGTCCCTCAACTCAGCCTCTGTGAGTAGCCCCGCAGGCGTTTGACTTGTCCCCTACACGTTTGACCTCATATCCATTATTAATGCAGAGGGGAAAATAATGTGTCTTTTCATGAGTCCAGAAGTGGAAAGAAACCGTTTTGGGCAATGACCTAAAGCTGAGAGGCTGGTTGTGGTGTTTGTGTTTGTGTTGCTAGGGGTTGTCCTGACACACATGTTCTTGATATCAGTCCAGGAGGAATTTACAGATTCTCATCTGTAGATTCACAAACACGCTAAAGGTACCAGGAGGTCGGGCGCTGCATTCATAGGTAATGAGACATGGCTTTGGAAATAAAGGTTAGTGACATCTTGGAGAGTTTAACTTTACAGATTGGACCTTGATTATATTCCAAAATAAAACGTCCCTGAAGCTTTTTCCTGCTGATTGTTCTCCTACACTTGCTTCTGTACTTTTTATTGTTTTATTCATTTTAACATGGTTTTACTATTCATTATTTATTATACTTTTCTTTTGAGGGACTTGGGTTTTATTTGTGTTTCATACTCTTTCATATTTACTCGTCAGTGTTTGTGTGAGAGCTCACCAAGACGATAGAGCAAAGTATTGGATCTTGAATATTTACAGAATTATTATTGTTATATACCGACGACCAGATTACTGACCCATAAAATTAAGCATTACGCTAACGTGTTGTTATTTGATCCCAGTTGACGTTGTTATTTTGAAGAGGTTATGGTTGAAAAGCCGCACTCAGACGAGGATCTCCAAAGAGGGCTCAAGATGTTTCCTGACACGTTGTTCCAGCCGGTGGCCTCACTCACGGCCCTGTGGTATTTTTGGACGAATATAGTCTACTTAGATAATTACTGCACCCAGCTGAGTCTCCCTTCATCTCCGTCGGTGACACTGGGCCGAGCTTAGCACCGTGGCTGTGTGTGTGTGTGTGTCCTCGTTTCTCTTGGTTAATGAGCATACAGCCTCATTTATGTCCATGAATGAACATCAGACACATGCCGACTGAAGGCCTGAGAGGAACTCTGTCTGTGTGTGAAGGAATAATACTCTGTCCTGTTCCTCCCCCACTGGATTTGGTCTTAACTCATTCAGAGGACCCAGCTGGGTCAGGCTGCTCAACAGAGAAGCTGTGTCTGTTGTAATGTGATCCGACCGAATGAGAAACTATAAAGGGCCGAACTCCTCAGAGGACATTTCTTTTTTGTAAAAATAAAAGTATCTTATCTTGGGAACTTATCAGTGTGTAGGTTGAATTTAGATAAATGTACATTGATGGATGGGGAACTGTAAAGCTCCAATGACAGAATTGTCACTTATGTTTATGCACAACAGTATTTGCTAAGTTGATCATAAGAGGTCGCCCCCTGGTGGCTGGCTGCAGTATTAGTCATAAACCCTGCCTCCTCCATGTTAGCATATCGGACATAGGCCAAACTTATCGGCACTGATGTATGTTCCAGCGTTCATGTTCCTGATTAGTTTAGTTGTAATCACTTCAGTGGATTGAATCATCTTGATTGACAGCTGGGACCGGCTTGTGATTGGTCAGGCCGGTGTATCAGCGGGACCTGGATAGATGTAGATCAGGTGTCGTAAATCCTAAAGTAAATTGTTTACTCTAAGTTTCTCCTTTCATACTGCACTCTCTTAAAAAAGTGTGGTTCAGCTCAGGATAAACAGATGTTTCTACCTGCAGGAGGATTTAGAGTCTGACATTAACAGAGCCTCCATATCTGGGCTTCATATCTACCTCCTGCTCAGCTGTGTTGGATCAACGCAGCTGGATTAAGATAACAGGCGTCGAGATGTAAACATCCATCACTGGTGGTTTAGATTGTTGTGATGTGGTCAGCGGGTTATTTCCACAACTACAGGGCAGCAGGAAAGCTCCTGTCCACCGGGCTCTGCTGTGGTGAGAGTGGAAAGTGTGTCTTCTGTTGTTTAACTTTGATTTTAAAGATTTGTTTTTCTACCTAGCAACAGGAGTTTAGAGCAGAGTGTTTGTGCAACTTTTAATCCTCCAAGTCGGAGGGAAAAGTTACACAGCATCGTCATATAAGTCATATCCAATTTGCCTTAATGTGTCCTGAGCTGTGATTACACCTGTCCCCTTGCTACGCTCTTGCATAATCACCTGAACACACATACGCACACAAACACAAACACAAACACACACACACACGACAGCTATCCTTACCAGACCTCTCCAGCCCCCAGCCACACACTGTGCTGGAAGAATTAGCGTCACTAGCTGTGACCAGTCAGGTAGATGGGATTGGGGATAAATCATTCGGTCAAGGCTGTGGCTGCTCTGATAGTGTGTTTCCCACAGCACTCATTTTATATCTAAGGCTGAGTCGACCCTGAAATTATTATACAGAGTATTTTTTGAATTTATAAAAAAAAGGCGTGTGTCACTAAGAACAAAGCCTCAAACCCAGAGAGTGAAGACAGCGACTCATTTTCTTGTTACAAATGTCAGTAGGGTGACTGGAAGTCAACAGTCCTGTTTGGCACAATTTGACGTTCCTGCGTTCAGGAAGGTCGACGGTGGTTCCCAGCATCGCGTTCCGGCCTGTGGGGAATAACGCTTGCCCCCTGTGGTGAAGGCAGAGCAGCATATGGTCCTACACTCTGCAATCTAAAAACCACACACACAAACATCTGGGAAAGTTAATTTGCCCCCACATTTGGGTGCCGCCAATAATCCGTCTTTTTTGTTACTCTCTCTATTACTCTTGTGTGTTTATTTTTGCACACTTAGTCACGCAATCCAGTCGACTGTACACAATCCCCACAGAGAGTCATACGCTGTAGGAAATGTGACATTCAGCCCCGAGTGAGCCTCATTCATTTGAATGATCTCTAATGCAAAAGGCTCTGGCAAAGCTCAAAACACGGTTTAAACCCTATAAATTAATAAATGATCTATTATAAGTTGAAGTGTAATATATGTTTCAGGAGCTTAGTTGATGGTTAGTCTCCTTATTTAAATATGTGTGTGTGTCCTGTGGTGTGTTGGGTCAGTGCAGCCAGAGCGCTTCCTGACTTCATGAGGTCACCCGGAGCACAGACTCACCTCAGGCCTTTCATTGTGTTTTTCCCTGCCTGGCATTGTCCGCTCTTTTTCTCCTGTTGAATGTAATTGCACAGAAGTTGCGTAATCACGTTGGGTGGTGCCGCTATTTAAAGAGCTTTTTTGTGTTGACTTGCAGGCGGTTTGTCTGGAGCTGTTTCTCCTTTGCCCCTGTTATTCATCTCAGTCAGATTTTACAGCGATGACCTTAGACCTTGTGTTTATGTTGTGTCTCCTTCGGTCCCTTGTTATTTCTCAGTAAATACAGCAAACACAGATTTCCAGGTTTCTCTCCCCCTCCCCCTTGTGTACCCAGGCATCACTCAGAATACTTTATGTCTAGATGTGTTTTAAAAGGGGAGAATGACAAAAGAAAAACAGATAAATGGAAGGAAGGAAGCAGGAGTTTCATTTGAAACTACCAGCTTCCTGTTTGATCACCTTGTTTCCTCTAACGTCTGTAGTGTGTTCTAGTCTTTGATCTAATCACAGCCTCCTCTGTGTCACGCCTCATGGCTGGTTTCACTAGTCATCCCACATCCTGTGCAGCCACTACTGATTACTTTCAGATTGATACATTTACATATGATCAACATATGCCTATGAACATATAATCAATTATCTATTTGTCTGAAAAATATTAAATACCTTGTTTTACTAGTGATTCTTTGTTGTTTTGTTTTCTGAGTCATCAAATCAAGATCAATTTCTGCCTCCGTCAGCGACACTGGGGTTGAGGCCAAAGAGGAAAACATTGAGAAACATTTCCTAAGCATGTTATGCAATACAGCTTCCAGCCGTGTGTACTGTGTGTGTGTGTGTGTGTGTGTGCGTGTGTTTGTGTGTTTTCACCAGCACTTTGTCCCAGTGAAACTAAATGACCTAGTATACAAGGAAGTAGAGAAGTTGCTGATTTATCTGGGTGTGTTTGAGGGTATATGTGTGCACGTGCGACTCTGCTCGTGTGTGTGTGTGTTTGTGTGTGTGTGTGAGCACATCAGTCCGAGCTGTTCTTAAAGGGTTTGCATCAAGCTGCTCCTGTGTGTTTATACCGTGTGTGAGTGTTTTGTGTTTGCACGGCCCGGCTCTCTGTGGTATGCGGCAGAGCAGGTTCCTCTGAGAGGAAAGAGGAGGAGAGAGGAGGTGAACGTGTGGAGCTCCTCCTCCTCCTCTGGCTTCATCGCTCCTGTTCAATCTTCACTAACTTTGTTGTCAGGCTGCCATCTAAAGGACTGTGCTGCCTGCTCCATCACTAACATTTGAAACCACATCATAAACCTGATCTGTGAAGGATTCAGCGAACATAACCTGGAGGTTTGTGTTTTGAATCTCACACCAGCCTCGTCTAAATATAACTGTGATGCCAAAGCACCTGCAGACATTTCCGTCTAATATTAGCTCTGCTGTGTTCCCTGGGTCCTTTTCCCTTTTCCCTTTTGTCTCAGTCTCTGTTTCTTTTCAGTTTCTAATGTGGTTTATCTGCAGCTGAAGAGCACCGGGCCGGTTGATTATTATTCCAGTGCAGAGCTGCAGAGCTGCAGGCGGCACAGATAGAGGCATGCAGGTCCTGGACAGGAATTGGCAGCGTCATTCTCTGTCCATAAACCCTCTGGACTGAAATAGGAAATATATCATATGCTGAGCTGCACCCAGAAATCTCTATTGTCTGCTCAAAGCTTTCTTTTAATGATGTCGCTATCCATATTTCAAATGAACGGACTTTCTGAAACTCCAAGACACTGTGACACTTGTCGGCCTGGTCCAACCTTTCCTTGAAGCACAGTGCACTATCCAAGAGAGCAGCCTCCTCAGGAGAAGAGGTCAACCTCTGTCCCACTGTGGGTCACTGGATTCTGAGCTCCGTATTGATCAGGCTGTTCACACCAGATGTCCAACACCAGCTGCTCGGGAACATGCCGCTGCTGTAATGGAGTTACAAGACTTCCTGTGAATTTTTAATGAGTCCGCCTGGCAGTGCAGCTTTTACTTACTTAATTAGAGCCAGTATTTAACAGAACTTATATTGTTTCGGTCTGTGGAAGTGTATTTACTTGTTTTTTTAAAGTTTGCTCTACATAACACTGAAGCAGAATATAACTGTTAACATAAACAATAACATAACAATTAAGTTGCCATTTCAGGGTATTAGATTATTATAAATTTTTGCTGGAAATTGAATAAAAAGCTTCTCACCATGTATTTGAATTAACAGCATGACAGACATGAGGGGAAAATCTAGTTTTGACGGTTTAAGGCTTTTCAACCGTCGATTGAATAGGACTTCCTCTTTCACACATCCATGCACTAAATCACATGTACAGGAAGAGCACGGTGCAGTGTCTCCGGGGCTGAGCGCTGCGTGCGTAGACCGAGCTCAACTCAAACTCACAATATATAAAACGGGGACAATGGCAAGGATCCGTTTGAGGAGAAGTTTCTTCAGATCAAGCCTGATAGATGAAGAGGACGATATGTTTATGAGCTGCTCACTGCAAGAGGTAATGTTTTATATACATTTGTTATTGTTGAGCTCCAGTTAAGTTTAAAGCTGTGTCTTGTTTTGCGCATTAGCCTGATATGAAAAAAGATTTATATCGGCATCTGCCCCGAAAACCCCTTAGCAATCATCCTATGTATACTATACACATTTATATCATTGTGTATATATAATGTGTGTTTGGTAATCCGGTCACACTGTGGCAGTGTATTGAACAACACGCGTCTGATTATTCAGTTTGCCTCTGCACCTCCAGCTGTTTGCTGAGCTCCTGTATATTTCATCCCTATTGATCCCTGTGCAATAAAAACATCACCGAGCCAGTGTTTAGAGCCCTGTGGGTGCTGGCATTATTCATGACTGTGTCTGCGCTGTGGCTCCGCGAACAGGCAGCGTCTTTGTAACGCCGGCATGAAATAATCATGAGAGGTCGTCCATTGACTGAATCAGACGTTGGTCAAGGTTCTGAGGAGATCTACTCCATCCCTCTGCTTTTCAGTTGTTTTTTCGATGGGACCTATTTTTCACAATTTCTCTCTCCTCGTGTTGTAAAGAAAGATGAGTCGGCACAGACCCTCCTCTCAGTGTTCAGGATGCACCTTGACAGACACTTTTACTTCCTTATTTTTAACCGACACGGGTCCCTGCCACTCTGCGTTACGCAACAGCAGCAGCACTGACTTCCCCCCCCTCTGCTGATCCTTCAGGTTCCCTGCTCCTCCATGGTCAACACTGGTTGTGTCAGCTTCATCGACATAAAGTTTAGTTGACATTTCAGTAATTTCCTCTATGTTCCACTGCCGCTAACCCACCTGGCACCCACTCTGCACACACTCTGTCGTTTACTACAGTTTCACCTCAGTGGCGACACGGAGTAAACGGTGTGGGGGTGTTTGATTGAAGCCTTGAGGTGCTTAAAGTTATTTTGGACGAAGGTGTCCATCAACACGCACCTGCAGCTGTAGATTTACACTCTGAAATCTGTAAATTTCTTACGTCACGCTGTCCTTGAACTTTTCCCTGACTTTGTGTATATATGTATATTATAACAGACTTAAATCCACTCTCAGATGACTCACAGTTCCACCTCTCTCTCTCTTTTTTTCTCCCTGCATCAGACGGTGTCTTCAGGTCAAGGCCGCTCCGAGTCGCCTGTCTACACCAACCTCCAGGAGCTGAAGATCACTCAGAGCAGCCTGCCCCCTCTGCCCACGGGCTCCCCCATCCACTCCCTGGGCAACTGGGAGACCCACAAGGACCAGAATGGCCGACACTTCTACTACCACCGCGGCACCCAGGAGAGGACCTGGAAACCTCCACGAGCCAGGGACGCCAGCAGCGGGAACTCCGGAGGAGAGAACCACAGCGCGGGAGAGAGCTCCGAGGTACGGAGCATTCACTGCAGAGAGGGTTCACCCCAAACACACACGTAGACACATTACTTTACAAAATCTCACCGAGAAAGTTATTCAAATTTTTATCCTGACATAAGTTGCCTCATGAAAAACAAACCTCCAGCTGTAATCCGACTCACACTGTATGTAAACACTAACAGTGGAGGAAGTAAGAGCGTGAGGTCTTCCACACATGTGGTCAGTTGCTGCAGAAACCAGATGAAACCCAAAGTTGAATGACTGACACACACACACACACACACACACACACTTACCGACTCGCAAAAACACTTGGTCATCGGACACATCTATAAAGAGACTGTAAAAACCTCAAGATTTGTTTTTGGTGGATGTACGTGACCTTTTGAATAATCAGAGGGGAAGTGGTATCTCAAGTGGTCACATGACACACTGTTAGGATGCATTTCATGTCAAGTGTCAACACATTAACTTATGATCAAACCTGTTGGGACTGATATTAATATCATGTCTCAAAAGGGCCGAGAATGATTCGTCACTGATCATAAACCTTAAAAGCCCAACGTTCAGCCTAACTTAATTCAGAATCTTGATATTATATTTGAGTTCCTTAAATTAGTAGAAGATACAGAATCTCTGTCATCTCTGAGTTTATTAGAGATACCACTGCTTCAGGCATGATATCAAATTCAACAAATTAATATTATATAAACAACCAGTTTATAACGGAGACGACTATCAATAGA
This sequence comes from Pseudopleuronectes americanus, assembly GCA_038501795.1. Lineage (NCBI taxonomy): Eukaryota > Metazoa > Chordata > Actinopteri > Pleuronectiformes > Pleuronectidae > Pseudopleuronectes > Pseudopleuronectes americanus. The sequence goes on from CM076730.1 coordinate 20,112,482, forward strand.
CTCCGAGCTGTGGCTGAGACAACACTGTAAAAGTGAAAGTATTACAATGCACGAAAAACCAGTCAGACTCGGCTGAAATGACCTGACTTCGCAAAACCATAGTCACCCTGAGCTTAAACTGGTTTTCACAAGTATAGAATTACAAGAACTCCCACCCTCATGTGTTCACATATCCTCGGTGACAATGACTCAGATATTAAATAGATGACAAACACACAATCAAAGCCTGGATTCGGTTTGTGTTGTGTCTTTCTCATGATTAAGTGCAGCACATGTACACATCAGCAAAATTGTTTTTTCCGCTGGCGCTGACAGATTGTGATGGGAAATTTGATTCGTCAGACAAAATCTATTTCAGAGAAAGAGGTTTAAAGTTTTCTGTCTGACATCCAGATTTATTTCCCTAAAATGTGTTGTTGGAAAAAAACACATAAAGACTTTTGTCATTTGGAAATTGCATGAGTCAATATAAACAGTGAGAACGGTTCTGACTCTGTGAATGACACAATCACAGACACTGAGACTTCCCAGCCTGAATCATGTGGGATTCATCTTTGTTTCATTAAATGGCTGCACCACAGTGCCACCTACAGGTGAAAGGCAGTCACCCTCACACTGCAGCCTCCACAGTGAAGCATGAACGTTGGTGATTTTTACTCCTTGATGGGTTTTCTGGTTTTCTGTCATTTCCTCGTAGCTCATTGGTTCTGGGTGCTTGGCTCACTTTGTTTCCCTCCTCTGTAACTTCATGGTGAAAGACGCCCTCTCTCCTTTTTTTTTCTCTCTCTCTCTCTCTCCCTCTCTTTCTTTTTACATCCATGTCAGACGACTCCTCTGTCGCTCTCGCCGTCTTTCCTTCCGTTCCTCTCGCTCTCCATCGGTCGACTTCAGCCTCTGTCGTCGGAGGACACCTGCTTCAGTGCCTACTCTAGCCAATCAGACAGTCAGTACGGCTCGCCGCCGCGTGGTTGGTCGGAGGAGATGGACGAGTACGGGCACCGGCTGTACGTCAGCGACCACACGAACGAGAAGGTACCGGCTGCACGGGGCTGATCCTCTGTACTGTGGTGGCTTCTGGCGACGCATGGGGGTGATGGATCTAGTGTTTGGTTATAACAGTGTTGTAACAGCATGACAGTGATAAACAGCACCAGAGAGAAGATGAAAAATATTACTCATTAACTGGAAATTATTTTAAGCACAATATGGGTCCAAATTCTAAAACAGCTCCACAAACTGCTTGTCACACCTCATGTTCGCCAGTGGGTTTGTTATCCGTTGAGATGTCAGAATGAGTCTGGGCTTTCTCTTGTCTGTCCGTGTGTCACCAGTGGTTAAAACACGTCGATGAGCAGGGTCGACCTTATTACTACAGTGCAGACGGCTCCAGGTCAGAGTGGCAGCTGCCAAAGGTAAAAGATCTGTAGGAATCCCTGTTTGTTTTATTACAAAGGGAATCAGCGCTAAAGAAAAGAAACATTTCTGCTAGTGGCTGATTTCCACTTTGTGATAGTGATTCATTAGATGAATTTCCCGTTATCACATCACAGAGATTTCAGACACAATAAGGCACAAACTGATGATACATATATCTTTAAACACAAATCCTTTGCCGAAGTTAAAGGTCTGGTTCACTGACGCCGTGCGATTCTCATTACCTCCCTCCAGTACAACCTCTCTCCTCCTCAGCCGTCAGGAGATGCTCCCAAGAGTCGCAGCCTGGACAGGAGAAACATGGAGCCCATCGTCCTGACCAAGTGGAGACACAGCGCCTACGTCCAGGAGCCCAACGACAAGGTGGGACACACAGATCTGCAGAGCTCAGACCTGCCAGAGGCGCCTCACGATTCTTATAGTGTATAAACTTAAAACATTTACTTTTTACAGTTCAGCTGTTTTACTGTCGTGTTCATTGCGAAGTTGTTTGTTAAGGTCAACAGTTTCAGTTGTAGACTTGTTGCGTTGCAGCGGCTGTTAAAAAGCAGACGTCTCCGGGCAGTCTCCGCCCGTCTTCACCTTCACCCGTACAAACACAAAGTCAGTAGTCTGTCCCCACCGGCCAATCAGTGCCCTGTGCCTTAATCCCAGCAGCCAATCAGCTTGCATGAAGACAATCAGGATAATCAGGAAACAGACAAAGAAATAATTACTCCCAATTTTTTCCCTTTTTAAACAATTTTTTTTCTTGCATGATTCCCCTGAGTTGATCGAGCATTAAATAACTCTTGATTGAATCACAAACGAATGCCTTCAAGCAAGTGATGAAATATTGTGAAATAAAAACAGAGTTTCTGCAGGGTCTTTAAAAAGTTTAAAATTAACCAATCTCATTCTTTGGGCTTGGTCTTGAATACATTGAGATGATTTAAAATGTTTTATTATTCGTTTAATGCTACCTGCTTCAAAACCTTGAGCTTGCGTTTAACTTTACAATTAGTTGTTTAGATAAATGTTCTGTTTGCATAGTTTAAAAAGTTCTTTCTCAACGATACAGATATTAGCATCATGTAAGAAAACTACAACAAATTTCTTCATATCTGTCGTACTTAAAACATATCTTCAGTCATTATGGTCTTAGAAAGATCTTGAAAAGTCTTGAACGTACACAACTACAAATTACGAGTGACCAATACAAGCAGTGGATGGAGAAAACAGACATTCTGACAAAGCCACATGTGACACAGATGTGATGCATAATTCCAGTCGTTATTACACATTATAATAAACAACTGTTACATATTAAATCCTGAAAAGAAACTCACTGAAACCTGCAGAAACCCTGAAATAGAATAGTTTGTAGTTGCCTGAGATTTCTGACAAGCCCTGTTCCTGTATCCTCATCTAATTAATAACCCGTGTGCGCCTCCTGGACATCTCACAGGTACTTGACACACTTGGCAGCTTCCTAATCTCACCGTTAATTGCCATCACACTGTTTGAGCTCTCTGTGTATCTTCTTAACCTCCCGTCATTTTCTCATTAACACTGCGTTATTAGCCCATGTGACAGTTTTGTGTTTTCCTCCCTGTCTCCTCACCAGGACGCTCCTCTGGGCCTCGCGCCCCCCTCTCCTGATTCTGACTCCTGCCCTTCATCTCCCAAGTCCCCCACCTCTGTTAGTACTCACCCCTAACCTCGCTTCCTCACTTCCTCGCCTCACCCACCAGGCTCTGTCCTGCAGGGGGGGGGATTCACGTCGTCCCTGACTGGAGGCAGCAACACATTATTTGGCGGCTTGCTGCAGGGTTTCCACACTGGTCTGGATGATGTGGAAATGATAGAGCAAAGTCGAGTGTGACGGCAGAAACACAGAATAAATCTGAACTTGAGTCTGTGTAGAAACACAGATTTTTGGTTAGATTGCCTTTTGCTTGCATTTGTTGAAATCACACAGGGGATTCATGATTTCAAGAGACATTGAAATAATAGTTCAGGTTCCTGATTTGCTTTATCATCCGTGTGTCCCTAGAATCTGCTTCTTGATCCTAAAAGGCATAAGATCGTTGGCTGAATGCAGCTTGACGCAGACATGTTTCTTCTCTTCTTCTCTCTTGTCCCTGTTCACTCCCTCATGTTCAGTCACTTTCTTTTCCTGTGGGCGCAGTCAGCTGGGATCGCTCTCTGGTGCTGGGGTGTTTTTTGCGGTGGTGGTGTTTTTTTCCACCGGTGCCACACCTGCTTATCTAATGTTTGTTCTTCTCTGCAGCCGTCTGAAAAGTGTGGCGTCCTGAATGTGACCAAGATCACTGAGTTTGGCAAGAAAGTACGGTGAGTAGCTCCGCCTCCTTGAATATATTCCAATCTTATTAAAATCAACACTCGTTTGGCTTGAAGCTCATTTTGATTTTGACATAATTACTTCCATATTCCAAAACGTTTGTGATCTTTCTGTTTTTAGGAAGAGCTGGACGTCCTCCTGGACGGTGCTGCAAGGACACACGCTGCTGTTCGCCAAAGAGAAAGGAGGTGGAAGCAGTTGGGTGAGCGACAGAAACATTTTCTCTGTTCAAGAAAACAAAATGTCTCTCATCACGTCAGTTGTTGACAAGGGCCCTCTATTATTCAGGGTCATTGAAATCTGAAACAGAAATGTTGAGTTCGATCCACTGGGCCTTGACGTCTCCTCACAAGAGCAAGATCCTGTGTCTGGGAAATTTAGCTTTCATGTCTGGAGAGTGGTCTTTACAGTCTCTGTGTTAGACTAATACAGTAACGATGAATTCAAGTTAAGAACAGACCCTGAAACAACAGAGTGCGCCACAATAACATCACCATCAATCAAAGATACAGAGTTATCCAGCTGTCGTAGCACATGGATGGAAGCTGAAAGAGCTTTAACAGGAGAAAGTGCAGCTTCAGTGTAGTTTCTCTCCGGGATGCAGACTCATGAGAACAGTGTGTTGATCTGCTCTTACTCTTCTTTCTCTCTCTCTCTTTCTCTCTCTCTCAGTTTGGAGGCAGTCAGACCAAACCTGAGTTCACTGTCGACCTGAGGGGCGGCTCGGTGGAATGGGCGTCCAAGGACAAATCCAGCAAGAAGCACGTAGTAGAGGTGGGAGTGAGCTCACAGCCTGTTTATGTCCACTTGGATCTTTTCCTTGTTTTAAATTAGATTGTTTTATTTTTCAAACATCAAAAAGTTGAAAGTGCTTGAAAGACAAACAATCTTTCAAGTGCAGTTTCAGTTTTTGTCGCAAGCTGAATCTCTGCTGTGTCTCTCCCGGTTGCAGCTGAAGACTCGGCACGGCACAGATCTGCTGATCCAGTGGGACACTGACACCATCATCAATGACTGGTACCGAGTGCTGCAGGAGACCATCAGCACCCACGTGAGTACTGACGCTCTCACTCGCTCTCCTGAAACCTCCACCGGTTCCTTTTGGTTCAGGAAACGAAAGGTCAGCAACTCAAGCTTCTGTTGTGAAGCTCGAAAACACAACAATCCGTTCAAAGTGGTAGATGCCGGGTTGGAGAATGTAGAGCGAAGAGCAGCCTGTTGAGAGGAGGAGTGGAACAGGCTGTATCACATTTTTACTAAATGCTGCTGGGATGTTTTCTTTCTTAATGAAAGTACACGTTTTAAAACAGATGTCCACGAAGTCAGCTTCAACTGAATATCAGCTGCTCCTTTTATCTGCAGGTTTACACAAAAGCTAGTGAACCAATTTATTTACATTTTGTGGAGCAGTGCTTCATGTTTAGAGGAAGAATTCTTAACATTTTTGAGCAGATTCCAGATAAACAAGCAGATCCAGGATATTATTTTTCACTTTCTTTAACACGGCAACGCAAACAGGGCGTCGGCCTGTATGGATGTCTCAGAGCGCCCTTCTAGTTTCTGAATGTTAGTCAGTAAAACTAATCATTTGTGTAAAAAGCTCAACCCTGTTGAACTATTTATAGAAATTACAGCAAACAGAAATTAATAAATCTTATTTCTGTTTCCATTCGGTGGAGCCACGTGCGGAGGTTTGATTCCTCCTCCGGCGCCCGGGGAGTCCAAACGGGCGTCTAGAGGTGCAGCAGGTGTAGATTTTTAACAACCAACCTTTTATATCCCTGTGTGTGTTTGTGTGTGTTTCTCTCCCTCTCAGGCCTGGGAGTCTGATGAGGCCATTGAAGAGGACTTGCCCGAATCTCCTGGTTTTGAGACGGGAGACAAAGAACAGAGAGACTCGAAGAAAGGCAGAGGTCTGTTTGAATGTGAACTGACGTTTAACAGACACATAAGCATATGAATAGAGAAGTAAAACATGGAATCTAAGTTTTATTGAAATTGCTATTAAGTAATAAAGAGTGAAGATTGAAGTGTTGAATGAACATGGTACAAGAGAAATGAACTGTGTGTGTATCGAAGAGTGAAAATCAAAGTTCAACATCAACCCAGTGAATTACCTGAGTTTGATTAAGTGTCTCAACTTCCTCATACGACTTAAGCTGCCCCATAAAACAGCTGCTTATCAGTTTCATTCCTCCTGGACGTCGAGCAGCCATCATGGGCAGCCGGGCGCTCACACGACTGCTGGAAAACTATATGCATTCTCCTTTCCACTACACAGCCATGAAGAGCTCCTCCAGCGTGGACGCCAACGACAACAAGAAGACCCGACACAAGCTGAAGAAGTTCCTCACGCGGCGTCCCACCCTGCAGTCCGTCAGAGACAAGGGATACATCAAAGGTGACACACACACACACACACACACACACACACACAAACAAAATCTCCCTCACACACTCTGAATTATGTGTGAGCGCAAAGGCTTTACTTATTATCATATCGTATTTGAGTTTCGTACATTTAATGGATTGGCTGGTGGATAAAAAAAAATATGTTGTTGTCCAGTGAATTTCATGAATTTTGAGTTTGTTGAATTTGAACTTTGAGATAAAAACTTTACTAAATTGGTTGAGAAAATTCTGCTTCTTTGGCACGTAAAGAATAAAACTTGACCGTCTTAAGAATGCATCATCACCGTAGTGCAGCTCTGACTGAGTCTGAAACTCACTGGCCGAGGACTCTGAACTGTTTTATGACCTTGTGTTTGTTGTTGTGCGTCTTCAGATCAGGTGTTCGGCTGCAGCTTGTCCAGTTTGTGTCACAGGGAGAACGGCACCGTGCCGAGCTTCGTGACGACGTGCATCGACCACGTGGAGACCAGTGGTGTGTGGGCAACTTCATCACTTTACCTGTATTCAGAGGGAAATAGTTCCTTCTTACATTTAATCTTTAGTTTTCTGGCACTCGAGGTCATGGCAGATAAACCGTCGCCTGACAACATGATGTACACTCGTCTTGTTTTAGTGAAATCATCACAGCAAATAATAAAAAACATGAGAGTAATTTTCAGATGTGGCTGAACTGGTGTTTTCCTCCCATCATGCCCTGCAGGTCTGGGTGTGGACGGGATCTACAGAGTCAGTGGAAACCTGGCTGTCATACAGAAACTACGCTTTGCTGTCAATCACGGTGGGTCCCTGCTTCTCCTCTTTCTTCGAGAGTGAATCATTATGAGATTAACGATGAGGAGTTAGTTTCTCTTGTCATGGTGTGAACTGGTCTGACTGGAGAGTGTGTTTGTGTCCAGATGAGAAGGTGAACCTGGCCGACGGGAAGTGGGAGGACATCCATGTGACCACTGGAGCTTTGAAGATGTACTTCAGGGAGCTGCCGGAGCCGCTCTTCACCTACTCGCTCTTCCATGACTTTGTTAACTCCATCAGTACGTCCTGGGCCTCCATCTTTATTTATTTATTTATTTATTTATTGGTTCGCTGTGGGTGAACTGTCTGAGTTAAGAAAGTGGGTCGTTAGAAGAAGCATTTACTGCTGCAAAACCACAAACCAGCACCGAATATAAATTCACCTCAACAAGCCAGGATCTTGCTTTGTTGTACTGATTTTATTTATTCAAACTGGGAGATATTAAATGGGAACTTTTCTGATTTCCAATATCACTGGTATAAGTTTAATTTCTCTCCGTGCTGCTGCCACTAAATCTTTTTAAGAAGCAAGTGTGGCTGAAGAATGTTAACTTTCTTTATATGGCCACCAACGGCTCCTCCACTTACATTTCTTTAAATGTAAAACCCTCTGGATGTCTCGACTCGTTCACTCAGACATTTGATATATATTTTTGTTTTTGTGCTGCAGAGAATTCAGACTACAAGCAGAGAGTTCACTCCATCAAAGATCTGGTCCGACAGCTGCCCAAGCCGAACCAGGACACCATGCAGGTCCTCTTCAAGCACCTCAGGACGTAAGAAACAGACCATAATATTCATCTACTCTGAGACTGTCACCACAGTTACAGTCTTGTTTCCCACGTTATCAGCTTCAAGGTTATTTAATATTCCCTCTTCCCTCCAGGGTGATCGACCACGGTGAAGAGAACCGAATGACGACCCAGAGTGTGGCCATCGTGTTCGGCCCCACGCTGCTGCGACCCGAGACCGAGACCTGGAACATGGCGGTCCACATGGTCTACCAGAACCAGATCGTGGAGCTGATACTGCTGGAGTATGAGAACATCTTTGGAAGGTAGACAGAAGAAGCCAGAGGACAAAGCCTATGTGGACATTTGTGTCCCCCCCCCCAAACGCAGAGCTCTTCCTCACACCCGGCCCGGGGGGGGGAGTGGGGGGGGGTCAGCGGCTTAATCTTCATCTCAAACCAACCTGCGCTCACTGGCTTCTCCAAACCTCCACAAAGACAAACTCTGGACCAAAGCCAACGTCTCCTGAACCAAAATAAAGATCTAACTAACTAGCGACCAAAAAAAAAGGTTTTGCACTTTTTTTTCCAAGTAGCTCGTTTTGTCCTGTAGCTGCAGAGGTCACGACCTCCTGTCCCGACACTGGATTCTTAAACGTGACGACACACAGGCCGAACCACGGGAGGTTCATGACTCTGTTCGTACCGTTCTGTTAAACCGGTGTATCGACCCATCGCTCCCGAGGGAAACGACAGAATAAACCAACTGCTCATCGTCGTCTGCTTCGTTTTCCACGTTTCAACACTAAGAGGTGAAAGAAGTCGGAGCTCGACCGAGGAGAAGAAGGGATATGAGGGCCTTTTTTTTTATTTTTTACTTTAAAGAACACTTTGCTTCTTTCTGTATTGATCTCGTTCTTTTTTTTTATTTTAAAACACTCCGTTCTCCTCGTTCTCTCCCCTCTTCCTGGACCGGGGTCTTCAGAACACAGCTGGAGGTTCTCGCCGCTCTCTGTATTATATCTGCACGCCGCCTTCAACATTCGGCTTCTAGAACAAATCATCTCCTAGTGCTCGGTTATCAACTTGAAAACAAAACAACAGGACTCAGCTGTTTGTTTCCTCGACCACCGGACATGAACTGTTGAGACACGTCTCCATGGATACATTTGTACAGTGTATATGTGTGTGCATGTGGAGTAGGATGTATGAATGAATTCACTTATGATATATTGTAAAAAATAGTAAATATAAGTACATTTGCCGGGAGTGTTAAGAATAAGAGAAGAGTGAGGTGATGACGGGGGAGTGGAGGTGAACCTGTGAATCAGGTCGATGGAAGATTGTGAATGTAAATCTGCAAAAGAAACATGATGTTGGCTTTATCAAACTGGAATAAAGGCCTGGAACAAGAGAGGTGTTGTGATTCTATACGTGTTCATACATGTACTTAACTCAATGCAGATCAGTCCGATGCAGTGCCCCCTTGTGGCCTGGAGTTGATTTAATCAGAAGAAGAATAAGTTGGTGTTAAATTATAACTTTTCAACCAAACTTTGGACTTGATCTTCTGAGAAAGTTGTTTTCATTGATAAAATAAGATGCACAGTTAATTGTTTATGAACTTTTGACATCTTGATTCTAATCATCATTAATTTAAACATGAAACCTGTGACTATTAAAAAGCTGCTTTGGGCTCACGGCAGCTTGAACCGAGAAACGAGTTTTGCTTTTCTTGCAGGTTCTTTTATTTATTTATTTTTAAATTTTTATTTCTGGACTGTCCTATTTTAAATTGCTCCACTTACAGAGCAGCACCTTAGAAACGAGGTCAACTCTTCCTCTGGTGCTTTGACCTGAATACGATCCCTGGATAGTGGTTTAATCCACGTGAGGTGTTTGTTCAGCTTCATCAAATGATGCACATTCAGCAAAACAAGGAAAATCTCATGTTGGTGTTTGGCTTACAACTAATTATGTTCATTATGGATTATTCGAATAACTTGAAATGTCATAAAATACTAAATATAACCAGCATCCGAAATCCAAAAGATATTAAAATTCACTTTAAGATTAGATTAGATTTCTTTATTTATCCACACAATGGGGAAATTCACTTGTTACAGCAATAAGAGATAAATAGAATTTGACAATAAAAAAGATCACAATATGTACACTACTAAACTACACATAATGAGAGTACAGACAGAAACAAACAACCAGCAAAACAGACACTGTGCAAAAGCAGGTACTGGGGAGAAAGTGGAATGATGTAAGTGTTATTATAATAAAAACAAAAATATAAGTAATATTGCAACAGTAGTGACCATGATACAGAAAATAATTAAAAGGTAAGTGACCATAATATAAATAATACTACAAGATAGAGGAAGAAAAGGAGCAAATCTCATTTCAGAAAAGAAAATCAGTAAATATTTGTCTGTTTTGAGAAGTTTTCACTGAAGAGACGGATTAAGTTCAGCAGTTTTTAAACCAGAGTGAGGAAAAAAAACAATGAAGTGAGAAATCGATAACTTCTTAACGTTGAGATGAAGAGATCGTACGAGTTGACGAGGGAGCAGAGAACTTCCTGCAGCCGGTCAGAGGTCGTGAACCTTGACCTCACCGGACAGACTCTAAATGACAATCTGCTGAAATGTAGAATTCAAGACCGACTTGTGCTCTGCAGAATGAGGAGATTCCTCGGTTAACACATGTCATGTCAGGAGGTAGAGAGATGATGAATAAAGTGTCTGAATGTTTTCTTCATAAGACGTTTGTCTCTGTGTTACATTTATTAATCAATTCATAATATTTCCACGTTCATTTATCTTTCATTTAACAGCTGAATGAAATATGCCCTGTGGTCAAGATGCTCACCGGTACACACACACACACACACACACACACACACACACACACACACACTTGCACTGACTGTGGGTTAGAGTGTGTGACCCCCTCTGAGGAACTCCTCTTCCATCTTCACACTCAGACCAAGCAGCACCTCCTCTGTGACGATCACTCCTGCATGGTGATCACCTTCTCCTTTGCAATTTGAACACAAACACACACTCACCTGATCTGCTGCCAGGGTCCAACTAGACTCCGGCTCCTGCTCCTGCTCCTGCTCCTGCTCCTGCTCCGGCTCGTGGAGCTGCATGATGATGACTCTCCCCTCAGACGTTCCTGTTGGCAGCGCCAGCTCACACCTCTCTGTTCCCTGATGCAGCAGCCAGGTGGAGTCGATGTGTCCGAGTGTTGTGCACTTCACCCCGAGGCTAAAGAGAAACCTCACTTCCACACCAAACACACACACACACCACCTGGTTCCTGAACAAGCTGCAACTCTGTCCTATCAATTCATAACAGCTTAATCCCCAAAAAATGATAAGTATTTAAAAAGTAAAAATAACAGTTTGACACACCCACTGTTACCAGACCTGTTACCTTCTGCAGTTAAAGGTGAGTAAAGGCCTCTGTCTCTATTTGAGGAGATAAGATAATTAAATTTACGTCAGCGGGTGCTGCTGCTTATTCAAAGCTCTGACCTCTGACCTCTGACCTCAGTCTTTACTTCACTCCAACCAAAGAGTTTCACTTGGAACTTGGACTGAAACCTCAGAGCTGTCGCACCAGAAACCATCGAATGAAGGAAGCCACCAACAAACAGCTCCAGTTGAAACCAGTGACTGAGCAGCTGAAGCTGAACTGGTTGGATTGAGACGAGGCTCCGACCAATAAGGACGATAGAATCGGCTGAGGAGCTTCTCAGAAACACAGATCTTCCCATTTCTCCTTAAATATAGCAAGAGGGAGGGTCTTTCTATATGAAGCTCCCATGTTCTCCCAGTAATTGCGTGGGGACACTGGTTTCCTCCCACAGTCCAAAGACATGCAGCTCAGGCTCACTGGAGCCCAGTGAACAATGTGAACATGGACGGTTGTTTATCTGCTCCTGACCTGACCAGTGTGTCCAGTCCCTCATGTAAACCACAACCAGTATGGATGGTAAATGGGTTTAGCTCTAAGTGTTTCCCATTTATCTTGACTCTGGTGGCCTGCCATGAATATTAATATACGTATTATACACTTCTCAATGTGGACTACCAGCTGAATCTGAAAGAATCTCCAGACATGTTGTGGACGTCCGTCTCTCCGAGGACTTCCTGTCTCCTGCAGCTGAATGTTGATGGTAAACGAGACTCTTTCCTTTGTTCCTGATTCTTCCTGCACAACAAGTCCAAGGTCATTTCAACAGCAGAAGGTGTTTCAGTCCAGTGGGAGTCGGACTCAGTCGGTGACTTGCCGCTGTGGACGAGCGTCCTTGTGGCCACGTTGCAGCGTCTCAAGAAGACGAGATGAGCTCTGAGGAAAGAGACGCTGACGGGATTTAGAATCTCCTGAGAGACACTTTGCATTCATATGAGCTCTGCGTCGCTGCGACTCCGGATAATTAGACAAATATTCCGAGCAGAGGATCACTTTCATCTGGAGTCGCTGCACTGTCAGAACTTTTAGTCGTGGTCCAAAGCAGTTTCTCCTTTTTTAATCTGTGTGAAACTGAGTCTGTGGCTCAGGAGATCAGAGGGAGGAAGGTAACTCAGACCTGCTGTCGGCCTGAAGGAAGCCTGAGGCGTGTTGCTGGTCATGACTAAGGATGTCATGCATGTATTATATAATGTCTGTAACATGTTATGTGGTAACACAGTCGTATGCCTTTTTATAACATAAAGAACACACAGAAATGACAAATGCTCATGGACCAGTGTGGAAAGACAGTTGCATTTTTAAATGTGTACTTTTAAGTTATTAAAATGCATCTAATTGCAACACCTTGGATTCCATTATTTGAAATAATTTACCTTAGCGCTGAATATATTTATTATAAATTCAGAATAAGTTTCCTGGAGAGAACTTTGTAAATTCGCTATGTTGGTGAATTTATTCCATCTAAATTCACCGTGTCTTTTAATCAGTGTCCAGAGACTTCTATATTGTTCTGTGGTAAAGTTCACTAATCAGCATATATGAATAAAGTTTCCAGTAACTTATGAATAAATGAGGCATAAGGTGAATCATCTGAGGCTGTGGAGTGTTGAACGTAGACCCGGTGCAGTCTGAGTGGATGGAGAGTTGGGGTTATATCCTGCTGGGAATACATGTTCTACAAAATGTACACACTCCCAGTATGCGGGGGAAACGTTGGATGAAAGCAGCCACTTAGCAGCTTTAATGGAGGAGAAAGTGAAGTTCTTTATTCTCCTTCGAGGCCGATTTTGTTCTCAATCTTTCAATTTCCCCCCAAAGCAGATTTACGCATAAAAGAAATTATTAAAGAGCATGAAAAGAAAGAAGAGAGAGGAGGCTGCGGAGCGGCTGGAGGACGCAGAGAAATAAATCTGTGGGCAAAGGAAAGTGAGAGCGGAAGACAAACGGACAAACAGTGAAGGAGCAGAGGTCACAGCAGGAGGTGAGGAGAGGCAGGTGGACTCCAGGCCTCTCATTATAAAGGTCATTAGTGGTTCTGCTCCTCTGGGTCTGATTCATGACATTATTTAGATCAAGATCCCTCTGAACTCAAGACCACTGACTTAGAGTTTAGAGAAAACAAGGTCATCAGAGAGAGAAGGGCCGCGCTGCAGTGAAAACTGTTCAACTCTGTCTGAATATGGAGATTAAATATCAAAGTGTCTCAGCATCGTATCATGGAAGCTGATGAACCTCAGGAGCAGATGAAGAGAAACCTCCGCTCAACTGGAATGAGTGGGACTGATCCTCCCCTGGATTCTGTTTGATTCTTCACTCAGCTCCACCGTCTCCTCTCGTCGTCTAATTCCACGAAACCTCGCGGCACATTTGCTTCTGTCGCTCGTTCGGCACCTGGATTACATGTTTAATTCATCCTCTCGGGCACTGCTCATTAAGTGTCTGTGATTGTCTGGTTTCTTTACTGACTGACGACGCCTGCAGCTCAGAGCAGGAAACAGCTGCAGCCTGGTTGGGCCTGTGTGATACGACCAAACTCTCACCATCACTCTCGTCCCTGATCAGTACGTCATCAACGTGAGTTTGGATCTGAGCCAACGTGCTGTTTACATGTGAAGGACGTAAAGCTGTGTTGATAATCATAATAATGTAATGCTCTGTAAGTCAATAATCCAGAAAAAAAGGTAAAAGGACTGACACTGTTTTAATAAAATATATAAATATATTTGGTGTTTCTTTAATTTTATCTTGTGTGTGTTTTTCTGCAGGAATTTTTGTTGTGAATGTGGAAACAGGAAGTTCACAGAGCTGCAGTGTAAACTGCATCCTGTTAGTGCACATCCAGTAAAATGACACAAATGAAATGAACACACATGTTCTTCAGCTGTAAACTGATCAAACAGGTTCATGGTTTTAGTTTCATGTTTATTATCAGCTCTTCATGGGTTGAACAGATTTCATAAATGATCATTATTAAATTGTATAACAATAAAAGTGATTACTGATGGTTCAGGGTAATAAAAGTGTTCCCATTCTGCTTTTGAGTTTCAGAGGTGATTGAGTCCGTGTGACACGTGAACATGTGACCAGCACGTCTTCCTCACCTCTTCATCGTGAAGGTGTATGATCATGTTCAGCTCCTTCAGAGGTTGGACCAGTTCAGCTTGGAAACAAATACATCAGGGTCTGTGTGCCAGAAAGTAATCAGATTACCGTGTACGTGTACATACAGGTATTTTTTGGGGACTTTTTTCAATTATTTCTTTTTGGCAGGAGATCAGAAAATCCTTTCAAATGTGGTGCAAATGTCCATTTAGACTCGGATGAACTGATGAGTCTCAGTGGTCAAAGGTCACAGGGTCACAGAGTTGGTTGCTGGAGGTGATCCTAGCATTGGCTGTTGTGTTTATTTGACTGAGGTCATAGAAATGAAACGCTGGTCCGTCCAGTCGGGAATTGAACCAGGGACCTGCTGCTCAGGTGTGTGGAGGAAATCATTTTCTGGAATAAAAACCCTGACTGTCTTTCAAGTGCACGTTTATTCTTTGTTAAAGACGTTCAAACTGATCTTACAGCATGCAGACCTGAAGCTGGGGAAATCCAAGAAACATTGTCAGTTGTGCTCTTTCATACAAAAAGAGGTGATGTGTTTGCGTATAAGGCAAATTGTGTGTGTGTGAAAATGCGAAGTACACTCCAGAAGATAAGACTGGAGGAGACAGCACAGTGATCAATGGCTCCGATGTCCGGATTCCCAGAGACCGGCACCTAGTGAGTCACCAACAGACAACTTGTCACACGTGATATGCATAAGCACAGATAAGTGTGGTTACATAAGCATTCATCATAGTACAGTATGATTATATAAATTTCCATTACAAGTGCGACCATGTCGGACACGTCCCGACTCCTCCACATCATTATAATACATTTGATCCAATCAGCCGGCCATCTGGTTGGAGGACGACCACTTGACCCCTCAGCCACAGCCGCCCTACTTCAGGTTAGATCACAGTAAATATGATTTATAACGTTCACAACTAATCTTTGTCGAGAGGGGAAAAGAATCGACTGTGAAGTTCTCAAAGTGATCGTTGATCGTGAACACGATTCCGGGTACTGGAAATCATCTCTCAGATTAAATTGGGATTGTTTGTTGATACCGACGTGTGGAAACACTCAGAGATGCATCGAGCTGGGAAATCACTTCAGCTTGAGGCATCGACAAAACTTTCACTGGAACAGAACTTGTCATTTCCAGAAAATGTTGAAGTTTTGTCCGTCTATTCGAACATGGCCTGTAGGTTCCTGTACAGGTCGGGTCGGGTGATGGGCCACATGGACTGCGCTGTCATCACGGTGTTGTCGACAGTGTAGGAGTACTGATCCTCCAGGAACTTTCTGGGAAACTTGCACCTAGATTCATCACCCAGACAGGCGGCGAGATGGACGGTGGCTTTGATCCCGAAGATAAACAGCACCAAAGACATGACCCAGGTGACGATGAAGAACGGGACGGTTACTGCCCAACCACCAAGGATGAACGGTACAAGGATGCGGCCTCTCCGTGGTGAACCATATTCTGCTGTTAGATCGACAAACGTCGTCCATGCACCATCTTTTGGATCCGTGATAGTACTGACCATGATGTTGGGAATCAGTCCTGCTTCCTTCATTGAGTTCCAGCTAGGTGGCAGTTTCCTGGGCTGGTGTCCTTCATAACAATTTTTACAGCCACTTCCTGAAGCACAGATACAGCTTCTGTGCCAAGGCTGCATGAGTCCTGTAGCGATGCCGTAGGCTGCATCAGCATTGAGGAGACAGTTCCAGGGGGAATACAGGAGGACGTCTTGGATGTTGGACCAGGACCGGAGACAGGAAGCTGGAATCGGGGGTTCAGTGATCTTTCCGTGAGCCAGAAAGATGATGTCCACTTCACAATCTTCGTATTTAGTCTCGTCCTCGTTTGATTTCTTGATGATTTGATTTTTCATTAATCTAAACAAATCCACAAGTTTGATGAAAGTCTCCATCCCTGAATTCTCCCTCAGCCATTGTTGCACCTCTTTGATCTGGCATGCTTCAATGGCATACCTCAATAATACTCTCTCGTCTTCAGAGCTTCTGTTTGGGTTTTCAATAATGCGTTTAACCTTCGCCTGCTCGCACTGTTCTTCTTCCATCTTCTCGAGCACCTGCCTGTGAATAAAACAGCAGAAGGTCCAGTTAGCACGACTTAAAACACATTTTACACTGAAATGGGAAGTTGAAACTCCCAGTGGATTTTTCAAATGTGTGTTTGCTGTTCTAGTGTCTAAAGGATTGTTTAAGCACGGTGAATTGAGATGATGGTTGTCCATCATCAGTGGGTAGTAAGAGCGAGGGCATTCCTGATCGCTGCATTTAAGTAGGTGTCGACTATTCCTTCCAAGTAGTCAACTAGTCCATTAATCGTAGGGGACATGTTTTTTCCAACCCGTGTCAATTTGTGTGAGAGAGATCAGATGTTTAAAGAAGTCTCTGATTGTCGTCTGCCTTCCTTGTCCACTCTGTCGTGGCTAGCGTTAGCCATAAGCGTATGTAGCTACTGATGATTATACATACTGTTGGGTTACTGTTGTGTCACTTTACATTTGACGTTTCTATTTACTCTGGGTTAGTTTTAACCCAGAGCATCTGAATCTGGTTGTTTGATCATGTTTCCTTCTGACTCTGTGTCTAACAACAGTGCCCCCTGCTGCATATCTGCTGCAGGTACCACTGCTTTATTACAGCACCAGGCTAAATCCACTTATACTTGTCTAGTTGACAACGATGCAGTTAGGACTCTTTGTGTTGATAGTGTTGGAACTCGTATGAGCTGGATGTGTCCAGGACGTTGCTCTGCAGGAACTTGAGTCACCTGATGGGTCACAAGCTTGTTGCTCCCAGGTGTCGAGTTTAGCTAACAGGTTGTGTTGCAGGTCCACGTTTGATTGGCTAATGGATGCTGCTCCAACATTGCAGCCTAGTACTTCTCTTTCAAGTCTTGGAACACGCTCCGGTGCTATTTTCTAACAAAGCTCCCCACAAACAGCTGTTTATACCTGCTGCTTCAACCGGGGCGACACACACACACACAGAAGCTAGGACTCAGGTTAGCCTCCGAGAGCATTGTTCCTCCACACCGGACCCGAAATGGGATCTCTCCCCCCACCTCCCAGTCCGATGCTCCCCAGGTGGGGTGCCACATATCCCTGCAATACTGCTGTAAACACATACCCAAGCAACAATTCCAGAAAGTGCTGCAACTTTAAACACAAACTAGCAGCAAGCTAGCGTTAGCTCGCTGCTGCTACCCGTAACATCTAAGTGGCCGCAGCGGCAGAGACACGGTCCCCTTACCGGCACGTCCCCGGAGCAAACACCGACACGTCCACCAGCAGCAAGTCGCTGACGTGGAGCCAGCAGCCCCAGGACAGCACCAAGCGAGCCCGAGCACATTGACAGGAACGCCCTGAGCTGAGGAGGGGGCTACGACGTCTATTCAGGTTGTAATCCCATTCTACGCCCTCCAGCGTATCGTTTCTGGCGTAGAGGAACCACAGCAAATCGCGGTAGTTGTTATTTTCCAGAGATTTTGGGACGGTAGACATGCCAGATACCCAAATAAACGTGTAGAAGCACTACAAAAGTGGAAGTATCAAAATATGTCCCCTTTAACACCAGGGGAAGGTGGTAGAGGTTCTGGACGGACATTTTACAAAGAACCTGAAGGAAAAGTTCCAGAAAATGTCCAGAGACACAGACTCAGACATACAGAACCTGCAGAACATGTCAGGAACAGGTCAGGAACAGGTCAGGAACATGTCAGGAACAGCTGCTAACAGGCTGCATTAAGGTGTTGCTCTGTGGTTCCTAGTTTGCAGATGTCAATATTAGAAACGTCAAACTGCTTTGAGTGAAGGTTCTTCCCTAAACCTCTGATGCTTTTCTCATTAAATTGAAGTGAATGTCACGTTGTAGAAGTGGTTTGGATGTGTAGCTGTTTACCCGAAGAGACAAACCTGCAGGAGCAGAAACTGGGAATCACTTACTTCATATCTTTAAACTGATCCTTCAGGGCCTTCGAGATCTTTCGGATCGCTTCGGCTGTGTCTCGCAGGGATTGGCTGGCTTCAGTCACGTTGTCGTTCTTGATCAGATCTGTCCAGCTGTCAATCGCCTCATTAAGCGCAAACGCCATTCCAATAGCTCCTCCCACCAGCTGGTGATTAGCCGAAACAGATCAGATGTTCAAGTTATCCTTCTTAAAAACATTAAATTAAGAATCGAATAATAACAGTGTGTGTGTACAGGAAGTGGGTCTCACCTTGCCGCCTCCTTTGAGCACTGTTTTCATTCCAGTCACAGATATTTTCGCGATCAGCTGCTGACTTCCTTTATCAAATAGAAACTTTGATTTCGTCCCCATTGACTTGAGCGTGAAAAACGCTAAAACTCCAGTGACGCTCACCAGAATCGGGAGGCTGTGGCCGGGACTGAACCTTGTTTTATGTAGCCCTCCACCAATAGACCAATTCGGCTGGATCATTCTGAAGATGATGTTCACCTTCACTCCACTTCGTCTTGCCACAGCTCTCATGATGTCTGTCAGGATGTGTCTGTCCAAATCGTCCGGGTCGGCGAATCTGTTCGCCTCCTTCTTCTCCGACTTTAGTTTCTCGAACAGCTGCTGAATGTCTTTTGCTAATTTGTTACTTTTCTCTTCGATTTCCTTTGCGTCTTTCATGGTGCTGCCGGACAGGAAGTGCTCGAGGAGTTTTGTGGCCACAGAGATTACGGCACCTGCTCCTAAATATGTTCCTCCCAACAAACCTAAAAATGGAGCCGCTGCTCCCCCGGTGAGGAGGGTGACGCCGGCACCGATCACACACGCAGCCCCCACCACAGCCACCGAGCTGCCCACACATTCACCGCCTTTGCATTTCTGCCTGAGGGACTCGAGCTCCCGGGCCAGTTTGACCAGTTGGTCCGCACAGCGACTCCTCTGGTCGATCCAGGAGAACATCTGCTCCAGCAGCTTGTCAGCGGTGGTCATGATGTTTTCTGGAGTTTGTCAGTGAGATGAACGTGAGTCTGGAAGACAAAGGTCAGAGGTCGGGTCAGAGAGAGGATGTTTGACGTTAAAGAGACAAACGAGTGGATATTGAAGTTGATTACTTCTGTCTTTGTGTGTCGGTATGCTAATGACAAAGGCGGTCCTAACCTTAGTCTCATGCAGGATAGGTCGCAGCAGTGTGTTGATCCAGTTCTACTACTTCTCCCTATCAATGCTGACTGATTTGTGCATTTCTGTATTTATTCATGCATTTAATTATACATATCATCCATATTATATATGTTATATTATTATATATGAGATTAAATGTCAAGTTTGTTTATAAACTCTGTCTCCCTACCCCCTCCCTCCCCCCTCCCTCTGGTTCTTCTATGTCAGGGGTGTCCAAACTTTTTATCCCGAGGGCCACATATAGAAAAAAATACGAAGGTCTGGGCCACTCACGCCACCAAGTGGCGGCGTTCTGAGGGACAGCTGCAATACAGTATGCCATAGTCCATCACATTACATTTAATTTAGCTGACGCTTTTATCCAAAGCGACTTACAATAAGTGCATTCAATAGTAGACTTAAACTACAGAGTTTTTTTTTGAGGCGGGCCACTTTAAAATGGATGGCGGGCCGCAAATGGCCCCGCGGGCCGTAGTTTGGACACCACCGTTCTATGTCTTTATCTCCCTTCACCCAAGTCCTGCTACTTATGTAATGTCTTCTGCTGCTGTAAAACTGCACATGTCCTCACTGTTGGACTAATAAAGGACTTTTTATATTGTCCCCTTTTCCTGCTGCCTCTCTCTCTCTCTCTCTCTCTCTCTCTCTCTCTCTCTCTCTCTTATCTATCTCTCTTTATCTCTCTCTTTATCTCTCTCTCCCTCCCTCTCTCTCTCCGCCCATCCGTTTTCTCTCTCTCTCTCTCTCTCTCTCTCTCTCTCTCTCTCTCTCTCTCTCTCTCTCTCTCTCTCTCTCTCTATCTCCACCCCTCCCTTCCTCTCTCCGCCCCTCCCTCTCTCTCTTTCTCTCAGTCACGTGACTTCTCAGAAACTCAGCTGCAGTTTCTGAGTCAGATAAATATGTTCAACATAATCAATAATAAACTGTAAATATCAACCAATCAAAAACTATCTTTAAACTATAATTTAAAGAATCGATTGAGCTCATCACATTATTGTCTCTCTGTAGTTTTGAGCACACAAATAATGCGTTTGCCTGCCCCCAACCTAACTAGTCTAAACTTTAAACTAACTAAACTAAACTAAACTAAACTAAACTAAACTAAACTAACTAACTCTAACTCAGTCCGTTGAACGTGTGAGGACCAAATGTCCCTGATCCCGACAGAAGGACAAACGCGCACTCACCTGCTTCTCGTGCGCGTCTCGTCTCTTCTGGTGTTCCTGTTCAGTTGTCTTGACTCGCGCAGTGTAACTTGGAGTAAAAAGTATGAGCGTATCGTCTGTTTAAGTTTTTTATTCTCATGTGCACCGGCTCTACTCATCCGTCTCATGCACAGGCAACAAGGGAACTGACAACATACCGTAGGTTATACACACAGAAACCGTAACACCTCTAATAAAAGGGGCAATACTGCTACCGTAAAACAATGAGAAGAGCGTTCTCTCTAAGGATACTTTAACAGTTTCTCTCTGTTATTCTGCTGGAGAAGGACGCACGTGTGTTTCTGTAGGTCAACAAAATTAAAGTGAAGCCGCAGATCAAACTGCCTGGCGTTTCCAAAGAGGGGCTTGTGTTCTTAGCTCAACATGTAGCAGGTGGAAAAATTCATCACATATAAACATCTGGTTGTCTCCATTCCCCTGTGCTCCTTTCAACGGCCCAGCACTTATCAAATCATTAATTAAGCCTGAATCAAATCTACTCCCACAGAGCCATGTGTATTTGTGTCTTTGTGTGTGTGTATGTATGTGTGTGTGTGTGTGTCTTTGTGTATTTGTGTGTGTGTGTGTGTGTGTGTGTGCTTGTGTGTACACCGGCTGTGTTTGAGATGCAGATATGAACAGAGGTCATCATGTTATTCTGTGTGTTAACGTCACCACAGGGGAAATGTCAGAATTTGCCACTAAATTAAACACAACAGACATCCTGCACAACTCCATGGAAAAACCACACAAACATTTGATTTATTCTAATCACTTGCTGACTGCAGAGAATATAAGTTTACTCTTTTGTTTTATCTTGTGACAATTTGACCGTGAATGACAGCTCCTAGTTTGGGCTTCGGTTGTTTCACCCTCGTGTTTGACTCTTTTAATCTCCCACAGTTCATCCTGTGTATCAAGATATTAAGTGAATTCATCCTCTGAGAATGTACCTTATGTTTTCTGTGGGAGAGAACGCTTTCCTCTTCCAAGATCCCTGGTACATTAGCTCACCTCTAAAAAGCTGACACTGTGGAGGAAAAGGGGATAAAAGTGAAAAGCATTAAAAACGGAGACTGTGGGCTAGAGTCTAAAGTGATGAAGGTTTGTGTTTTAGGTTTGAATCATCTCGATGTCGAAGAGCTCTGTATAGAACAGACATTACTGTCCACGTTCCACAGTCTGACTCTGTTATATTCCAGTTCACAGCAGTAATCGAAGGCTGCAGAGACGTCTGTGTGTGTGGAAATGATGATGATGATGATGAGAGGAAACCTTCCCTATCACAGACTCCTATTGGAAAAATCTCCCCCAGTGACTCGGATCCTTTCTGACTCAGACATTTTGCAGAGTTCAGTTTGTGGGTGAAGATCAATCAAAGCTGTGATTGAGCTGATCATCTGACTCCTCTGGTTCTCATGAAAGAAAGAAACTGTCGACTTCCTCCAATCAGGTTTTTTAAATCATCGTCTGAAATTCAACAAAAATAAAGATTTGTGGTTGTCAAACACTATTTCCCTTATTTTCTGGGAAAAGGCAGATCCCTGATGCTTGTAAAAATAATCAGAAGCAGAAGTTTTGTCTCCTATTGGTCGAGAATGACCTCATGGTTTCCTGGTTATTGTCCTTCCTGCTGAATGCAGTCTGTTGTGGACTGGGGTCGGCTCTCAGGTTCTTTTGCTCTGCCACAATGACTGCCTTGCTCGTGGGCTCGTCAGCAGCTCATCAGAAGAGTCTCTGCGGATGGGACGGGGGGGAGATTTGACCTTGATGGAAGTCAGAGAGGGAATAGATGAGCTTTCTGTGTCTGATCTCCCTGAGGAATTCCCTCATTTACCTGCTGAACACACAGCCCCAGTGTCCTGGCTGCTCCGTCTTTTGTCCCCACGCAGACACTTGAAGGCCGGTGTGTCCCGCAGAGACAACCCGTATTCTTCTCCCTCCATCTTCTCTATCTCTGCCGCTCTTTCATCTCGTCCATGTTGGAATACGCTGCATGAAATTTGCCTGAATCTTCAAAACGTCTCCGTCTCTCTCTTCTCTCTGTGTCTGTCTCTCATTACCTTGCACTCTGTTCGCTATCGCTCTATTTCTCTGCCTCTCTTGCTCTCGGCTGAAAATCCATTACTGCACCTGAAAGCAGTTTGAAAGAGGTGAATTTCTATACCGTCGTTTTGAGGTCGGGCAATTTGTCCTGAATGGAGACATTATAACCTCCGAACTGAGATTCAAGCAGACACTGAGGTGCCAAAAAAAAACAGGTAAATTAGGTTTTTAATCTTTAATTCATTTACTAAGCAGTTTTGATTATTTTTGTCACAAGCCAAAACAAAAGGATTAAATTTACAAGGACGTGATTGTGTGTTTGGAATTTGCACATTTTACGTCAACGGGCATCTAGGGACCAGGACGTTTCAGGCTGCAATGATAAAGGTCATGAATTGACATGTTTCTTTGCTAATCAAATTCATATCAAACAACTTTGGACTAAAGAAAAAACCCCGAGCAACAAGTGTCCAGGCTCAACCTTGGAAAGGTTGCACTCCCTCATAAATGATCTTCAGACCTCAAATCACAAACATTTTCATAAGACTGCGTTACATTATTCACTTTCCACGTGGATTGGATATCTTTCCCTGCTTTGTTAAAGAGAGAGAGAATTCATCTCGTTCATGGTTTTCTTACTTCAGATAATAAGAAACGCTGCAAGCTCTCAACTAAAGTGACATCCTAGAATCTCTCTGTTTAATCCTGACCTTTATGAGGTACAGTCCTGTCGTAGGCTCACAACGAGGGAAGCCATTTCTACCAGGAGTGGGATTTGAACCCACGAGGACTTGAGTCCATTGCATCTTGAGTGCAACGCCTTAACCACTCGGCCATCCTGGTGATTAACGTCTGTTTTCAGAAGCGAATTAAAAAATGTTTCCTGATGAATTGTTCATCTTGTATTTTATTGAGTTTTTTAAATATAGAATCATCACATCACAGAATGGGAGATCAGGTTGGACTCACTTTGACTTATGTCCTTTGGATCCTTTTTTTATAACCGGAACAGGAGGAGGAGGAGAGTGATGGAGGAACAGGAGAGAGGAGGAGGAGACAGACTCTGAGCCGACCCCCTGGGGAGCAGTGGAGGAGCACAGGAGACAGACTGTCAGGTATTTAAAAGCCCCGGCTGCTTTATTTTCCATGTAATATAAGATGCTTTAAGCCTTTTAGTCAAGTTGTATTTTAATGGTTTCTTTTCATTTCCCAGTGACGCACTTTGCTCTCCACAAGGAATCAAATGTGTTCTGTACATGACCTGAACTCTGCGCCTGATTTATTCATAAATAAATAAAAAAGGACACTTGCCCGGGAGCCCATCAAGCGTCTGTGCCCTGGGGTCTATAGCGTAACGACCAGGGCCCGTTCGAGGTTAATGAGGATGTTTGAAAAAAGTTGGTTTTATTTTTTACGGTAACAAAGGTCAGTGAACGGTGACGTGACGACAAACTGCCTGGACCCGAGCCTGGGATCTGGGAAACACATTCCCGGTGGAATAAGCATTAAAAAGCCACAAACACACACATGCACACACACACAAATCATTGAGCTTTTAATAGCTGCATCACTAAAAGCTTCAAACATCAATAGTATGTCTGGGCTTTGTGCCATATAGATGTTTATATATATATATATATATATATATAGATATCCTCTATCAACCTGTGACACGCCGGCTGATGTGTTGGATTTTACAGGAGGAATCCACATCTCAAAGAAAGTGAATTATCAGCCTGAAGACGTTTGTCCACGAACCAGATAATTGAGGGAGTCGAGGCGTTGATAATTCTTTCAGGTACAAGACTTCGCTGTGATCTTTTTTTTTCTTTCATTCATATTCCAGACGAGACGCTCAGACTGTGTCAAACGGGCGATAATTACACAGAAGGACTCCCACTCATACAGGCAGTGGGATGTGACTGAGCCCAGTCCAGATCTGCTGATGGGAAGCCTGGTTGGACTCCAGCGACCCACAATCCTCTGCTCTCTGTTATTACTATTGGCAAGTTGCAATTGGCCGGTTTCAGATTAGGTTCTGAAACATTTATCTCTGTGAGTCATCTTCACTGTAACCCTCACTGTCCGCACGTCCTTCACGTGGCCATGGTTGTAAAGCAATACAGCCACTAGAGGGCAGCAAAGAGTTCGACACGTTTTTTTTTACAACAACAAACAGTTGCGATAGTGGAGAAGTTTGTGATTATGTACGAAAAAGTCTCCTCTGTTGTGAAAATGTCTTCCTCGTGTCCTAAGATCATCCTTGCTGGAACTTTATGCCACATCGCCCCCTACATTTTTTTGTGGTACTGCGCCATATCATATATTTCGTACCTGCACAAATACAGACGAAATTAATGCATACTTCTGATTGAAGGCTGCGTACCTTTAACCTTTTACGTATGTAAGAAGCTAAAAATACAATACCAGTCACGAGATGCAGAGTATAAGAAAACCTTCTCCTTACTTCTGACTTTCTTCTTGAGGGAAAGAAACTCTCATGTCATGTTGGAAACAATCTCAGAGTTTAATTCATGAATAATGAATTCAGAGCTTTAAAAAAAAACACCAAATAGTTTCATTAATTCATTTTTTGTTTAATTTAGCTTGGCACTGTAATTATCCGTTGAGTTCATAAGAGGCCAGAGTTTATTTTCACTTAATTAGATTCTGATTGTTGAATACAAAGACCCTTAACTACTGAATGTCAACTGAGCAGTGTCGGGTCAGTTCAATATTTACTCAAGAGAGAATGAAAAAAACCGCTGATGATGTAGTGAGAGATATTTTTCCTTCTTGGTCGGGTCAGGGCATTAATTATTTCCACCGCGACAAAAAGAGAATATTAAGCAGCTAATTAGACTTGGCAGAAAGTAAATGAGCTCAGCTATGAATAGATGGATCTGCTGAATCAGTGCTGTGGTTTAAAATGTGTTTACAGGTTCCACCTTCAGATGGAGCGACAAGAGAGGACGTTTAAATACCAGGAAGAAATCCCATCTCCTCTCGGCTCCCCTGTTTCCATGCCACCACGATACTTTCCTTCCTGCCCCCTGAAGCAGAGATAATCCATTAACCCTTCGAACCTGCAGCCGCTGAAGCACAAACTGCTCCGCTCTGATCCAGCAGGGTCATTAGCGTCTCCATTAATTCCACACTCAGCAGTTCAGCTCCTGGAGGCAACAAATCAAACAGCCTGTGGACTAAACAAACATGTCTGCAATTACTGAGGAGGGATCGTTGCAGAGTAGAGAACGGCACTTCTTCCAAACTGGAGTCGAGAGTAAACCTCCTTATGTTCACTCAAGCTGAGCCAAATTGTGCACACTCACAGATATCAATACACTATTGTGTTTTTACGAAAACTGGTTCAACACTTTTTGTGTAATCCTGCTGACAGACAAACAGAAAGCATTTAAAACAACCTCCCTTTGCTGGAGGTAGTGATCATCTTGAACGATTCAAACACACGTGAGTAGGTCGAACATTAAGTTACTGAATCAAAATATGATCGGTCACATTTTGATGGTGAGCTCTGGTAAACGATGCAACTCGTCCAGTTAGTCTGAATGGTCTGATGACCTTTTGACCTTTGGTGGGAAATGAGGAGTCTGAAGGATTCTGTGTCCGTGTAGAGTGAGTCTCAGGTTTGAGGAGTCTCATGTGAAGTTTAAAAAAGGGTTAACGATAAAGTTGTTAGTGAATGAGCAGCCGACAAATAAAGCAATTAATTAGTGTTAGTAAATTATATTGTGTAGCAGAAGTTGTGGGTTTAGTTTCACAGGCGTTTGTCTGTGACGAGCTGCTGCTGGAAACCAGTGCAGCTCTTTGTAATGGAAGCAGATTGCTGTGTGGAAACACCATCACCTGTTGTGGAAATTGAGGTCAGAGCTTTCATAAGGTTTGTTTTGTCGACGACACCTGAAACACATCAGCTGCAGATGCACCCCCCTCTTTCCCTCTGTGTTCAGTAATGGATGTTTACATGGGAGGAGACGCAGCTCGCTCTCATCGGTCCCGCTGCTCTCAGCAGGAGATCGGTGGAAGGGAAACAAGTGTCAGTTTGTGACAGGAGGAATCCCTGCAGAGAAAAATGTCCGACACTTACAGACAGAGCGAAAGCGGAGTGAGAGACGGAGGAGAAAAGAGAGAGAGAGAAGATGAACAGAAAGACAGATGGATGGAGACAGCCCGGAGGAGGACAATTTCACATGTGAAGCAGAATCTTAATCTGAATGGAGGATGTAGCCCGAGGCAGCTCTAAATGCATTAAGAGTCAGTGAAGAGCAGGAAATAATGTTATTACCAAGAGGAATGAAGCAGGTTATTAGAAATGAATAATCATCCAAATGTTTACATGGATAATGTACTTTTTATAGGGTTGAACCAGGAGAGCAGAACTGCTTTATTTTATTAAAATGCCTCCAACCATCCTGTGATTGAAATAAAAACCTTGAGTCCACCTTTCTCCTCCTGCGTTTTAATTTGAAAGGGTCACTTTGCCGGTTGTGTGTCATAGCTAATGCACTAATAATGTGGAAACTGTAAAATGTCATCCGTGGCCCAGAGAATAATAATGTTTGGGTCTGTCTGCAAATTGAAGTTCCCTGGACAAGAAGAGGCTATTGATTGTGTGAGGTTCAGATTCCAGTGACACTCGTGCTGCACTAATTGGTTGTTTTTGCTCATGAGGACAGAAAATGTGTCTGAAGCCACAAATGCTCAGTCTGTGGTGATGATATAAAATAAGAAACAGCTTTCTTTAAGCTTTCCCTTCAACTCAGAACCATAAATATATATGAAATCATTGTTCTACCGTCCCAGGGAGTTCAGAGACGATTAAACAGCAGACACATATAAAAGGTCTATTTTAATGTGTAGTGAACCCGATTGACCAGACAGGGATTCGGTCTCTCGGTCAAATCCCATGATGGAGCTGTTACGGGGGATTAAGCTCTCGACCTTTCACTTAACATCTTCCCTCTCGGCCTGAACCTGCAGTCCCAGAGCTGAGCTGCCGTCATGTCAGCCAGCGATCTGTGGTTTCTTCTCTGTCCCATTAGCAGGCTCGCTCCTCTCCTCCGATCCATGTTCTCAAAGCGTTCACTAATCCGTGGATCTGCAGCCGCTCTGTCCTAATAGCAGGTTTCACAGTGTCGGGGCAGCTTCTCTTTTCGAGAGTTTTGTTCCAGGAGAGAGAATCTGTCAGTCACCCGTGATGGATCGGAGATGCTCTGAGGTTGTCGGGGCTCTGAAGCCTCCCACTGCAAAGCTCAGGGTCTAATATCACGCTTCACAGCCCCTCCTCAGGGCCTCTCAGCTGGAGACAAACCTCAAGAGTCGAGCTTTTACTGCTGCAGCCGGATGCAAGTCTGTGAATGAAAACACAGCGATTCTAGAGAGCCCAAAGATCTGCCAGGGAGAAGCTTGGTTTAGTTGTCGTAAATATTAAATCGCTTTAATAGCTTTAGAGTGTATGATGGAAGGGAATGAATAAATTAAATCTGTGGGAAACAATGATAAAGCAGAGTCTATATCCATATAGGAGTTATCTCTAAGTGTCAAGTTAACATAAACTGATTTATTTTATTCTTGCTGTGGCTTTTCAGTCTCTGCTTCTCTTCAGACCTTCTCTGCTCCAGGTAGTTCTGACACTTCTGGTGCAGGAATAATTTCACACACTTGGATGCTGTCTTCATCTTGACAGAATTTCCTGTAGTGAACATTACTGCAGCTTCTCTCATATTACAAAAGCCCTGAGCAGTGGCAGTACAGGCAGATCTCAGGAGGACAGACCCATTAAAACGTTTCAACCCTGAGGCAGAATTACTGTAAATTGAAATTTGAATAATAGACCAGAGAGCAGTAAAATCATAAATAATGTATGATAACTTAATCTGCACACAGAACTGTCAAATTTGGAACATGCAAACATGCCCCAATGCATATTATTTTGTTATTCTTAAGAGATGTTCCTTCTGACTTCTGAAGATTAGATCCTAACAAGTTCCTTTCAGCTGGATGCACTAACTGAAGGATGCACAGCTCTTCCACAGCAAACACACAAAGCAGAGAATCGCTCCTGCAGCAGTTAGTGGCAGTAAATCTCAGTCACAGCTCAGTTGTCATGTTGAACAGCTCGATGGCAGCTTCAGGAACTCGTCTCAGCTCTTCTCAATCTCCTCAGGATCTTCAAAGTGTAGAAGTCGACAGCATATGTTGGCATTTGGAAACGTATCGGCAGATCTTCAGGCACACACAGGTTATTCCTCTCCAGTATAACCTACTACTGGAGCAGCTTCTGCTTCATCAGCGGGGAAAGACGTGTTTTTAAAGCAGTCACAGGAACAAAGACTCTTTTGAATTGTTGTCTTGTGTCTATTTCCTCCATCATCTGGTGAGAGAGTGTTTTTCTCAGGACTGGTCCTCTGGGTCTGTCTGCAGAAGGTCTTTCACGGGGGCTGACAGATGCTCTTTGATTTTCCAGCTAAATGGATTCCCGCGTCTCTGGGTGATCTTGGCTTTAAAACAAAATAGGTGACGCTGCAGTTTCACAGCTTCCTGTCTCTGAGCGACGGAGCGAATCTCTATCAATTCACGCTTTAGTGGAGAAATGGATCGTTTGCTCTTATCAGGTCATCCAGGCGACTCAAACAGGGCTCCTGGATATTTTGGGCTTCATACCAGTGCCAAGCTGGTTTTCCCCCTGAGGTTTAATAGGACAAAACATGCAGGTCAGCTCCAGCAGCTCGACAAGGTCAACACAGCCTCGTCCTCCATATTTTGGTTTTCAAGAGCTGCTGAATTATGTATTTAAAAATACATTTTGTTGTAGTTGAATATTTGTAACATTTTTTCGTTCACAGATTTACCAGGAGGTAAAAAAATCTGTCTGATAAATCGATATCTGTCCTCAATGAAGTCAGAGGAAAATATCCTAACTTTACTGAATCTGTTTCTCTTTTTTATCTCAAGAAAAAGTTGTTGGATTCTTTATTCGCTTGAAAAAACAGAGATAATCCGAAGAAGCCTGATGTTGTTGTAGCCTGTCTCAGATCCACGGAGGTCAATTTGGAGAATGAGAAGAAAAACTCTTGAGTTTTGTTTTTCTTCTTAAATGAAGGTTAATGGACTTTGTGAGCAAAGTCTTCAGATCAACCTGAGGTTTAATTTCTCTTCAAAGTCTTTCATTCAAGGTTTCCATGAGTCACTCCGTCCAACTTCTCATCAACTGATCTGAGATGAAGTCTAATTTTACATCTTTCACATCTCTTATCTTAAAAAAAAGACTGTTCCACTTCTGAGGCTGATACTCGACATCTCTGACATAAAATTAATTCTGATACACTTCACAAACCTAATGTAGACTGTTCTTTGCAAAGTTCCCTATCAGACTCAATGCTTGTAGTGTCTACCCCCCCTCATGTCTGCCAGTGTCAGCTGGGATTGCCCCGTGACCCTCAGAGGAGAAGTAGTATAGATTATGGATGTAAAAGAAATATTGTCCGGCCTGATTTCTCAGTTGAGTTCTGCTGCCTGTTTCTAATCAGAGGGCTGCCAGGTGTTTGGAGGAAGCAGGCCTCGTCCCTGTGCCTCCGGGTGTTCATCAGGTGATCGTACAGAGCCCTGGCTCCGGGGCCGATCCCGGGGGCCTCAGCAGACTTATCCTCCCGAGTCCAGAGCCTCTGCTGCAGGCGGGCCCCGCAGTCATCCAGCTGGTTCCACAGAGCATGTTCATCAACCTTCATCAACCAGCAGCTCAGGTTCTCTTACTTTCTCTTTATTTCAAGTTTTTCTGCTTAAAATAGTCGGTAACAAATTATACGATTTTTGGCCGGAAATTAAACTGCGGTGAGAAGAATTCGTCCTCCTCCCTGCCTGCACACCACATTAACCAGCTCATACTCTGGATAATTGAGCTACTTTGGATGAAGCCCTCTCTTTTTTATTCTCTGCACTACAGCATACATTAGTCGTGCTGATAGTGAGGATCAACTGCGTCTGCAGCAGTGACTCACGACTAAAAGAAAGAAGCAACACGTGTAAATCCATAATAAACTTCTGTGCATAAGTAACTTATGAACAACGTGATTCATTTCCTCGGCATAATTGAAGGGATGATTTGCTCTCGGACAAATTCCCTCTCAAAAACATTTTTAATGAAGGAGTTGAATTGAAATGCTATTTTCAGGTTTAATGAAAACCCTTTCTCTCTTTTTCCTTAATGAGACTATTAAAGCAGGAGAATAGTGAAGCTCCGGTGGAATTCATTTACACAGGATTCATCCACGGAGCTCTGATTGACGGCTTGATTAATTCCTTTTTCATAATTAGAATTTGATGCTTTATCTTCAACGTTGAAAAGATTCCCAGACGTCTGTGTTTAGAGTAACGCCGACTTAAAGTCTTTCATTCAAGGTAAACACACGTGTCTTCCAGTAACGGCCCAGTTCCATGGAGTCGTGAGGATATCGTCTTACTGTAGTAAATGGATGTGAAGTGTATCACTGACGTCTCAGTAGAGTAAATGCAGGATGTGTAATTAATACCTCTAAAATCAAAAGAGAACTGCCAACCACTGAGAGGATGATCAGAGCCTTTCCACCTGCGATCAATACCCAAAATCAATCTGGAGTACTGGTATGTACTGGTTCAGGTTTCTGCTGTTTTGTGTCATGGTGGTGTCTCCTCACCAGGTTCTGGGTTCCAATCTGACGGCTGCTGGGGCCTCTCTCATCTGTGTGGGTTCTCTTCTGTACACCAGCAGCCATTGAATATGAAGCTGATTTGGCTCCAGCCCCCTTGGGCCCTTTAAAAGATAAGTTATACAGACTTTAGATGGATGGAGGTATGGAGGGATGGAGGGACGGAGGGATGGAGGGATGGAGGGATGGAGGGATGGAGGGATGGAGGGATGGATAACAGGTGGATGGTTGTTTTGTCCTGGAAACACTAAACACGATTTCTTCGCTCCAAAGATTAACTTGCTAAATGGCTTCCACTTTTCATAAGTGCCTTCAGCCTAATTAAAGAATCGTTATGATTCAGAAACGCTGTTTACTGTTTAATGTAATGATCTGTGAGACTTGTTTCCGCTCTCTTATTTAAATGTCTTATTGACTTTCGGGGGGTGCTGTGTAATCCGACTGTAATCATGTTAATTCCTGACAGAGACGGACGGCGTTGAACCGACCAATCACTGGACTGATTGAAGCTTCGATCC
The DNA here is from genome assembly GCA_038501795.1 of Pseudopleuronectes americanus. NCBI lineage: Eukaryota > Metazoa > Chordata > Actinopteri > Pleuronectiformes > Pleuronectidae > Pseudopleuronectes > Pseudopleuronectes americanus. The sequence continues at coordinate 20,144,429 of CM076730.1, forward strand.
CAAAACAACAACAACACCTGAGTTTCTCTGGAAGTGAAATGAACTGAACGTCATAAAACAGAGGAGGAGTCCGATTATCTTTCCTTTCTGACCTGGGTTCATGAATTGTGAAAAACACCTTGAGGCTTTTTCTAACCCTTATTGAACCAAGCAAGTTGTGAGAAAACAACTTTCATATTCAGAGCATCAGACAGGAGTCAAAACAATGTGAGAGATCAGACAACACAACTCCAGGAAAAAGAAGGTTTCATAAAAAACATAAACTCCACTTCTGAGAAGTAGCTGCACCTTCAGCACTGGGACGGTGAACTCCTCATTATTCAGTCATGAAAATAATAATAATTTGATCTTTGTGAAAGCATCGCTCACTAATTGCTTCAGAGGGGAAAAAACTTACCTCCCAAAATGTCAAACAAACTTTTTTTGATCAAATCTTTTTCTCATGAATAATATGTTCTGCTTTTTCTAAAATACTATTCTATCCTGTTGGTATATAACTTAATACTGTAAGTTCCCTGGTTTTTGTTGTGATATTTTGATGTTTCATATTTAGACAAACTTTCACATGAAGCTTATGAATGTCAGAAATGCACCTTTTTAAAAAGAAGAATAAAAAAGAAACGAGAAGTTGAACAGAACATTTTCCAATCAGGATCTATATTGATCTTTCTTTCTCATCTTATCTTTTGGGATTGAATCAAAGTATGTTTTTGTAACACTGCACATTGATATTTTCCTTGTGTCGGAAAACGACAAAGACGATAAACGAGTAAAAATGGATTAGCGAGTCTTCAATTCTGGTCACAAATACACTCAAATACCTCCAAATATTGATGTTTCTTCTTCAGCAATGATAAAGAGGTGAAGCTGCCGACAGACAAGAACCTGGTCTCTCAGGTCACATGACGACTCACCCGTCTTCCAGCCAGCGGAGGCAGGAAGTGAGTCGTCTCGGAGGAAACCTGCTGCTGCGTTCGTCCTCTGACCGGCAGCCTGAGGACGTCTCTCACCATCTGTCAGGTCTGGATTAACCAGCGTGGACCTGACGCTCTCTACCTCTCACCAACACTCTCACCTCTTCACCCAGCAGAAAATAAAGGCAGCAGAATTCAGAGGTTTTTGTTTTTTTCCCCCCCAGTCATTAATACTTAGTAAAGTTCATTAGACCCAGACAGCAGAGGTAATTATAGGAGTCGTTAAAGTAAAGGGCTGGTAGTTCTTTTTTTTTCTGAATCCCTGATTAATATTTCATATTCTGAGATTTAATGTGTTCAGATGGAGACTTGATTAATCATTGATCTTCTGAGGATTGATATCAGGAGGACGTGAAGATAATTTAAGAGTCTTGTTTGTCCCAGTCAAGTTCTTTTATCATCTAATATAAGTTCTTATATCATCTTTATCATGTCAGAGTACTAAATACAACATACCATAGAGAACCAGAACACATTGTAGAGCACATTCCTCCATAAATATCTCTTAAATATGTTTTTCATCAAGACCAATAATTTATACTTTGAGAAATCAGTGAAAAGGGAAAACCCTTATGATGGTAGATATGATCTGATAAATAAAGATGGACCACAATCTCCATCTTTAGCCGATTGTGTCATTTGGAAGCAGTGAAGTCTGTTTTTTAAAATTAGTTTTAAGTGATGAAGTTATCAGATGTTCTCCAACACGAGTTATTGATAAGGCTGCAGGGCAAAGCCCCCCCCTCTGGCATTCTGAAGGTTATTAAAGCAGTAGTCTGTGTATATGATATACTGACACACACACACACACACACAAACACATACACAAACACACACACTCCTTCTCCCGCATGACACTGAGCTTAATCTGCAGAGAAAATCACAATATTTTTGGCATGATTTTAAAGTATATATGAATTTGCTCATCAGCCAAATAACAGTCAATGACAATTTATACTGTACACAGCTGTTTGCAAAGGTTTTGACACCGAAAATTACATAATTCATGAATCTTGATGAAAAATATCATATTTATTGAACTGAGGTCTATGTTTGTAAGCAATTTGTGATCTTTGGTTTCATGATCAGCTCATAATTTGCATATTTAAAAACTTTTCACACCTGAAAATCCAGAAATATGAGTTGCACAAACTTTCTCCGACGACAGAAACAGAACTTGTGATTATTTGCTCTTGAATCATGGATGTTATGAACTCTGATCCCTTCACTGCTGCACCGAGCTGCCAATCAATCAATCTAATATACTAGTTTCGAAATGTCAGCAACAAAATAAACACGGTAAAAAATACAGGAGAGCTCCGCTGATTTATTATTGTTTTTAAAGCATTCAGAATTCATGGAGCAGCACACGCAGAGATATTGTCTTTTTTATTCCACACATTCTTCTTGCCTGTCAAAACCTGGCGCTTGCATTACCCACAATGCAGCTCACCCCCTGACAGTTAGGCTGGTGATTGTGTTGTGTTATTCCAGCAGCAGCAGCTCTTCTGGCCTCAGGCGCAGACGAGGAGCAGCCTGGTGAGCTCTCCTCTCTCTTAACTCCACATCCCCAATTTCTTCTGTTTCTCTTTTTCAGTTTCAAACTTATCGTCTTTAGACCCGAGTGACGCCGACTCGAGGAACATCACTGGAGGCGATTTGTCAGACTTTGTACGACTTCCTCTGGAAACCACAGACGGCTTCGCACAACACGATTCACACATTCTGTAGAACTGTAAACACACTCTAATGTTTAAATCTGCGGAAATCTCTTCAATGACAACAACTGGGAACGGCTTCATAAAATATGAGAATGAGTGAAACGTGATAAGGAGCAGTTTCTAAGGTATTCTTGGAAAATCCAGCTAAACTCTGAGTGTTATTTGAATTAAATGCATATTTATTTATATATATTATTACAGCAGATCAAGAAGAAAACCCTTCTTTATGAATTACACAGGAGCGTGGACTCCTCTGCTCCAGCTCTAAACACTGGGTGATTTCTCTCACTCTTTTCAGGCTTCCAGCCGCTTGATCTCTGCTCCGCTCTTAAAGAAACTCATGAGTGTCTCTTCTGTTTCAGTGGAGCGGCCGGCCGGTCGGGCAGCCGGCCTCCGACAGCCTGCAGCGGGCATCGATCCCCGGCTCACTGCTCCGTCTTGTGTTCAACAAACTGTAGATAAGAAAGATGAGGAGCAACTTTCACCATTCAGCAGGGATCTGACTCATCAGGGCTGAGACTTGTTTTCCCTCCTGCATGTTTTAATCCAGTTGTACTTTGGTTCATCTTCCTGTTCGGTGCAGTTGATGCGGTGAACACAGAGACCTCCCTCCGAACCGACCACCAGGTGTTCTCTCCAGGTCTGAGCCCGACATCCTTCTTTATCTTCTTCATCCAGCTGTGCTTTGCATCCGGCGATGAGCTGCAGCTCTCTGTGCACCGAGCTGTCTGGAAACTGTTTCCCTCTTTTATCAAACATTTACACGGGGGCCAGAGTTTAAATGGAAAAAACTTCTCTTTTCATTTGCAGACACGAATTAGAGGGTCAGAGAAACTGAAATTGGCGTCCGTGCAAATAATCAGAGTGTGTGAGTGAATTTATCCGTCTTGATTTCAGCGTTTAGCAGAATTCAGAAGAAAACGATTAAACAGACTAATTTGCTTTAGAATATCATCACAGTGTCACACAACGATTTATCATCAATGACCTGGGATCAGTTAGTAAAGCTCCTTTCTTTCTGGGTATGCTTTGTATATGTTTTCTAAATTAAACTGAAAGGACTCTAACTGGAGCTCATTAGATTCCCATGATATCACTCCCTCTCTGCTTCCACTCGCTCTTACACCAGCCCCACGCTCATTCTCATGCTTCTCTCCTCTCTGGTTTTTAAATCTCCTTTTCAGCCTCAGCTTAGATGTTTTGGAAGTTGCCATGGCGAAGGAAGAAACCCTCCATTGATGACTATGTGCCGCGGGAGTAGCGTGTCGCTTCCTCACTGGGGATCTGTGTGGAAGCTGCTATACCTTGGCAGGTCAGAGGAGGAATTCCTCTTGTTGTGGAGCGAGGGAGGAGGAGTGGTGGTGGTGGTGGTGGTGGTGGGTGGTGGGGGGGGTGATGGGAATCTGTGGCTGAATGGATGTTTAATCAAATAAGAGGACGAATTGAACAGTTTATTCAATCTCTGAACCCTTCACGACTTCAGTGCGGTTGATTTGGCTCAGAGAGAGAGCGACGCCATCTGGACTCCGGCGACTCTGATCAACTGATGAACCCTGAAAAAAAATTCAGTGTTCGGTTCTCATCCAACAACAGAGTGCAGGGATATGAACAAACTGTGGGAAACAAACACAACGTGCCAGGTTCAGATTTAACTCAGGGGCAACGTATCGTGTGTTTCCAGTACAAACTCTGACCTTGTTATGGGACCAGTATAATCCTCATGGGTCCGACTGAGGTTATCAAACCTTTAAGATGTACAAGCTTTTATATTCATTTATCTGAAAAAGTGAAAATAGAGAACTAGTGCAGAAGTGGCCGGTCGAGAGAAATAGAAATGTGTCGAGCATCCAGAAGCCCCTTCTTTGTATCTATATGTTCAGAACTCGTTTTCCATTTAACCTGAAGCTTTCTCACTGTTTGTGTTTGACTCTCGGCTGTTGTCGAGTTTCACAGCTTCACAAACCGGCCTCAGAATCCTGTCTGATCAGAACCCGTCAGCCGGTCCCTCTGTGTGCGGCGTGTATCCGCAGGCTGCCCCAGGTGTGTGACGCTCATGTTGTGTGAGTCTGTTAGTGCACAGTGTGAGTCCTTGTTTCCCAGACTCCCCGCTTCGGTGTTATCTGATTCCCCCCCCCTACTGTGTTTGCTCTCAACAGTTTTTTTTTCATCACCTGATTCCCTGCTGTCTGTGCTCTCTGTGGGTTTTCATTATCAGATCGCTCTGTTTTCAGGCCTTTTCCTTGACCGTGCAAACCCAAATCTTCTCCTCCTGTAACTGTATTGACTTGATATTCAGCGCTCGACCTGATGTGTTGGATAGGGCTCCATCGTCTCCAGGCTGTTCTGTGCTCCACAGATTGGTCTGAACCTCCTGCTGTGTGTGGACCCACCTGTTCTAATTACAGCCAAATGCAACGTGCACACAACTCGAGGGAAAACCAGTCGCTCTGTTTTCATCCAAGTAGAGTGGAAACACAAGTTCAGAATAATCTGTGGACGAAAAACACATTTTAGATTTGCCTGCTTATGATTTTCATCTGGATTTGAAACCTTCAGGCGTCTGGAACTTGGCAATTTTTATATTTAGTCATACATGCCTTGTGAGATTTAAAAAAAATTAAATTCAAAAGACCAAAAGTTGTTTTTGAATGATTATTCATACTCACATTCAGGTTTATAGATAGTTAGATGATGTTTAATATATTTTGATGCATGAAAAAGGATCATTTAGTTGAATCTTGTTTTGGTCCATGTCCGTTTTCTCCGCGTCAGAACTCGACCTTCCTCAGAAAATGTTTCTAAAAGAGCAAGAGATCGTCCCGCTGACGAAAGTATAATTAAAAGTTGTTAACGTAATGTTTACTTCTTTTCTCCCACATCCCAGATCTCCTGTGGATATGAATCTGCCTCAGAAGCTCAATCAGGTGAAGCTGAGGAGACTTTAAAACCCTCTTATTCCATTAATGATACTAATACTGAACAACCAGGATAATGTTCCTGCCTCTAAAGTGGTTTATTACAGACTAAAAGCAGCACAGGAGAGAACTTCTGTCTCCTTACTTTGCAGCAGACGTCTCTTCCATCACGTTGAGGAGCTCTGTTTCTTTCAGCCCGACCAGGAGCTCACACATGTCGTCCTCCTTGCTCCACGGAGCTGAACCGGGCTCGGTGATCAGGCCCCATTAAGAAACCTGTTTGGGTTGAAGGTCATGAGGTCACAGAGAAGTTTGACACTTTCCACTGAAGATTCATCTGCAGCTGTTTATGAAAATGAAGGATTTAGTTTAAAGGAGCAAAAGTGAGACAGTGGCTGGTTCAGGCTTCTTGAATTTCATGGAGGCACAGAGATCCGTGTCTGAAGGATTCTGGTCTGATGAAGAATCTTAGAAATAGCTTTTTACTGAACATGGAGAGACTGAAGAGGAGGAGGAGGAGGAGGAGGAGGAGGAGGAAGAGGAGGAGGAGGAGGAGGAGGAGGAGGAGGAGGAGGAGGCTGTGACAAACCCAACTCTCTCTCTACCTCGCTCTCTCTATCTCTCCCTCTCTCTAAGCAGGTCTCGGAGCTGGAGAGAATAACACTCTCATCTCTCTCCCTCTCCCTACCTCTTTCGCTCTCCCTCAGATCTCTCTCTCTCCCTCTCTCCCTCTCTCCCCCTCCCTCTCGCTCTCTCTGAGCAGATCTGTCTCGGAGCTGGAGAGGAGAGGTCGCTCGTCTCTCTCTCCTCCTCTCTCCTCCTCTCTCCTCCTCTCTTCTCCTCTCTCCTCCTCTCTTCTCCTCTGCAGCCTCCCGTCGCTTCACCATGGATCTGTGGACTAAATCACTCGCTTGGATTATCTCTCAGGTCCTCGTGCTTCTCTCCAGCTCGTGCGGGACCACGGGAGCAGAAGGTGAGCATGCGTGGCCGTGCGCTCTCCTACTTTCCCCCGGAGGAGACGCAGCGGGTCCGGGCTGCGCAGACCCCGGACCCGCGGAGCTGCTCCCGGTGCTTCTGATGTTGAATTAGACGAAGTGAGCCACAGGTATTTCTCTCCTGTGGGAGTTGGTGCGCACTGGTCACGCGCCAGTGGAGGTGAAGCTGTGTCATTATTAGTTCATTTGAATTCAGAATTAACGCTTGTGCTGCGCCTGCGTAATCTCTGGAGCCAACTTTTACGCACCGTCCGAACCTGTTTTAAACGTTGATCCAGTGTGTGTTGGTTCCAGATGTTTCTGAACCTCAGATATAAATGTTTCAGTGGAACCTCTCAGCTTTTCCTGGAGGATTCTGCTAATCGCAACTGTCGGAATCCCAGTGGATTCACTGCGCTGCTGTTTCTGTGTGTTCTGGTTAATTTGGTGCTCCGGGCAGAATGATGCCTGAGCCATGTCTTCACATTCCAGAGAGCAGCAGGAGTGTGAAGGTGTGAGAGGACGAGGACGGGGAGGTGGGGCTTGGGACTGAGAGGTTGCTGGTTTGATTCTGGGATTTGTGGAGATAAAGAGAAATCGGTCTCCTTTCTTTCCTCTGTAATTGCTGTTGCACGCTGTGCCAAAAGCACCAGGCAGTTTCCCTGTGTGAATGTGAAGCGGGGGCGTTGCTGTTCCCGTCTCCTGCTTTAGAGAGGAGGAGGAGGGGGAGGAGGAGGAGGAGGAGAGGAGGAGAGGAGGAGAGAGGGAGAGGGAGATGGAGAGAAACAGGACAAAGTGAGGAGAGAAATGGAGATGACGTATGCTTGTGCCTGATCCAGAGAGATTGCAGAAGTCTTCCATCCTCTTCCCCGACACAATCATCTCGTCCCCCGTCTTATTTTCTTCAGCCTCTTTCTGGACTTTCCTGCATTTGCTGTTGCTCGACTGCAGAAAACTGTCAAGTGATTATTTTAACCTGTGACTGATTCCCACCTTTCTTCGTCCTCGCCCATCTCCTCTTCTTCACCTTCTGTCTATACAACCTCATGATGGTCATTTCAAACTCATCCTATGCTGCCAGGCATTCGTGGAGGTCACAGTTTCTGCATGAATGATGACATTTCCATTTGATAGAAGAGTTTCTGGTTTGAATACTTCTCCCAATGTGAAATATCATCTAGATTCAATGAAGAGTTGCAACAAGCTGGGATCAGAACACTGTGGATCTCAAACCTTGAAGCTACTTAAAGCAACACTATATGTTACTTTCACTGAGCAGCAGCGCCCCCTGCAGCCTTTGAATTGAATTGCTCCTCAGAAGGTCCCATTTCTTGAATTGTGAAGTCGTTCTGTGCGTTAATGTGCTTTGAGTTCAGAATGTGCAGAAAACGCTGTCAACAAAATGTGTTGTTTTTGTGCGTCTGAGTGTTTTAACAACAGCCATTTAGAGCTGACTGTAAAATCATGGTAATTGGTTTATAATTGATGACGTCAGCAACTCTACAACACGAGTATTGAGGATTTTCACAGCTAATTTAGCAGATTGCGTGTTGCTTTCAAGGAAAGTAAATGTGGATGTGAAGGAATCCTGATATGCTACTCTATGGAGGATTCATCCAAAGCAACATCAGGCCTCATCATACACAACATGTTTTTGTGTCGGTGCTGGATTCTGAGTTTCATGTCGACCTTGAGAGCTACAGATTCTTTTTAAGTGGATATAAAGGAGGGAAAGAGGAGGAACACTGTGAAGAGAAGACGCAGGAGATTTGTCGTTCTTCATCCTTCCTTCCTCCTCTTCCACTTCTGTGTAATAACATCTTCAGCTTCACCAGCAGCGTATCTGAATCTCTTGTCCTCTTTTTCCTCCGATCACATCTCTCCTGCAGCTGCTTCTCTTCTTTCCTGCTGCTCCCGACTCAGATCGGCTGATATCTCTCAGTCCTCTCCTCCCCGACTCGTCTTTCTGCTCATTGCTCTTTTCTCCTCCTGGTGTTCACTGCCAGCTTCTTTCCTCCTCCTTTGTCCGCCCGACACATCAACACACTCCCTTTCTCATCCTTTGATTGTTCTCTCCATTCTTGCTTTCTCTGTCTTCTACCTGGATGTCAGGTCTCCCGCTGCACCGCTGCTTTGTCTTCCCTGGTCTTCTCTTCCTTCACTCTTATTCTCTCTGTCCACCTCTCTCTCTCTCTCTCTCTCTCTCCAGATTCTCTCTCCTGCTGCTCCTTTCTGCAGTTTAATAATTTCCATCTGAAGGTGCTTGTATTCGGTTTCAGCTAACAGGATTTGGAAATATACTTTGAAACTGTTGAATTTATAGCAGCCGGTTATTTTCCTGAAATAGAATTTGAGGGTCATGTGAAATAAATAAGAGCTGGGCGTTGTTTGCAGCATCTCTCTCTCTCTCTTCTCTGCACAAATTGCACATATTCATAGAAATCAGTTCCCCCTTAAATATGTCAGATTCATTTCATCAGAAGCCATGAATTATTCCCTTGGAAATCTGTGAAAATGTCAAAATAAAAGCTCTATCTCACCATGTGGAAGAAAGGGAAAATAAATACTCTTCAATCTGTTTGATGAAATATGTAAAATGATTATTAAGACACAAAAACTGCAGCTTTCATCATCATTATACATTGGCAATCATCAAAATGAATAATATATCAATGCACTTCAGTACTGGACAAATATATACATTTACTATTGGCACTGTTTTAGCTGTAATCAGTGTTTTATAAGTTTCTCTACATGGAAACTCAGTATATCTCTCTCTCTCTGTATCTCATCCAGCCGTGGATGAATCTCAGCTGCAGGTTTTAAAACAGGACTTCACGTCTCCATCCTCACTGGAGTCAGTTCACTGGTAAACAATGACAGCAGAGTGGAAATAAGGGGTCTGGCTGGTTAGCCGGAGCATTGAGCGGGTGAGTGAGTGGCTGGAGTCGACTTGATGAGGTTCGAGGAAGCCAGCGTGTGAAACAGCTTTAAATATTTCATATTTAAATATGAAAGAGCAACACGGAGGGTAGCAGCCAAATGAATAAAATGGAAATGTGAAATTTGCAGTGAAACAATGATTTACTCCTCAGTTGTTGGTGTTGCAGGTTTGATTAAGTGTTAAAGAGTGTGAGGTGTTATTTACCAAGAAAAAAGCTTTCAGCAGTTTTTTTTGTTGTGATAGTTTAGTTTGATTGTCTGTTAGAAATCTTTACCTTGATCCAGTACATGTTAATGAAGCAGGGGTTGTGTGGCTCCAGCTCAGGTGAAGCAAAGGTTTTGGCCATTAATCAAAGTGCCGGTGGTTCAATCCCCAGCTGCTGTGTGATGTGTCCTTGAACAAGATCCTGGTCCTTAAATTATCCCCCCAAAAAACAAGCATCAGCCGAAAACAACACCGTGAGAAGCAACTCAGAGTCTAACAGTCTCTGCCGGTTTTGTTCTCAGGCAAAGTGATGATTTACGAGCGTTAGCCACAGACTGTATATAAAAATGGATATAGACTCCAGGAAGTGAAGCCGATGTAACAGGGCCTCAAACCTGTAGTTGCTCGAATCACCAGCGGGAACACAAAGACTTCATTTGCTCCTGCCACCCTCCACCCTACAGACTGTCCTCAGGTATGTAGGACACCACCAGGATTTAGATTATCAGTTGAAGTTGTGATATCTCTGCTCTGGAGTTGATGCATTGTGAGAAGGAACTATTTTCAGAGTAATCCCCAGTGTGCATGTTGTATAGGAACAGAATGTCATGGTGGGTTTGTTGCTCCTGTAAACAGACGCGTTGACTTGTCTGTCTGCTCGGAGACGGAGGTCCAGCAGCTGAAACAGCTTCATGAACTTTTGACTGTAGACTCTGAGAAAGTTTACAGCCCCCCCCCCACACACACACACTGTCACAGGATTTTCCTCTTGTATAATAAACCTACATAACAACATTGATTTGTGACGATTCAGCAGAACCACAGTTTAAGGCCCATGGAGGTTTTTACAAAGTTTTTAGAAATTCTTGCAATGTTAAATCATAATTTTAACAATTGCGACTTAAACTCAGTCCCTGTGGAGATCTGTCTCCGGAGCCTGTTTGTCTGTGTGTGTGTAGGTGGGTGCAGATGATGATGATGAAGTAATGAGCTTCCAGTGGAGTCAGAGAAAGAGAGAAGGCAGAGAGAACACTGTCACTACACGCTGTTCCCTAACATCTTCTTCTTGTCTTTTGATGAAGAGACTTTGGTGTAAAATTGGTCTCATACTTCTCCTGTGATGAGTTTGTGTGTGTGTGTGTTTGTGTTTGTGTGTGTGTGTGTGTGTGACTGTTGGTGCTAAATGCCAACTCCTCAAAGCAGCTCTTGTTGTTTTCAGCAGAATTAAGGAAATGCAGCAAGACCTAATGCATAGAATGTATAAAAAGATGTATGACAGGACTGCTTCTCAATAGTGACGCCCCCTTGTGGCTAGGTCATAAACCCCTTCTCCTCTATGTCAACAGATGGGACATGGCCAAAAATAAGAGTCAAGGTACAGATCAAATACATTTTTCTCAAACGTGTTTTCTGTAATTTAAGGTATCACACTGAAATAAGTTTGAATGTTTTGTTTGTAGGAAAGTTGATTTCTGGAAATTGGGAGGAAGTCAAGCCTCTGCAGCTGCAGGTGACACTGACTGAAGCAGCGAGGGAGAATTAACTGTGATAAGTTTCCAAAAAACAAAAGAAAAAAGAATATAGACCGTTCATTGATGCTCAGAGGAAGCAGACACTGGGCTGAGGAGCCTCTACGAACTCACCGTTGTGAAGCTACTCCTCTCACGTTGTGATTCATCGGACCAATTGTTAATCTAAAAGTGCTGAGTCGTGCAGCTTTAAAAAGGAAAGCAGACTTCCCAGTCCTGCATGTTGTGCACCAAACTGTACCCAAAGGAAAAGAGAATAAAACTCTCCTAGGAAACAATTAATTCAGTCCATTGATCTTCATACTGAAGCCATTATACACGGAGCCTTTACGTCCTGCCGTCAAATTTAGCTTGTGAAATAAGAAATGAGGTCAATATAACACATGTGAGATCTTGAGGTGGTCGAGAAATCGAAGGATGTAACATGGAAACTTCAGGCGCTCATGACGGAGGAGGATTCTGGTTTGGATCAATAAGGAGAGGAACTGGTGTGTTTCTCCCTGGGAGGCAAGAAAAGCTGGGAAGAGATGAGATGAGAAGAGATGAAACATTAATGTTCCTCGTGGGGGGAAGTGGGTCAAACAAACAAACCCCAAAAAAAACTATATACTGTAGATATGAATCAAATATGAAGAAATCATCATCGCTGGGAGCAGAAGAGGCGTCCAACTGGATTTGAGTACCGTCAGATTTCATGTTGCAGATGAGGGATGGATGGTTCAGTGTGACTCTTTAAATGAAGGGGGACGGAACCTTTTCTTCATTTCAGTTTTATCTTCCCCTTCATTGGTTGAACTGAGTTATTGATCACGTCCCACTCACCTCTCGACAGGAGACACTTTGTCCAGGTGTCTGATGTCACATGGTAGTGATGACGATGGTCCTCACAGCTGGATTTATAAGTTCTGGATCAGTGAGTCATGAGGGGAACTTTCAACCTTAAAAGATAACGACTGGATGGGTGATATTCCCTGGTATTTACTCAAACCTTTGGTAAATCAATGCTATTAAACCCTTTAGATGATAGAGCGATATTTTGCTTTAAAAAGTAAATTACAGTCGAGGGCTTGGATTGAAAGGGACAGACGATTGAAGAATGCTGTCACTCGACGCTGCATTGAGCCAAATTAAAACTGAAGAACTCTTCAACTTGTTGTGAAAGCTTTCGGACCCAGAGGAATCTCTGCCATTTAAAAATCCATAAACAGAAACAAAAGAATTAAACCACAGCTCCCTGAAACCAATAAGTTGTCCTTCAACCGTTCCCTCCCCAGCGAGCTCACCTCTGCTACATCCTTCACTTAATAATAATACACAACTTCTTCTCTCCACATGTCATTTGTCTCGGAGCTGTGCCAGCGCCGGGGGCAAGGTCGAGTTTAAAGCTGTTTATCAGGGTAAATTTAAGGAGTGAAATAAATACGTCCTGAGAGGTTTCATATTTGTGTTCCCCGCTCTCGCAGTAACTCAGCTTCTGAGCCGCAGACGTGAATCAAGTCAAACTGCTTTATCCATTTAATGGAGACACTGAAATTCAAGTGTGGACGTTTGAAGACTAAATCAGAACTCAACGGTGAAATATAAAGTTTCTTCTGAACCCTCACAGGTTTACGATGTTCTATACGACATCATAGGACACAGAGCACGGACAACTACATCTCGGGAACAAGGAGTGAGAGATTCTTTGTTTTGCTGCCTTTGTGGAGATGTAAATCCATAATGACAAATCCAACACGGGAAGTTTCCTGTGATTATTTATCCATTTCACCGTGTGAGGCTGTGTTTCTGACTGAGCATGTGTGGTCGCTCAATTGAATAACATGAGATTTGAACCCATCCTGTTACGCATCACAGGGTTGAGGGTCATACAATCGTTGTTACGCCAGGAAACCAGGCCAACCATGACTGAGACTCCAGAGGGTTAACGGCATGTATACACAATGAGTGGAGGATAAATAACACAACCTTTCTTCACCACCTTGTTGACGACACACAAACAGGATACACAAAAAAGCATCTCGCACACACACACACACACACACACACACAGTTCTTTCAATGCTGATGTAAATCAACTCAGATTAAAGCTGAGACTTCGTATCTATTCATTTGTTTCTCCCACTGTGCTGAAAGCTCGAAAAAATGTGTAACTGATGAAATATGTATGGTCTCTGGACTGTGTGTTGTCCCACATCTGCCCAAACTGCTGATGATTCTGCTCTTTAGTTGCCTGCGTCTTTTCATTAGCGTTGATTTTTTCCCAGCCTCATTATGTAAAAGCCTGATAATTAGACTGGAATGTGTTTCATCACGTGGAATGGTGAAACCACGCTGCGTGTCAGGGTCTCTCTCTTGTTCTTTAGACTTTAATTTAAAGTTTCTAGTCGTCCTGTTGTTATTTTCTGATTCCTCTTTTCCCTGCTTCCATCTTGGCTGTAATGGCTGCACCTGTGTTTTCCTCGGTTCACCCTATAGTGACAAGAGGGGAGAATAGCTGTAGTTTAAAGTCCATTACCAAACTGCAAACACTCAATGTTCTGGACGGACGGACTCGTCGACAGCGAGGGAGGCAATGGGATTTTCACCATTTAGCCTACAGAGCTTTATACAGACTTTTACAGCTATGAGCACAAGATAAAAAAATATATATATAAGGATGGTTCACTGAAATCCAAATCTGTGTTTGTTTGCTGATCCCTTTTGATTTTACATAATGAACAATGCAGAAAAGATGCGAAACTAATTATTGGGCTTTTTTATTTGTTTATAGTTATTTATGATAATTTTTTTAACTAAAGAGGTCGAATATCAAGCATCAATTAAATATCTTTGTCTTTGTTATCAACATGTTAGGAATCATTGACAATTAAAAGAATATAATCCTCTGAATATTGGTCTAAAGTGTAAATGCTGTAAACAACTTAATGATCAGCTGTAGTCATCACGTTATAGTGATGAAATTTAGTATTTTCATTAGTTAAGACACTATACACAGAGGTGAGAACATTTATCTATATTTATTTATATTTGTACAGTTTTTGAAGTTAACTCTGTAGAATCGGTGCATGTTCCCAGTTGTTGTGATTAAACTCTGAACTGCCATTACGGACAGGTAATCACATTTTCTTTGCCGTGAACTCGGTGACCGGCGTCTCGGCTCATTAGGCGGTGAGATCTGCACGGTTCGGTTCTTCATACGCTCGGTGTGACGCTGAAGGAACGCTTTGATTATTAGTCCGCTGCCGGCTGTGGAGGGATTTTAATATGAGTTACAGTAAATTACTGAGATGCTGGGGGCTGAATGTCAAAGTCAGGGGCGTTATTACTCAGCCAATGAATGTGAGTGGGTGCCTTTCGAAATAAGCTGGTTATTTAAGATGTGGGAGCTCCAGGGGAATATTAGGAGCGTTTGTTTAAACATCAGAGCTCATGAAGAATCCCTCATCTCCTCCAGGATTAATCCGGTAAATAAAATGCTGACGAGCCTGTTTCAAGTGCCTGGTGGAGATTTATCACCGTTCTGTGATCTGTTGTTTTGCACCGAGGAGAAAAAAAGCCATCGCCGCTCTGTTTGAATCTGTAGTGAAACTCTCTGTAAAACGCCCTCTTCATGATTCATGATGAGGAACCATCAGCGTGAGTTAGGATGAGGAAAACTGAGGATTAGTCCCCTTCATCTTTCTTCCTAAGTGTCATTTATGGAAATGTGTGCAGGCGAAGTGGAGCCGTGAATGGGATCCGATGAAGTCAAGGTTACAGAACTAACGTGCAGCCGCCAGTCATGAATCTGTGTTAACTAACCCAGGAACAGGTAGTTAAATGAAGCTCTGACAGACGACTGCACTCCATCCATTCCATATCAGGACCCGAGGTATTTGTTCACGGCCCCGGAACAAGTCTGGCTCCCAAAAAGAATGAGGACATCCATCATGTGGAGCTGTCGTCATCACTGATGACTTGTTGTCGCCTCAAATATCAGCTCTCTGCTGCAGAGGTCGTGATACTCCATCACTTTCAGCCACTAAACTCTAACAACAAATGGATTTTACACTTACAACTCTATTTGCAGGAGTGGTTATGACGGCCATAATTCCATATTATACCGGGGGGCATTAAACTTACCAACTGTGGCTGCATTAGTTACCAAGGTCACCATGCTCTCTCAGTCTCTATTACAGTGGAGATTAGCCTCAGTCCAGACAGATTCTCCACACAGACCAGAGACACTTTGATTTTCTTCACAGACAAAGACGATTATTCCAAATAAAAACAAACAAACCAGACTTAAATACTCGTTGTAAAAAAGAAACATTGGGATCATGGATGTGCTCATGTCAAACTGTCTGTTGCACAGCTTGTATCAAGAGTTGCAACTAGGGATGCACATAATAATCTGTTTGACCCTTAAGTGGCAATAAGTACTTGACAAATGAATCAATAAAACATTTGATAGTATTTATTTATTAATGACTTGCACTTCCTAATTCTTCCCATTATCAAATCTCCACATTAACCCACAAGAACGAAGAGAAAAGACCATGTGGATTCTCTGCTGACGATTTGCTTTGACCTGGTCTGTTAATGAGGGTTGATTACTGTGATTCTCCTCTGAACATGAACACAGTTAAATCTCAGGAGGGACAATTAGAGTTACAGCAACTTCTGCCTGCGTGCTGAGGAGGGTCAAAACTTTATGGATGTTTCAACAGACCGCGGCAGCTGCAGCTACTGAATGTGAGGATTCGTGAAGTCTCATGTTTTGTTGTTGTGTATGAAAGTCCATTCTAAATAGTAGATTTTATTCTTGAGGTTTTATCGGCCAGAAAAGTGGTTCATAACGTTCATCCTTGGTTGAAACTCTGACCTCTGATCATTCAGATTCTTCTTGTGACATCCCACGATTCCATTTTCTGAACAGTTATCTTAAGATTTCAACATTAACAGAACTCTGAGCTCCCTGATTGGATGTCTCCTGCCGCAGTGGCTTTACTTGACTTCTTCCTAAAAGTTTTTTCGTTTCCCCAGGAATATACCGTTCGACTTCTGCAGATATTTTCTGACACACTTCTCAATCGTTTCCACTGATGATTCAAATGGGAGAGTTTCATTCCAATCTAAGTTCTCCAGCTGAGAGTCATGAAATATTAACTGGATTTTGACTTCCAGAACCAGGGGGTGTCTGGAATATATTGAGATTAATGGCTTATTATGACATGTCTTCCCCATCAGACATTTAGCATCAATGAAAACCTTCGTATTCACTGTTCCGCCCTGTTCTCCGTCTTAATGCCGGTAACCAGTGAATAAAACTGTAACTGCTGCATCACTAGAAGTCCAGCCAAGACCCTTAAGGTGTCCACTTCACACACTGAGATATATGCTGATCACAGTTTAATGTTACCTCCGCGGTGTGTTCTTTATGAACCCGGTGACCACAGCTGTGCCGCCCGGTGCTCCGGTGTTCTGCAGCCACCGCTGATGAGAAGAAGCAGGGCCGGTCAGTTTGTATTAGAGGGGAGGACGGAGCTGAGTCAGTGGCCATTAAAGGCGGAAGGGTAAGGCTGTATTTCAACACAACAAGACAGAGCTAAATCAGAGCTAAGCACTCTGAGGTGAAACAGAGGAGGAGGAGGAGGAGGAGGAGGAGGAGGAGGAGGAGGAGGAGGAGGAGGAGGAGGGTGGACAGTGAGGGAGAGGGAGGAGGAATATAAAGTATGAGGGGATAAAGTTTTAGGGGTCAGGAGTCTGGAGGCTGTCTGGTAGTATTCCCTCTGTGTTCCTCACAACTGCAGTGACATTTTCAACTTCCCTTCCCATTTTATCCTTCACTGCCTCTGCTGTCTGTGCACGGGCCACCGTCTGCAGGAGACAGAGGAGGAGGTGGAGGACGATGACAGGGGGGGGGACGACAGGTTTGATGAAACGTAGACCGGGACAGAAATAGTGGGGGGGGGGAGGAATCGAGGGAAAGAAACAGACAGGTGGAAGATGAGGATTAGAGTGAGAGGAGGAACGAGGAAGAGGAGGAGAGACAGATGATAAGAAAGAGTGTCTCACTAATAGTTTCCCCTGCTGTGACATTCTCAACTGCCTCTACAATTTCACCCCCGCTGGCTATAAAGGGAAGTGTGAGAGTTCTTGTTCAGCTTTGTGGAGTCCTATAGTTCTGGGTTTCTACAACACAGCACTGGTATAAATATTAATGTCCTTCACCCCTTAAAAGTTTAAGAAACATCTTTTCGCTATTGGCTGGAGCCGTCTTATTCTGTGTCAGTGCAGCCAGGAGAAGCCTGGGGCTTGTTTCCGTGTTGCAGCCCAAATGCAGTGGGACCAGTTTACTGGTATGCAGGGATGCTGAGGACACTGCATCGTACTGGTGAATACAAAGACCTGCGTAGTTTCAGACTAGGTTGAACAAGCTTAGTTGAAAGGGTTACATCACAATGTAAACTTGTCATATTAGGATACAAATATAGGGTAATAAAGCACATTTGCAGATTTAATTACCAGGTAAAACAATTAAAGAGATTAAATGGTTTGATTGTTTTACTTTGAGTATTTGACTCAATGAAATATGAGTGTAAACACACCATTGATTGTTTTACACCATTAACACAGAAGGCTGCTCTACACTTAATAATCTTGATTTGATGATAATGATCTCATGCAGAATCCTGCCGGCCAGCAGAGGATTGTAAAAACCTCTATGATGTTTTAACGGACCACTGACATGGGCGGGATCTGCGGAGGATGCTCTGATGCTTTTTATTTTCTGAAAAATATATGTTAAATTTGGATAAGGTGATGACTAAAGAATGAATATACTAATTTGTCAAAATACACTTGAAACTGTTCAATAAATCCCTTCAAACTTTTCCCTACGTACATATCATGATGGTGGTTGGTTATGGTTGGGTGGAGTCATACCACCGCGGTCACATCATGGCGCTGTGATAAATTATAACCCCCCCGTAACCTGACAACAAAAAAATGGAATTTCTGTAAAGTGCATTATCACTGCAGAGATAAAAAACACTCGAGGCTCCGGAAAAAGATTAAATTTGAGGCAGGCAGGGAACAAATGTGTGTAATACTGGTCTGGAACATTGCTACCTCCAGTCCTCTGCTCCCAAACCACCACTATCTCCAGAACCAGCAGCTTTCTGAGGAGGAAGTGCAGTGGAGAGGAGGGTTTATCAGTTTTATAAAGGATGATATCTCTCTCTCTTTACCTCATGTAAACAGAGAGGGCTTCAGCCTGTCTGTACCAGGGTCAGTGTTTGAGATTCAGTCTGTGCTGAGAGGAAGGTGACCAACCATCAGTGACATGTTTCTGAGCTGCGTATTAATTAAATCCTCTTCTGAGTTTTACCCCCAGTTATTCAGAGCTAATGCAGGTTCAGCAGCTCAGGTCAGAAGTTCAGTGTCGGTTCTTGTCTCGACAACTTTTCTAAAGGACGTAAACTCTTCTCTTGGGCTTTTTAAAGAAATCTCAGCAGCGTTTGTGTTTTTCAGCCTCAGGAAAAAAGCTGAGCTGTGAGTGTGTGAGAGGAAGAGGAAGATGGAGAACATCAAATTCACTGCAGAGAAGATTCTTTTTAAAGGAGCATTTATCTTCTAACGTCTCCTGAGGGAGGACGGCTGTAAAGTCAAACTAAGTAGATGCTGTGACTGCGGCTTCTGGTGTGGTTTATTGAGCTACACACACAAACACACACACTTAGAAAGAGAGATTGTCTTTTGTCACAACCTCTAGTTTCTATCTTTGGTGCTGCGTGTGTTCGAGCGTGTGTGTTAGGTTGTGTGTGTGTGTGTGTTACAGTGCCAGTGCAGGGAGGATTTGTGGTCTCTGTAGACCAGCTGTTATAGTGAAGGTGTCTCTCTTTGGTCGAGGTGTGATCTTCACGGCTTTGCTGTTCCAGTGGCTGCATCTGGCCTCATTTCACACGACACACGTTTCACTTCACTTTTAACAATATCTCCCAGGTAGATCTCTTCTTCCTCCTCAGCCAGTGACAGGTTCTCATCTATTGAGGCCTTTTAAAAGGTGAGGACAAGTTTATTTGTAATAGATTAATTTAGTGGATTGTTGCGATGTTCCCCCGACCCCACTGTACGACACTGACATGAACAAATGCTTTACTCCCAGTGTTCCCAGTGAATACAGGCTTTTCACGGCAGCCTAATGTGATTGGTAAGACCTATGTTTACCTACTGTTTCATGTCAAAATGGCAACTGTTAAAAGGTGTATTACTTAATCGTGCTGCGCTCCTTCCTCCACTCATGTTCACTCAATCTCTCTTATTGATCTAATCCTGCAGGAAACACTGACTTGAACAATCTCAGTCACCTGAAGGGTTTCACAACTGATGATTCATCAAACTCTGACTTGAAGGTAGCGTTCCTGGTGGTGTCCCTCCAAATGATAATTATTTACTTTGCTAGAAGTCAGGTTTGTGTTACTGCAGAACCACTCCATCTTAAATCTGATAACTTTTACCAAAGGTTTAATTTATCTTAAAAAACAGACTTTATCTGTAGAGGAAACTTTGTTTGTGGAGACGGCAGTTCCTGTACAAGAAAGAAACTTCTGCCAACTATGACCAAATGACAAAAACAGTATTTATGGTCCAGAAATATACTGTATACAATAGACACATACATCTGTGTTATATCTTTCAGCAGACAGATTTAATGGCAGTTTGATTTGGGCCAATTTGGCTTTTCATGAGGTGTAGGCAGTCAATTTAACATTATGTGCTGCTGTTAATGACCACTCAAAGTGCTGTGGACTACAACTCACACTGACCCATTCACAGTCACACAGCACTTCTATACATTACATCATACACCACATTCCAGCAACAGAGCCGTCACAGGTGATTTAAGGTTTAGTTTCTTGCCCAAGTAAACTTTGAAAGGCAGCCCGGAGGAGCTGGGGATCGAACCACCAACCCTCTGATTAATGGCCGATCCGTTGTGCATCCTGAGCCGCGGCCTGGAGGGGCAGGCTCTTGTCTCTTGTATCAGAGTCTGTTTGGAACGGACCTGAAGAGCTTGAGTGTGAGAAGATCTTAAGAACAATAAAAGATCAAACTGATACTATATCATAAAAACACAAACAACTCCCAGAGGACATGTGGTCTTACACCAACACATGCAGCAGATATTGTGTTGATAAATTACTCAACTCCCACTGCCCACTGCCCCTCTACAAAGAACCACACAAAGCAGAAGGCGCCCTGTGTTGCTCTGGCTGCTGTACAACTCATACACATAAAAACAGTTTGTGGTAAAAGCTCCTCTCCTGGTGCAATGCAGAGTTTGGAGTTTTATGAATCCCATGTGTCCAATTCAGTTTTTCATTTTTTGAAATATATTAGATTTGCAGAGTTGCGCGGATAATGCAAATGTCCTTATGCCTCCAATTTTATTTGAATGATAGAACAGAATTATACTTTTTGGCAGTTTTTATTCTACGGAGACTTAGTGGCCTGCTGCTCTTTATTAAGAGACATTTACAGGCAAATATATTCAGGTTATTTACTTAGTGCAGCTGGTGGATTAGTAGATATTCCATGATGCATGTCTCCCTCTGGAGCCATTGGTTGGAGGGATGAAGCCTGTGAATCTGCATAATTCTGGCTTTGTGATTCAAAGTGAATGTTTTCGGGGATTCAGCAGCGTTTGAACTGAACCCTGGTGAAACTCGCTTCAACTCCCTGTCTGTGTTTAAACCTGACACTTAGAAGATGTAGAGATTTGAAAAGCTGCCGTGATGATGATGCGGCTCGTGGCTGTTTTGATCACTTCATCTGGTCGAGGCCCGTCTCCCACTCGGTCGCCCACACGGCTGCTCGGTGTGACGAGCCTCAGCGAGTGGTGTGCAGTGCGCCGGGTGCATTAGGATGCTGCTTGTATGGATTTGTGTGTGGGCTGAATTCTTGCATGTACGGATTGTGCCGAACATAATGAGCTGATTATCTGGTACTTTTCTACTGGATAATGTCTGAAAGGGCAGAATGAATCAAAACCATGCAGGAGTGTGTTTGACAGATAAACAACAAGCTCAGCATTTCACTTCAAGCAGCTGTCCCACTGTGCAGTCACTGAGGAAGTCGGGCTTGAACAGGAAGAAGGTTCTGAGTTTGCTCCTCTTCCCTTGTTCAGTGTGGAATTTACATGTTCTCCTCGTTTCTCCCATAGTCCAAAGATACGCAGCTCAGATTAATGAGAGACTGATGATTGCCTGTAGGTGTGAGAGTGAGCGTCAGCCCTGTGACAGACCTGGTGACCTGCCTCTCGCTGCCATGGCCTCCAGCCCGGCTCTGACCCTCAAAGGATAAACGTGGGATGGATGAATTTAGTGTAAGAGTGAAGACATAGCAAGTGGACATGAGGACTTTCTGGTGTGTGGTTCATTGTGGTCAGATGGAGGGTAGATAGGCTGCTGTTTGTTGAAATCCTCCTCACGACACGATAGCCATCAATAAATAAAGTTGTCTAAAAGAATAAAAACAAAATAACGACTGCAGTAATGAATGGAATGAGTGGCTGTCACTAACTACCCGTCCTCTCACTGAGCAGAGTCTTCACAAGCTGGAGAGAAGGGCATCTGAAGCAGAGACGAGAGCAGAGTGAGTTCCGTCAAGCACTTTGTAACTTTGTAATGAAAAACACTAGAAATACAGATTATCTTCCATCCATCTTTTATACTTTTGAACATCCAAACATATAGAAAACAGAAAACAATTAAATTAAAGCTATTAAAATAATCCAACGCAAGATTCACGTATATAAACTTATCGCCTGTATCGACCGGTTTGTGTGTTTACACAAGCGTTTGAGTTTCATCGTCTGTATTTTTCTTTTGTTGTTGTTTTATCGATCCCAGCTGCAGACTGGACTTTTACCTCAGTTCTACTAAACCGACGTATTCTACTTCATGAAGTGAACTTTATCAAAGAAATACTGAGATAACATCTCTTCTCTCTGACTGTCTGAACACCAGCCGTGTTGAGCCAATGAAGACGTGCACTCAAAGTGTAATTGTTCTATTTTCAATGCTCTCTCTCTGTACGTCAGGACCAGGCTTTAAAACCTCGGGGTCAAACCTGGAGGCAGCTGTTCTGCACATTAGTAAAATGGACCTTGACGTCTTTTCTGCTTGAGGATGATTGTTAGAGCACCGGAGCAAAAACAACCAGCCTCATTATCCAGCCTCCTGCGATGTGCTCCGAATGGAGAAATGATTCAGCCGGGCTCCTTCTCTGAAGCACTGAACTCGGGGGGTTGTGTGGCTTACAGAGCTCTGAAGTGCGGGACCTCCCGTGCGCTGCTGTTTGTTGAGCTGATGGATGGAGCTCATCGGTATTCAGGGTCTCCGGTGTGGGCACTTTGTTATTCGGCAGAACAGTAAAGAAGTGGACAATGCAGGTGAATGAGCCGTGGCCTCCCTCGCTGTCTCTGGCATTAGTCTGCCGTGTCACTGGTGATTAAACGCATTTGATGGTGTGTGTGGTGTTTTTTTTCCGTCCTGTCAAACTCACCATTTGTCACCCGGTGCTCCATGGATGGATGGATTGGCCGGAAGGTGATGAATGGCTGGTCCACAAGGATGTTTGATTTGAAATGAAAAGATATTTCTTGCCACATAACGGTTTCCCGGCCCTGCTGAGGTTTGTGCCACTTCCCATCATTTATTCTTTCACCTCAGGTGGAATCGTGTATATATTCCTGGGCCAGTATATTAGACCAGTTAATGCTGCTGTTATGCACCAGAGTAGAAATAAGACTTATTCATTATTTTCTCTCATCTCTTCCTACTAGTGAGACACCAACTTCTCAGAGGTGACCTTGTCTTGAACTAAAAACTAGAGCCGGTTATTTGGGAATTGCAGTTTGATGATTAATTAATGTTTCAAATATAAAAGTCAGGTAAAGAAGTTGTTTTTTAGTTTGTGCTGGAGGAAGTTGCAGTGGTTTAAATATCCAGGACAGGTCCCACCCAGTCAGGGTCAGGGTCGAGGTTCAGCGGCTGCAGGTTTTTCAACATTTAGTTCCATTTTGCTTGGACCCGTCTGTTTGTGCTCCACTGGTCAAACTGGCAACGTCGTCCACTCTTAAAAAAAGTGTTTTTTAAACTCCCTCTCTCTCTCTCTCCCTCTCTCCCTCGCTCTGTGTCGAGTGTTACCACGGCGAGGTTGCTCTCCCACAGCACATTATCACCTCGGGGAATTACAGCACTCTGCACTGGAGAGCCCAGCCTCTCATTCCTCCTCTTCAGACAACTGTAATTCACCTGCTTTTCATGCTGAGGGCTCACTCAACATCCACAGTAACAAGTGTCTGTCAGTCCAAGGCCCTGCAGGGATAAATACGACCAGGAGGAGTTCCACAGGAGCCACGAGCCAGAGAGGCCTCCTGCTGATTGTCAAGTTGCCAGATCGCATTTTAAACAGGAAAATTAAATATGTATGAAGCTCAAAACCACTTTCTAATTATAAATATACTCAAAGTTTGACTATGAGAGATTGTTTAATGATACCTTCAAGAACCTCTGAGGTTTAGACTCAGTTGAAGGAGAAATATTCTGCTCCTATTCAGGTTCATCATTATAAGTTGGGTTATGGCTGGAAAAGGTTTAAATGGTAAATAATCTGTATTCATATTGTGTTTTTCTTGTGCTTTCAGTGCATTTGTATTTATACACTGCATCTCTGTGCAGCTCCTTCTCGACCACACACTGCCTGAGAGGCCATCGGGGGGGCAATTTGGGGTTCAGTGTCTTGCCCAAGGACACTTTGGCATGCAGAACGGTGGAGGTGGCTGGGATCGAACCTCCGACCTTCTAGTTAATGAGCTCTACTGCTTGAGCAACAGTCGCCACATTTACATTCTCCTAATGTTTTACTTTCCTCGAGCTGTCCACTGCTGCAGCTCCTCTACCTTTTGTTTTTAAATCTATTCAGTGTGAAAAAGGAGGATTTATACCTTTTAAATGGTCTGTTTCACTTCAGTCAATCAATACTGAGACATTAGTGAAAACAGCGTAAATACATAAGAACATTATTCTGAGGGCAGGCTGCCACCTCTGGTCTATATAATGTATTTAGTTGCCTCCATATTTGGCAGGAAACCGGCTGCTTGGTCCCTAAATGGGGACAGAATTTCACACTCCTTTGAACACTGTAATTATACCAAGATATTCCACTTCAGCTCGTGAAGCCTTAATAATGATTAAAATCTAAAAAAAATGCTTAATTTTTAATTTCATGCCAGTTCAATTTGGCTGAAGATAAATAACCCTGCTGTGGTGGAAATCTGTCTAATCAGCTGGTTACAGACCCGGGTTCAAATGCTCAAGTTTGAAAAGTTACACAGAAAAATCCCAGAGGCAGATGAAGACCTGGTGTTGTTGAGATGAAGAACATTAGTGTTGACAGAGTAATCGAAGCCGGAGCCTCGTTGTCAGAGCTGTGGGTCGGGGCTGACGTGAATCACAGTAATTGGCTCTTGTCTCTGCGGTGGAGAACAACATCCATTAACAGAGAAGCTTCAGACTTTAAAGTTTGCAGCTCCAGAGGAAAATGATGAATATTTACCGAGCTGATGTTCATGAGTCTCTGTGTGTGTTTCTGTGTGAGATGTAATTACACTGTGCCGACCACAGAGCTTCTCACTGAACACACATTCAACTCTCTTTCCTCAGTGGGATGAAAACTCAACAAACAAGTGAAATATCTGCAGGAAGAGTAAAGAGTGTTGTGATAACTCGTGTTTTATGTCTCTGGGAGAACGTGGAGGAGAAGCCGATTAAAACCAGCTCCATCACTGGTAATTATTGCAGCATGTGTAATATGTGAAGCTTTTATTGCAGTCGATCATCCATAAACCATTAAAGTGAAGGTTTCCTCTGATCCGTCAGTGTCCAGCCGGTAGGAACCAGTCCAAACACCGTTCATCTCCACAACTCCACACCATCACAGCTTCCATTCATCCATCCAGACAGAATCACACTGTTCATTCATCAAACTGGACATTATTACACTGTTCAGTCATTTAATACGCTACAGCTCAGAGACCGGATTCCACCCGGGGAACATTAAACCTTATTCTCAGAGACCAGGCTCTTTTGTTTTTATAATTGTCAGAAACTGGTTTATGTCATTTCAGGTGCAGAAGGAAACATTTAGTTTGAGTCTGTATATAAAGTGGACAAATGGACAGCTCTCCAAAAGTGAAGCCAGAACATCTCAATCTCCCCCTGCTGGCCGGCTGCTGCATAGGTCATAAACCATTAGACCATTACCTCTGTCTCAATAGATCGGATCGACTACAAAGTCAAAATACACGTTCACTTTTTCTGAAAGATAATTTTACATAGGAACATTACTTATCATGTTATTTGATGCTTTAAAAACTGTTGCTGAACATACCTCATGTTGTTTCTTCCATCCAAATTCAAATTCTCACATTCTCTTTCTCTCTTGACTCTATTTTTCAAAACACCACCGACTGCAGCTTTAATATCACTAAAGGGGTTTTCAATAAATCGCAGCCTTTTGGTCTCATGAAACTGTGAGAACCGGACTTGAAAGACTCTGAAACTTTGGTCCTACAGGGTTCTGATGATTTGGAGATAAGAGGCTTTCATCTGGAAGCATCGCTGATCTCCTGTCCGAGTGTTTTTTAAACAATTCTACAGTTTTTCACTGAGGGTGAAAGAGACGGAGAATAATCCATCTCCTGCAGCGTCTGATATCCTCAATCCTCAGTGAAGTGCTCCACCCTGCAGAAGAGGCTGGAGGCTTCTATCACTTTGCTTTCATGACTCATGATTGTCTCTCGTATCAACCTACCTTGTTTTCAATAATGTGACAAACACAATGCACCACCCGGTTTACTGAAGCTAAAGGAATAGGATGCTCCAGCCTGATACCTCCTGAATCTCCTCCTGTGGTTCTGCTCCTCTGACCCTCAAGGTGCTGCAGCGCTCGGAATTAGTTTTGTGGCACTTCTGCACTTCTGTGGCACTTAAATTAGTTTCTTTCACTCTGAATGGGTGTTCCTGTGAGGTTATCTGTGGATACTAAAGTGTGTTTGCGTTTGTGTGTGTGTGTGTGTGTGTGTGTGTGTTCGTTCTCAATTGTTGGAATGAAATCTCTGCAAGCCAAGTTTTCTTATTTGGCTGCAGAAGAGTTTACCCCTGCAGAGAAGCTCTGGAGGCTTATTTAACGATAAAGTCAAGAAAACATCTCAGCTAAATTGTGTGATTGTGATTTTACCTCAAAGATAAAACAATGGAAATGTCATAAGGGATTCTGAAGAGCTGTGATTGTCATTTGTTGTACTTTATTTTTGACATGACACTAAGGAAATAAATGATTTTGATGGGTAAAATGTATTTAAATAGCACATTTATAATCATATCAACTTCATAATATCTGTGAGCAGCTGTAAATCGATTCTATAACTAAGTTTGATTTTCTTTCTGTTTTCTTATTGGTTCACAGACGTGTGTGACAGCGCGCTGGTGTCCAATCTGCCGCCCTCCTCCTTCCGGAGCTCCTCCCAGCTGTCCAGCAGCCACGCACCGGGCTTCGCCAAACTCAACAGGAGAGAAGGTGAGGAGCAGGTTTGACTCAGAGAGACGTGATGATGTTCACGTGTTTGTGTGAAAGAGACAACAGGGAGGAAGCAGAGCCAAATCTCCCCTCTGCCAGTGGAGGAGGAACTTTGTTTGAGCTCAGAACACAAAACACAACAAACAGGAAAGTTCTTCACTGACAGGTAACTCGCTGGTGACTAGATTAGATCGAGACAGAGGATCAAAATAATTTCCCCGAGACGAGACAGCCCTTATTCTCTTTGGCTGCTATTTGCTTTGAGAGTTTATGCCAGAAGGATAAATGTGAATTTGTTTCCTGGTCCAGCCTGAGAACTCAGCAGGGAGCGCTGTGCTGGATGCTGATGAGAGGCTCTGACTAAATGAAGAGCATGTTTTGTTGTGGAGCTCTCTGCAGGGACCAGGCTCCGCTGCTTCATCCTGACATCTAAACCCAGAATCAGCTGGGAGGCAGAGACGGGAGTGATTCTCTCCACCTGGGAAACTCAAGCAGAGCGGAGCCGGCAGAGCGCTGAGGTTTAAAGCTCCCGTCTTTCTGCTGCCAGTCGTCTCTCCCCGTGTTTGCAGATCTGACTCTTTGCTTACACAGGACTGAAACAGCATGAGAGATACTTTTGAAGATGCAGATTTACTGATTTAAGATCATCTTTAGGTGTAGTAGAAATATTCCATTACCTTCCAACATGAACAACATGACACACTGTCAGTACTGAGAAGTGAGGGGGTCAGAGGTCGCAGTGATACGAGAAGGTTAGAGAATGTAAGAGCTCACTGGCTTGGACTTTGCTGTCTTCAGAGGGGTTGAGGTTAAAGGATTAATACAGAAGATTCATTTATAAGAACATAATTTCAATGTGATAGACAATGGTCAATAAGTACATTTCTTCGATTCGTCAGCACATTAAGTGGCTTAACATTCACCACACATCTGCAATATTCATATATTCTCCTGATCCCGTGGTCTGCAGAGTAGGAAAAGGTGTGTGTGTCACATTTCCTCCTCGGCAGCGTCGGGGGTGCAGGATCCCAGCTGAGGAAATCGATGAATAAATGAACGTCTGACGCTCATTTCCATCTCTCGCTGCTGCTGCTGCTGCTGCTCATATCACTCTGCCTCCTCCGGTTCTCTGAGGATCAACTTTGCTCTCTATTCATTTACCCACCGAGTGAACAAAGCTTATCAGAGTCTGGGAATTCCACCTACACAGCGTCTTTTACACAGGGTTTAATGAGACGGGCGTGTAGCTGGGATCTCCTGTAACTCTACACATGTTCAGACCTGGTGGTTATTGAAATCTAAAGAATCGTCCAGGTGCTGTGAACGTTAACATGTTATTCACTTCATATTGGTTCAGCGATAAATCATAGGGCTGTAAGTCATGATATAAAACATGCTGTTGTGCTTCTGGAGCTGGATAATGGAGGAGACTGTTGTGGACATTAATCATCTCAACAAGGTAATAACGCTCTGGATGATGGTGAAGATGAAACCTTCACGGTGTTTACAGCTCATCCTTAGAGGGGCATGAATCCAAGAAAAGAAGTTTATAATGAAAAAAATTGTTGACTCATTTCAATCTAATTTACCACAGCAGAAGAGGAGCCAGGGGATCAGTAATGTGATTTAGATGTATCCTCTTGAAACCATGCATATCTCCACTTCATCTGGAGAAGAATTTAATAAGCATATTTTGAGATATTTTGCTTACAAGGTAACAACTTCCTTGTCCTTTTTCACTTGGCATGTGTGTAGTTTTGTGTATAGAGATTATTTTAAAACTGAAATGCAGCGTGTATCGATGGATCCATTAATGTCAACATTTCATTGAAAACAGACAAAAAGCTGATGAGAACTTTAAATCTGGATTAAAGTGGTGGACAGACATCCTGACTTCAGAAAACCAGCAGCGTAAAGGTCCAGGTTCCATTTTGAGGGAAACCAGAACCTCTTTTGTTCTCTCAATAGCCTGGAGACATTTGACAAAACCCAGCAGGAGTTGTGTAACGTGTGTAACTCTGTTCTTCAGCCTTTAACCTGACGAAGCTGATCCCAGTGCAGCTCTGACTGCTCCAGTCTGACAATAGAAGCCAATGAAAAGCCCTGATAGTCTAGTGGTTGGACATGAAAGGCCTTTTATCAGGAAGCTGGAGGATGAATGACTCAACTCTTTCATTCTCCTCAATGGCCCCTTCTTTTCTTCTGCTCATATTAACCCTCTCACTTTTTATCTTCCTCTATTGAATTCAACCTCTCGCTTTCTTTCTAAACTTCATTTCTCCACTTCCTCTCGTCCTGTGTCTGTCTCCGTCCGTCCACCTGTCCTCTGTACAATCTGACTTTGGTTATAATCATTAGTTTCACTCTGCTGTGCAATTTCCCTTTTCACCGGTGAGAACTAATCCTTCTCACAAAACGTAATAGCAGCCTCCATGTTTAAACATGTTCATAGTTTTCTTGGAGGCAGTTTCACTATATTGTCCTGGACACATGATTTAATGCAATAAATAAACACAAATGTAATGTTCTGAACCATTCACTGTTACATAAAAAATACCAAAAGTTCTGAATAACGTTGAGATTATGTTTTCACCCCAGTTCGTTGATCGGTCGGTTAATATCCCAGAGAACAACAGATCAATTATCCAACCGAGACAAATCAAGAACAGTTACACTGAAAAATGGTTATATAATCTATAATACGAGTTGATCTTGACAGGATGATTTATCTTGGATGTGATGAAATGAGATGCACTCAACCTTAAGTAAGACATTTTCTCAAAGTGCTGGTTTCGTGGTGTGACGTTGAGCAGAATGGAATTCCTTCCTGCTCTGTGAGCAGAGAACCTGCAGCTCTCTGCTGCTGTCAGAGCCGCTCTGAGCCCATTAGCCTCCGGTTGGCTGCTCTGTCCGACTGACATGTTATCAGCCTCCTGAAATTACCCCTCCCACACTTTGTATTCTCATGCAAATGACCAGCGCTCGTTTCGGGGCGCAGCACTTATAGCAGTCTGCCTGTTACTCGTCTTTACGGCTGTGTAAGCTGCCTGACTCGTCCTGTCGGCTTTTCACTTTCTCTTTACCTCCTCTGCCTTTTTCTTTCCACCTGTCTCACTCCCCCCGTCCATCTCTCAGTCCACCTGTCTGTCTCTCTCTCTAGCTGTCTGCTGGAATATCAGTGCATAATTGATGAAGAAATAGTCGTTTGTTTGGTTATCCATCCATCGCCTGTTCGTAGTGAAGTGTCCAGAAGCAGCCAGGCTCGGCCCGGCTGGCGGGGGTTTACCTCACCTCGAGTTATTTCACAGTTAACGACATAAACAAGTTAATCTCTTCATTTTTTCCCTCTTTCTTCACCATAAACTGTATATAAAGATGGATGATGCATCTTCTCTTATTCTCAAATATCCCAGATGCCACGATTATGGGCTTCTGACGTCTGTTCAGTAGATTGTGGTGTTAAGCAGAAATATCATCAAAGACATTAGCAAACATCTGTGTGATAAGAACAACTTTAAATCACAGAAACCTAGCAAACCAACGACCTGAGGTTTAGAGATATGGACTTGTGATTGGAAGGTTGCTGGTTCAATCCCCAGACTTCTCTAAACAAACTTACCAAAACAGAACCATTTCTGCCTCAGTACTGTTTATGACGTGATCCCTGAGTTGGTTTTACATTCCCACTGGGACGGTCTCATTGTTCCGTGATTAATTTGGCTACAACGATCATTTCCTCCTCCTCTCGGCCCTGGAAGCAGTGATGTCACACTCCTGACTTGCATTAGCCTGCCCTCCCCCCTCCCCACCGTGTGGGTGGTTCGGTCCGGTCGTGCCACAGACACTCAGGAGACAAATGGGACGATCTGTGATTCAAAGTGACAGCCGTGACAAAAGGTATTGGGACCGTCAGCCATCAGTTCACCTCAGTTATATGAGCTTCAGTTCCAGTGACAGGGTGGACACAGTAAATCTCTGTAAACCCCTCCGATCTCTGAGTCGTCTCCCTCTGATCTCTCCCTCTTCTTCTCCTCAGCTCTAAATGTCAGGTCGGCTCCTCTGTTCTCGTGTCACCGGACACGTCTGTTAGTCAAGTGCTTATTAGCTTTGGCCTTTAGCTCTCTTAAGATCATGTTCCAGACGCCACCAGACCGACACTGATTCGTTTTCACTGCAGAGCTTTGTGTCAACACAACACTGAGGGTTCGGAGAGACGTCATCAACCAGGGCGTCAATGTGAGAAGGCAAGGAAAGAAAGAATCAAATTGTTTCTGGTCACAACATCATAAAAACGTTTCTGAGTGAAACACAACAATCTCTGTTTTAGTCTGAGAGCAAGTTAAAGGAGTTCATCATCTGGGGAGCATGAAAAGGCCACAGTCAAATTTCAGATAACTACCATCACCAAGGACGTTATGTGTTCATATGCGTTTCTTGTGTGTTTATATGCAGTCAGGTGGCGTTTAAGCTGGGTTCAATGTGTGTGGGTGTGGGTGTGTGTGTGTGTGTGTGTGTGTGTGTGTGGGTGTGTGTGTGGGTGTGTGTGTGTGTGTGTGTGTGTGTGTGTGTGTGTCTGTGTGTGTGCTCAGTGGGACTCTGGTCAGCAGCAGCCTCCTCCCTCTGAATCCGTCCATCTGGTGTTTTAGCTTTGCGTCTTCTTTTTGGCCTGACAAAGCATTTTCCTACATGGACACACACACACACACACACAAACACACACACACACACACAAATGCAAATGTTGTGTACTTTTCAGGGTTTTTTATTGTGCAGCGGCCCATTCAGTCGACCGCAATTTATTTGTCCAAGCAAAATTCTCGCAACCACCACAAACAGACACACACACACACACATTTCACAAATATAAAAATCAAATATTTTAAATGGGTATGAAAAGACAAACATTCAGATTCAGGACAGTTCCTGATGTAAGATTTACATCTCATCACAATTTCAAAATGGATTTAAAGATATTTCCCTCGTTCAATCATTTTCCTAAATGAAAGAAGTGAAAGGTCAAACAATGCAATTCATGTTCAGCTCATTTCATCTCCTCCCAGATGAAGGAATTTCTAATGGATCCCTTATTGTGATCTGTTTCCTCTCCTCTCTCTCTGTGCAGGAGCCGGAGGTTGGTCCCCTCTCTCCTCAGACAGGTATCAGTGGCTGGAGGTCGACCTGGGCGAGCGAACCAGGATCACGGCCGTCGCCACCCAGGGTCGATACGGCAGCTCCGATTGGCTGACGTCCTACCTGCTGATGTTCAGCGACACGGGACACAACTGGAAGCAGCACCGGCAGGAGGACAGCCTCGGGGTGAGTCCACTCTCACTCAGTGTTTACTCCCCCTCAGGGATCAATAAGCAGCGTCACACCTTGTTTTGTTTAACTCGTGTGAGGTGATGAAGAGTCGAGGTGATGAAGAGTCGAGCGGGGGAGAATGTGGCTCTGCTCACATTGTTCAGATAAACTCAGTCATCATGAGTTTACAGGTTCATTTATAAACGATGAAGCAGCAGCTCTGCTGAATGTGCTGACACAGAGGCTGAGGAGACTCTGCTCCATGGGGGTTTTCTTCCTGTGACTCTGTCTTATTGTTCTGTTCCAGCGTCTTTATGGTTTGATTTTTTAACAGAAGGTAAACTCTAAAGTTTTTATCGTCTCTGTCGTGTAGCTACAGCTGGAAGGTGCTGAGGAGCAGGAAGGAATACAAAACAGACACACTGTGTAATGTGTGGTATTAACTTTATAACCATGGACACTAATAATACAGTCATTAAAGGGCTATAATATGGGATGATTGTAATATGGCTTGTTTGTTAAGTTTTATTAAGATGAGATAATAGGTTCGCCCACTGCGGGGAAACCAGCTGTGAAATCAGCAGGGTGATAAAAGTAAATATGAGGACATCAGTAATAGAATTCAAAATTATATTAATGGGCTTTATGCTTTTACATCCTTTCCCCCACAGACTGAGATGATGTGCAGCGTTTTAATGAGGCAGATATAAGTGCCTGAGCTTTAAAATCAACACAAACATCACTGCCCGGTCCCAGTTGACGTCACATTCAACTCCGTGTATGTTGTTGTGCACGTTTGTTAAGAGTTGTGTGTGTTTTCAGTCTTTCCCAGGGAACAGTAACGCAGACAGTGTGGTTCAGTACAAACTGCAGCAGCCGGCCATCGCTCGCTTCCTCCGCCTCCTCCCTCTGAGCTGGAATCCCAACGGGCGGATCGGACTCCGGCTGGAGACCTACGGGTGTCCTCATGGTGAGGCTCCACTTCCTCACTGGTTTGGATGGTCTGGATGGTTTTACTGGGGACAAATCTCAGGGCGCTGGTTTGACCAATTTCTAATCCAAACAACCAGCTGAACCTGTTCACCGGCCTCAAGGGAAATTTAGTTTGCAGGGAATATTTACCGGAACAGGAAACATCTGAAAGAACAAACAACAAAGAGCGGGGTCAACGTTTAATATTCAACCATAGATTTAATTTGGGTCAAATGAAAGTGAAAAGCTGTTTACCACTTCTATGTTGTGTGATTTCCCAGGGACACAGGAAACCACAGAGGCCTTCTCTTGGAAAATAATTCCATGTTTCACAATCAGTTCACACTCTCACCTCATTGTGTTAACATTACACAAAACAACAACACGTATCCCAGTGTTTATCTTCCACACAAAACATATTGTGTCGCCTTTTGTTCCATTTTAATTTCTCTTCTCACTCAGCACGTTGGCAGAACGAGCCTGGACACCTCGTCCCTGTGAAACAAAGCAGACATCAGATGATTGATTCACGATGTGCACAGCAGTTAGTCACAACAACACCGACTCCATCACTGTGGAGGGGAAACACACAAATACCACACAGTTTATGAGCAGCAGAGATCAAACCTGCAGCTGCTCCTCGTGTTGTGGCTTCTTGTGGAGTTTGGAAAGTTTTATGAGAATAGAAGAAGTTTATAGGATTCAAAACTCTGCTTGACTCCCAGTAGAAGGTGGAATTACCTGATTGGCATATTTTACTGGAAGAGAAGGTGTTTGTGGTGTTCTGGCTGTGTTGCTGCCTCTGGAAGAAGAGAAGCATTTAAAAGATGGATTTTATTAAATAGTGTTGTTATTTAAGGACATTAACAGCACACACACACACAGACACACACACACACACACAGAGAGACACACACACAAACACTCACACACAGGGGTGAGTGCAGTGTTCAGTGATACAATAATCTTAAAATGCTTTTGCTCAGATAGAATCAGGAGAGTCTGAGCTTTTAGGTCATTTTGAGTTTGTCTCGTACAGAACAACACAACATTAAGACCATAACAGCACCAACACACAAGTTAACAATCTTTTAAAAGTTAAATGTTACGTGTGAGGCCGTGGGTTCGATTCCGACCCGTCCCTTTGTTGCACGCCCCCCCCCCTCCCGTTCGTTCCGCTTGTTTCAAACCTCAACTTTCCTATGAAAACAAAGTGATGATATTTTTCTGACAGTGAAACGACAGGACAGAGAACTTTATGTTCAGGATAATTATAATGAGATAAAACATAACATTCTAGAATGACATCACAAGTAAAATCAGTGGAGCAGAGGAGTTTCTCAGCTATTCGCAAACAGAGCATGACTCAGCGCTCTGGAGCTTCAGCCCCGCTGCTCTGTAATCAGCAGGAAATGCTCTGTACAATCCAATAAGAGCATTACTGCGAGGGAAGTGTTGCTGCTCCTGTGTGCGAGTCTTGACGTGAGCGAGTCAAAGACTTTGCCAAGTTCATTAAAAAACATTCAGTCAGAAATTAGCTGTTCGGGCCGAAAAGGGAAATTGACACCAGAGCTCCTGCTGCTGCTGCTGCTGCTGCTCTTTTTAAACAGCTCTGTGTAAGCAGTCCATTCTTTACAGGCCACACACACACACAGTGTTCACCTCAGCTCACCTCAGATCAGCTCAGCCCAAATCCCCAGAAAGCAGTCAACACTAAAACGGAAGTTTATTGTTGAAAGGTGATAAACAGAATAAGAGTCAGGCCTCCACACCTTCTGCTGCAACCAGAACTCCATACTAAGCAAAACCATCTCTGTCCGGATGCAGGGGAGCAGGTTTTATGCCGGAGGTGTAATTTTCATACGTTACCTGTGGGTTACCTATCTCTTCTTGGTGAATGCTTTATCCCAGGAACCTTGTAAAGGTCTTGAAATCTGACTGAAGGTCACCGTGACCTGCTCGTCTTCCTGTCTGTCCCCTTCAGCCTCTGATGTGGTGGCGTTGGACGGCGGCAGCGGCCTCGTGTACCGGTGGAGTCCCGGGGCGAGGCGCACATCCAAAGAGGTCGTCTCTCTGAAGTTCAAGACCCGGAGGAATTCTGGGACATTGCTGCAGGCGGCGGGAGAAGGAGGACTCGGCCTCAGTCTGGAGTTAGAGAGAGGAAAACTGCAGCTGCTGCTCAGATCAGGTACAACACACCAGATACACACTGTACTTATATACTCTGACAGGAGATGATACTGGAGGTAGTGACATATGTATACAGTGAGCAGCGTGAAGACAACTCTCATTTCCACCTTTTAAAGGAGACACAGAAACAGACTTCTGAAATATATTTTACCAAGATTATACCTAAACTAATGAAAAGAGGAAAAACATGTTTTCTAAGGAAAATACTTCAAATATGATCCTCAACCTGATGTTTCACAAAAATCGTAGTTATCTGAAGACTTTTAGATATAATACACAATATAAAAATTGGCTAAAATTGTCTAAAACACCCAAAAACGAAGTAGTAATATCAGTCTTCTCGTGATGGGATCATTCAGGACGTTAAAACCAGGACTGAAAAACCTTCTCTTCACCTCAGCATCCTTCCTCTTCCATCATCTGTTCGTCTTTCTCTCCATCATCCTGTTTTCCCTCGACTCTCATCTCTTTCTCCCCCGTCTCCTCTCACGCAAAATAACCTCACCTAACAAATAAATGGCAGCATTCCTCAGAAGAAATAAATAGTTTAAAGAGATGTTTTGACGTTTCAAGTCAACTGTTCCCTCGAACACAGTCACTTTAAAGAAATGGGCCTCACCTTTAAAGAGAACTGCGACACCTCTGGAACGTCTGTATCACGGTAATTACCTGCATCACCTTCACGAGCCGTCTCCTCAAGTCGACAAACTGTCTCAATACAACACGTTCAGCCCCTGTGCTTCAAGACGTTTCCACCTTAAAGGCTGCATCAACTTTTAAAAGAGCGGCAGCGAGCGAGAGAGGGGCGCCGAGAGAGGAAATTAAAACCATCCATTGAAGTGAAGGAGGAGAGACTGAGAGAAGCTCCCACAGATCTACACTGGAAACAACAAGCACCATGTCTTCCTCTTCTCTTTCATCTTTAGCTGCTCCTCTTCCTCTCGCCCCCTCTTTGTTCCTCACGAGTGGTTGCTCTTCTGTTCTTCACCCGTTCTGTTCTAATTAGTGTTGTTTGTCTTGTTGTGTCTCCTCAGATCTTTCATTCCTTTGTTTTTTTTACATATCAGAAGAATTTCTTTTCATTTCTTCATATTTCTGTCTCCTCTCTGAACAATCTCTCCGTCCCTGACACACAAACACGTTCAATATACATATAACGTCATATGTCTCTTGGTCATAATCCTCTGTTTTTACTCCGGTGTCCTTCATCTCCTTTTTCCTATTTTGGTACTTCATTTGCTTCCTGTGTGTAGCTTTGTGGGTCACAGATTGTGTAATCGAGGTTGTCTGCTGTGTGGGTCGACCCTGAGCTCACACATGGTCGACTCTGCTCCGCTAACACCATCAGATCCAGGTCTAGCCCCCCCGCTCCTTCCCAGGGCAGAGCCAGTTCTCTATATGAGGCAACTCTGAGTAATGGAGCTGCAACACTGTCTGGAAAGTAAACACTGAAACACTAGAAATGAGACGTTATATTCAATAGTATCTAAATGAGGCTAAACTCTATTTTT
Organism: Pseudopleuronectes americanus; assembly: GCA_038501795.1. Taxonomy (NCBI): domain Eukaryota; kingdom Metazoa; phylum Chordata; class Actinopteri; order Pleuronectiformes; family Pleuronectidae; genus Pseudopleuronectes; species Pseudopleuronectes americanus. Next base: position 20,181,291 of record CM076730.1, read on the forward strand.
CGATGTAAAGTTGAATTTGGTGAAACTTCTCAAACGTTATCATTTGTTTGGAGAATAATGATTATTGGACAGAGACAGAGACAGGAGAAGATTTTAAAGGATTTAATATGAAACTAGGGCACTGAGAGTGAAAGCTAACTCCCTAACTCGTGAAAACAAGTTGTTTACATGGATCCTCTCTTAAATTGAAGGGGTTCTTCTCTGGGTCAGGCTCCATCCTTCAGCAGCATTTCATGGAAGTCGTCTGAGTAGATCTGCTGCAGACAGTCAGATCACTTTTAGGTAATTACATCCTCTGTGACGTTTGACTTCAGACTGAGGCTCAATGCGACAGAAGTTGTGACTCTGGTGAATAGATTTGAATGAAGAGGCCATGTTTGAAGAAAGGTTTCTCTGTTATGTGTCTCCTTTAATACTCGTTAACATAATTCCATTCAGTGTCTCCCTGTAGGGAGAAGCCTACGTTACTTTATGATTCTACATGTCTTTATTTTGGATTGAATATTCCTTGGACTGTGAGTTTGACACGAGTCTGCAAAGAGAACTCTGGTTCTTTATTTAATTTAGTTTCTTCAGTTTGATGCATCAGTGTAAAATAGACATGGAAAGTTTGCTGTTTGCTAATTAACTTGTTACCGAGTAGGCTTTACAAGAAAGTAATGTGTCAGCTGATCGTTAATGTTAGATTTCATCCTTGAGGTGTGAGTGTGTGGATGAGTAACGTTGCTTCCAGTTCCTGCTCCTTCATCTGACAGTACGTTTGCAGATCTCCTTTGAGTATTTTTAGCTTTTGCTTTTCCCCTTTGACTCTGAATCCTCCTCCAGTGTTCGGTCAGTCCCCGTCCTCCCTGCATGGAGCAGACACTCTAATCGTAGCCACTGTAGATAACTACTATTTTTCAAATTACCAATGAGCGTTTTTTAATTTGCAGAATATGTTCCCCCGCTGCTGATAAACAAAAAAACGAGTTTGAGTCTATTAAGAATTGGAAATAAACAGTGAGGCTGTTAATGGAATCAGCTTGTGCCTGAACTCAGTGGAACACCAACTAGTGTGGTAGAAAGTGAGTCATGTGAAAACACAGAACTTCAAACAAGCTCTTCACTCTGTGAGCGAGGTTTGGAATCATTCCAGAGCTCCCGCTTGACGCTCTGTGACGGACACAGAGCTTCAGGAGAGCGACTCGCTCAAACTGTTTCTGATTAGACCTGTGAGCGACTCTCTCCATCATCCGATTCAGAGCAGACATAATAGAGCGGCAGACGAGATATGATGAGGTGATGCTGGGTCGAGGACGTGAGCAGAATGTAACACAATCTTTAGAAAAACACAAGGATTTCACATGGACTAATAACAGAGGCACCGAGGACAGATGCAAATTTAATAGAAAAGTCTAAAGAGGTGATTTTATTTTACAAAATGAAAAATTGTAATCATAGCAATCCTGTTTTCATGTGTTTGTCAGAATAAAGAAATATCAAGAGACGTCTCGACAAAGTCTGAGCCGTGCTGAGACAATTAAACACAAAGAAAGTTATGAAGCTAAGAAATGTGTCAGAAATATATTCATGAATAAACAGTGAAGTGAAGAAAAGAGAGAATTTCATTTCAAACTGCGACAAATCACACTGAAGACCTTTTGTTAAATTGTGTGTTTATTAAATGACTCTGGACACGTGTTGTAGAGGTAGATCTGTAAAACGACTTCACTGCCAAGAAGAGAAGAATCCGTCACACACAGAAAAACAGTGATGGTTCTATAAATTAATATCGATAAAGATATTTTCTATTTGTTTACCCTCGGAACCGCTCGTATCGATTCCTTCTTTCTCTTTCCAGTCAAGCAGTAATGAAATCCTCCATCCAACGTAACGCTCACTCATGGAGTCCTCTCCATCTCCTCCTCCTCCTCCACCAACACAAAACCTCTTCCATTAATCAATGTCAGCAAAGTGATGTTTTGTGTTTTTACGTATCGATTCCACCGTCTCTCTCCATTCGTCCAGTCTGTGATCAAATCCCTCTTCATAATCAACGTGTTCGCTGAGGTCCACTTCTTAACTCTCTCTCTCTCTCTCTCTCTCTCTCTCTCTCTCTGTGTGTGTGTCTGTGAGGAGGAAGTTATCTTTGAACACACTGAACATCCTCTCACAAACTTGGCGGACATATCAAAGATGCATTTGTCCATCATCTTCCTTGGCTGTCTCCGTCTGTCTCTCCGGAGCTCACATTGTTTCTCCCTGAAGAACATCTGATACATTTTTAATGACTGACTGTTCTCGGCTCGTTCTCCTCTTCCCTCTCTCTCTCAGCACAAACACTAAGTTCCCCTCCCGAGTACTTTGGGGGAATAGATCCACATATTTGGACCCGACCGGTGCTCATCTATCATTAATAACGTCTCGCTGTGTTTCTTCTGCACTTCTTCAGTTTAGGCTTCGTCACATATTTGTCTTATGCAGACACGCGGTAGCTCCTAATGAGACGAGCGAGCGTGACCTAGCTGTGCTCCTCTCTGTGGGAGCCGGGGGATATTGAGATATTTAGACACAGCATGGAGGCTGGTGCGCGTCGCTGCTGTTGCTCTGCTGTCGCTCCCTCGACACCGGGTCGCTCTGTGAGGAGGAGGCAGAGGCGCAGGTCACACAACGAGGAGACAACAAACAACAAACTGTCTGCTCCCATAACAGCAGGTGGAAAATTGAAAAAAAAACAACCAGACAAAGTATAGAACCAACTAAATTCTACATGTTAGGAATGAAATTATATAAATCACATGGAGGAGGTAGGTTTTATGACCTGTTGTGCAGTCAGCCACCAGGGGGCTTCTCGTCATGTCGTCCATCGGTGTTTATAATTCTGATCTGTTGTGTTCACAAGGCAAAATGTCATCATTTACCCACACTTTTAGCTTTAAACACCAGATTCTAATCATTTCATTCTCGAGTCCAAGTGAATGTTTTTACCAAATATGAAGAAATTATCTCAACGTGTTACTGAGGAATCATCTTCACAAGGTTAATCATAATGATGAGACACCTGCATTTCAAATAAACGACTGAAATATAATAAATTAAACATTAAATAGTTTTGTTCCGTCCAGTTTCCCAATGAGCTTCTGCCTCATTTCATTCACGACGAGTTCAGAGTTTGCAAATTAATTGGCGCTGATGTGTTGATTAAATCCGTCTAAGTCTGTCTCTGTAATTTCCATTTCTCTCTGTGTGATTAGTTTTCAATAAACTGCTTCATCCTCTCCTGCCTCCTCTTCTTCCCCAGGTGGGACTTCCTCTCCCGAGCCCCGGCCTCTTGCTTCCCTCGGCAGCCTGTTGGACGACCAGCACTGGCATCATGTGGCGGTGGAAAGGCAAAGTGCTCACCTCAACCTCACTGTGGACAAACACAGCGAGAGGGTTCAGATCCCGGCAGAGTTCAGCCACTGGAACATGGAACAGGTGGGATGAAACACACCTATAGAAACAGACTGTAGATATTTACACTGCAGATATATATTAAATTCTTATCTTTTTGTCTCCGTGCAGCTGAGCGTCGGAGCGGCGCTGAGCCTCGACTCTCAGAGACCACTCGTCTCCAAGAGGAACTTCCAGGGCTGCCTGGAGAACCTGCTCTACAACAGCCTGAACCTGATAGAGCGAGCGAAACACAACGACCAGCAAGTGACTCTCATGGTGAGATCATTCATGATTGTTTGGATTTTGCAGCTCTGTAACATTGGACCTTGGTGTAGTGGTGCCTTCTAGTATTTTGCATTTTATATGTAGTTTGTTTATTCAACCTTTTCTTGCAAAGAAGCTTGTTAACGTCTCTTAGATTAACTTTGTTTCCTCTTTGCTCTTTGCGATTGGAGAGATTTTCATCAGTAAAAACATACACTGTAGAAATGAGTGATTTTCTTAAAAGAGTTGCAACAAAGAATAAATACTTGTCTACACAAGTTTCTTTGTGTGGCACAGAAAGTTGTTTTGAACTTCTGCAGTCTGAGTGATGATGACAAATCTTGTGAATCATTTGGGGAAAAGCAGAAAGCTTTGATGTTCGGCTCCTCAGAATCTCTGGACTGAGCTTTCATGTCTGAGAGAGAATCGAGCTTCAGCAGCTGGAGCTGTGGCACCTCGAGTAGAGACTGCAGCCTCATAACACATTCTGTTTGGTGTGTTTCTTATTACAAGATGTTCTAACAAACACCATGACACACAATCACTGATACTCCTCCAGTGGAAACTGAAGCTCCACATGCATAAGTAACTACCTGTCACCATCTAAGAGCATATGGTCCTGTCTGTATCAACATGTTCACATCCCTGAACCACCAGCGGGAAATCCTGTGTTGTCTTCTGCTAACGAGCTGCTAACGTGGCTAATGAAGCTAATCAGATCTTAACAAGGACAGTGTGAGACGAGAGGACAGAGGAGAGAAGACAACTGTTATTAGATGTTTCTTCATTAATGAGCTCCGTGCAGAGCAGCTCTGAACCATGTGCAACTAGAATGTCCCTCGGTAGAGTTCATACATCGTCCAACTCTCCTCTTTTAAAACCACTTTCAAATTCACGATGTCTGGACCTTTATCTGGAGCTGCAACAAGACATATCCATATCTGATTGTTTTATTTAAGATATAATAGTTATTAATATCACCAGGATGGCCGAGTGGTTAAGGCGTTGCACTCAAGATGCAATGGACTCAAGTCCTCGTGGGTTCAAATCCCACTCCTGGTATTCTCCTTTAAAAGGTACTGACTAATCCCTCAAATGCATAAGTAACACATCTACAACTTGGAAATCCTGTGGGGTCTTCTGCTAACGAGCTGCTAATCGGTCAATGAAACTAATCAGCTGTTAACGAGGACAGAGGAAAGAAGAAGATTGTCATTAGATGTTTGTACATTAACAAGCTCTGAACCATGTGCAACTAGAGTGTCACTGAGTAGAGTTCAGACTTCTGCCAAAGCCCAACTGTCCCCTTTTGAAACCACTCTTAAACTCACTAGGTCTCGAACTTTATCTGGATCTGCAACAGATTTCACGCATTCATAAATATCACCCCCCTCAGTATGGCCAATTGTTTTCTTTATGATGAAATTATTATTGATATCACCAGGATGGCCGAGTGGTTAAGGCGTTGCACTCAAGATGCAATGGATTCAAATCCTCGTGGGTTCAAATCCCACTCCTGGTATTCTCCTTTAAAACAGCAATGCAGTCACTGTACTCTGAACCATTTGGCATCAAGTCACAACCTCCATCATAGATCTGTGCTTCAGAAACACAAGTGAAAAGCTTCTCCTGTGCTACCCCACAAGCATAAGTAACACATCATTATCTAATATGCAGCTGGTAAATCAAGTGTGGTCATCTTCTAACGAGCTGCTAACAAGGTTAATGAAGCTAATCAGCTCTTAACGAGGTCGGTGTCAGATGAGAGGAGAGAAGACCACCATTAGAGTTTCAGTAACGCTTCCTTTTCACATGTCATTAGGACATTTAGAGAAGCTGCACAGAAGCTCTGGACCATTTCTAACAAATGATCAGTCCTCACAGTCTAGAACCAGAGAGCTGAGATGTTCCAGGAGTCACATGCTCGTCTGCAGCTCTGATAGAAACTGTATTTACCAGAGCTCTGAGGTTTTAGAGGATTAACACTGTTATAGTCTTTTGTGAAAGAGAGCATTCATACAGGCCTGACAACTAAAATAAGTAGAAACTGATGGTGTGTGTACATGTGGAGAGTTTTGGGTGTTTGTGAGTGAGTTGTTTTTTTGGGAAGGGGGGATTTTATAGCTCAGTTTTTACTTTATACTTTGCAGTGCGGCTGCATCCTCCACCATGTACTTCCATATATCACTTTAACAGCTCTACAAAGGGCTTTTAGATGTCATCTGTGTTTCAGGAGCATTATAAAGATAGCAGGCGGATATTCCCAGCAGAGGGCCCGGCACTGTAATATATTACTGCTGCAGCTTCAGCAATGGACCCGGTGTCATTACCACCACTCAAAACAATGGACCGCAACGGAAACGTCTATATAGTCCTGGTCACATAAATATCCCCCCCCTCCACGGCTCTGAGCCCGGTGACATTGAGCTTCTCGGTTTTGAATTCATGGCTTTCATTCTCAAGGAGACTTGCTGATGAGATCACGGTGACACCGGGTCGCATCCACACGCCCTCTGCAACTGATTAATATTCATGTTTTATGTAGCTTTAACTCTGTGGTAATCATTTTTCCTGTCGCCCGTCCCCTCACTCCTCTCGTCCCTTTCTCTCCTCTCACTCCTCTCTCTCCTCTCTCTCCTCTCGCTCCTCTCCATCTCTCTCCATCTCAGGGCAATGTGACCTTTTCCTGCGCCGAGCCAGTTTCCGTCGCAGTGACGTTTCCCGGCCCCCAGAGCTTCCTCCAGTTGCCAGGGGCGATGGCGTCCTCTTCAGGGGGCGTGTCCGTGGGGTTCCAGTTCAGGACCTGGAACAAGGCGGGGCTTCTGCTCACCTTTGACCTCCCTGACGAAGGAGGAGTGGTCTGGCTGCACCTGAGTGAGGCCCGACTGTGGCTGCAGATCCAGAAGGCTGGCCGGGCGCCGCTGGAGCTCAGTGCAGGTCAGTCTAACAACAAACTCATCTCAATGTCTAAGAAGTAAATACTAACATTTAAAACCAAACATCTTACTTACAAACCCAGGCCCCCGAATAAAGCAAAAAACAATATTTACTGAGTATAAATGTATTCATGTCAAATACATTTTTTCCTGATCAGTCATAGATGAGGAATCCAGTTGCCTGCTTGAATTTATTCTAAAACAGAACAGTAGAATTCCACCAACTGTAATCTGCATCAATATGTCTGGATATATACTTCATCAATAATATCTTTGGCAAAGTTATGCTTGTTTTGCAAAGACAATAATATTTCCCTAACATCCAAAGTGTTAACTTTCCCAAGAACAGAAATACAGGATAGAAAAATTGCCAAGGTCTAGCAGAGTCCTTTCATTTCAGAAGGGCTGAGGATTGAGAAGTTGTTGTTGTTATAAGTTTCATCTACATGAATTTAACCATTAAAGATAAACAGAATACCAGGAGTGGGGCTCGAACCCACGAGGGCATTTGCCCATTGGATCTTAAGTCCAACGCCTTAACCTCTCGGCCATCCTGGTGCTGTAAATATAATTTTTGGGTGTTTTTAAGCAAAAACTACTCGACCGATTACCATGAAATGTTGTGGAATGGTTGGGGGATGATCAGAGGAAATAACCAGAGAAGTTTTGCTTTCTTTGAAATGGTGAAGTCTGGTAATAATCGGATGGACGTATCCGTTTTCTGGTCACATTTCTCGATACACTCATGTTATCTATTAGACAAGAGGGCAAAGTACATCAGTAATGTCAGTAGTATTTTGTAATAATATCGGATGTTCCTCAGGCTCGGCTCTGAACGACGGTCAGTGGCACTCGGTGGATTTCACCTCCGAACGAGGACGTCTGAGCGTCTCTGTGGATGAAGGAGAAGGAGGAGTCGCTCACGCCAGCCCCTCGTTTCCTGTGAGCGTTAGACATCAACTCTTCTTTGGTGGTAAGAGCTTGAAAAACGTATCATCAGTTATTATAATGAAGAAAGATTGAAAGATGTATTTCTACTGAAATAACAACACGACAGAATTTATATTAATAAGATAAATTAGAGCTCTGATGTAGTGTTGACTCACGTAATTGAGGTTCAGGCTCATTTGGCAGCAGCAGTGAGAGTTAAGCTTCAGAACATTATGATGTTTCAGTGTCTTTATTCAGATTTTAGTAATATTTAACTGAATGAGGAATTTAACGACCCTCATTTATAAATTAAACACTTTATCCTACTTTATTTCTCTTTCCCTGAAGTCAGGGTCCAGACACTTTCACTAAATGATGCTTCAAGTTTTAGTTATATTTTTAGTTTCTTTGGTTTGTTTGTCTGGCCATAGAATTCACCAGACAAACAAACTAAATCTTTACATGAGCCTTGTTGTCTTGTTTTTCCTTGTAGTTGTTTCCAGCTGTTTCCAGTTGTTGTCAAACGAACTCTCTTCTGCAACTGTGTGTGCACTGAGCCCAATTAAACTTGTTTCTGTTTTATAATGAAAGTTTATCTCTCTCCTCTCCTCGTTCCATCTTTCTCCTCTTTCTCTTCCTGTGTTTTTCCTCTCTCTCATCTTTCCCGCTGTTTCTCTATATTTCATTCTCCACTGACTTCCTCGCTGCTTCGTCTTCTTCTTCTTGACTCTCCTCTCTTTTGTTTTCGCTCCACTCTGCAGTTTTTCAGTCCCGGATCTGTTCTTTATATTGCTGGAGGCTCTTCATCATTCTGCACGTTCACACTTACACGTTACACAAAACGCACACTCACCGTCTCTTCTACACCATTAAATCGACTACAAAGGAATTTGATCAAGGTCTGACCCACATTATCATGATTCCAGACACTTGAAATAACACAATCCACCACAGCTCAGCTCTCTGTGCGGTGAAACACATTTACTACGGTTCCTACTCTTTTATTTATTAACCATAGACTCTGAAGATGGACGACGCATCTCCACTTCCTTCCTCTATCTAGAAATCAAGCCTAAATGTTCCACACATACAAACTCTTCTATATATTTGCATGTATTTTGCAACTTTTTGAGGACATTTCTATCGGCTTCTCTTTGATGTGATCCTCACTGTTGTCCTGTTGTCCTTCTGCTCTTCATCCTCCCTCATCCAGGTTGTCCCGTTGACGACGACAATCAGGAGTGTTCAAACCCCTTCGACATTTTCCAGGGCTGCATGCGCCTCCTCTCTGTGGACAACCAACCAGTGGACCTGATCCTGGTGCAGCAGAGACTGCTGGGAAACTACAGCCACTTGCAGATCGACATGTGCGGCATCATCGACAGGTTGGAATCAGAGAAACTATTAAACCAACCTCCCTCTCTGCTGATGTGATCTCGAGCGAATTCCTCTGCTAATCATTTTCATTAAAGGCCTGGTAAAACTTTGAAGGTCAAACATCTGACCTACCAAGGTCAGAAGATGAGAACATGCACCCCGCTGTGTTTAATGGATCAAACACGAGGTCTGTAAAGTAAATGAATTACCAGGAGTGGGGTTCGAACCCACGAGGACATTCGTCCATTGGATCTTAAGTCCAACGCCTTAACCTCTCGGCCATCCTGGTTGGAAATCTCATAAAATTGTTTAGTTTCAAACCATAGTGATCATAAAACAATGTGCTAAAAGAAATCCTGAACTTTGGTAAAGTCATGTTCGTCTTCCAAAGACAATAATATTTCCCTCGAATCCAAAGTGTTGACTATCCCAGGAGGAGAAATACCAGATAGAAAAACTGTAAAGTCTTTGCTGAGACCTTTTATTCCAGAAGGGCTGAAGATTGAGAAGTTGTTGTTATAAGTTTTAGCTACATGAATTTAACCATCAAAGGTAAAATGTAATACCAGGAGTGGGTGTCAACCCACGAGGACATTTGCCCATTGGATCTTAAGTCAACGCCTTAACCTATCGGCCATCCTGGTTGAAAATTCACCTAGCTTTTCTTATCTATTGTACAAAGATCTCAAAGGACAACACCTTCTATGTTAATGTATGAATACCAGGAGTGGGATTTGAACCCACGAGGACTTGTGTCCATTGCATCTTGAGTGCAACGCCTTAACCACTCCGCCATCCTGGTGATATCAGCTCATCAACATATCATAATTTGTTCCAGTGCTTGTCATCATTCACACGCGTATGTGTGTGATTGTTACGTTGCTGCAAAACGATTTAGATGGAGTTGGGTTGATTGTCGAACATGTGAGAAGTTCCTGTTGTGCTTCTGCCAGGAGTTGTTGTTGTGGTGGTGAACTCCCATTGGTTGTAAACCAGGGTTGACTGAAGCTTTTAGGGCCAAATGTTCTGCTTAACTTTGGCCCATCCTGGAGACAAGGTTGTAATATTAAAAATACAGGAACATTTGCAACAATTATGAACTCTCCTCTCTGCAACAAGCAGCAGTCACACACTAACACACAAACACATGAACACAGCTGCCACACAGTCTCACCAGCAATTGCCTCAGTGGGTTTAATTAAATATCTTCCTGGTTGAACTTTTATCAGATTATTATTCAGCAGAATTCAGCTCCTGCACAGATCTGACGACTCACGGGAGCAGAGTGAGAAAGAAATCCCAGCTTTCCCTGTGCTGTAATTAGCTTTAGGGATCATGGGATATAAAGTTTTAAGGAAGAAGGAGTTATAGTCTTAGCTTCCATATGCTTCTCTTTCCTTTGAGTAGGCGTCTACATCTGTGTGGGTGTGCAGCCCGAACGCATGAGACTGAACTTCAGTCTGCAGTCAGAGTGGAAGCACTTTGGTCACAAAGTCGACTCGAGCCATTTCCAGAACATTTTGTTTCCTCTGCATTGACAGACAGAAACATCTGAGCCCTTATTATTTTTTCTTGTAGTGCTGAAAGCTCAACACAGTTTGTCAAACAGCAAAACTGTTTACCAACAGAACGATTTAGAGGTCTTAGGAGGATTAAATTAAATCTGGTGGATCAATATCCAAGAAACCTGGAATATTGGTTTTGAATTTTCATTTAAATTCCACTTTTACAACAGAGGTTATTTGAATGCTGCTTGTGACCTGATCATCGTCAGATTGTGATGTTGCCAAAGGGACATGGTACTGGTTACCAGGAGTGGGATTTGAACCCACGAGGATTTGAATCCATTGCATCTTGAGTGCAACGCCTTAACCACTCGGCCATCCTGGTGATTTCTTGTGGTCATCATATCTCATTTTTAACTTTTTATGTTATAGAATAGATGATGTAGAAGGATGGTTGGAGGACTTGACATGTTGGCAGGTAAACCACCAAATTATCCTTGAGTCCAAACCATTCCGTTTTTACTTTACTTGCTCCTTGGTTGACTGAAGTTGTTGGGGAGATCCTGTTGCTGTTCTAGGACACAATTATCTTATCTCTGCAAGATTGTGAAGTGAACAAAATACCAGGAGTGGGGTTCGAACCCACGAGGGCATTCGCCCATTGGATCTTAAGTCCAACGCCTTAACCACTCGGCCATCCTGGTTGGAAATGCAATTGTTTAATCCCTTATTGTAGTGATCATAAAACAATGTGACCTGAAAGAACCCAGACCCTTTATTCCAGAAGGGCTGAAGATTGAGAAGTTGTTATAAGTTCCATCTACATGAATTTAACCATTAAAGTTAAACATAATACCAGGAGTGGGGGTCGAACCCACGCGGACAAACGTCCATTGGATCTTAAGTCCAACGCCTTAACCTCTCGGCCATCCTGGTGCTGGATGTACCATCTTCCTTTATGATTCATCAATCCACCATGAAGCAGATCGACAGACATTAAACATGTAATATATAAAACCACTGACACAGAGTTTGATTGTGTGTCTATAGCTGACTCACACAAACACTAAATACAGGAGACAACAGAGCGGAGGAGTGTTGTGGTGGTGTGGATGTGAAGTGGAGGTTCGGTGCTTTATGTGCTCGGCTCCCTCTCACTCTTAGATCAAAGCCCAGTAGAGATATCGAGGTTGAACTCACACTGTCGCAGGCTGACAAACTGCTGAGTCATGGCTTTTATCTCAATAAAAGGACGACTGCAATTTCTGTGCAGTCGTCTGTTTCCTGCTCAGTGTTGCTGCCTCAGTTTGGGCAAAAAATATGCACTCACTCACTGTCACATGTGTTTAAATGACTGAACACCCATTGTGTGTATGTGTACGTGTGTGTGTAGTTGTCAGTACATTACAGTAAAGATGTATAGTTGCCTCCGGTCCCATTGGAGCAGAGCTTCATCTTATACGATCTTATGGCATTTTGGAGCTTTCGTTTGTGGGATAATTAATTTTACAACTCAGTTTGTTGTCCGTATTCTCCGACTGCCTCCAACATGAGGAGCTTGTCCTCCTCCTCCACCCGCTGCACATGCCTGCTCTCTAATAAACCACTCAGTATTTATTGAAAAAGAAATCACTTTTTTTATTGGCTTCCATGAATCTCCCACAGCGGCCTCTGCCGTGGACCTGTCGGGGATTGGAGTCACAGTCGTACATGTGTCTCTGACAGCGGCCTGAAAGACGTGTGAGCACGCCGAGGCGGATAAATAGATGCTCGTGAATTTGAATGCATATTCCCCATTAATTTTTCATTTCACAGGCGTGTTCCCTTGATACCCTCCGACCCTGGCAGCCACTCTTCTCCTATGTGCATGTGCATTATACAAACACATTAGAACTCAATGTCTCACGTCACAGTTTGCTGATTTCATTTTCACGGTCAACATAATGTCTCATGTGTTTTCACAACCCCCCCGCTCCCTCCTGCCTCCTGATGTCACCACGGCCACAGCAGTGAGATATTTAACCATCAACGCACACGGGGAGATTCATTGTGAGACGGGTTCATTTTAAAAAACTTCTTCAAACGGTCTGGATAGAAGTGAGGATCCTCTGTGCTCAGAAGAGAACTTCCCCTTTTATGTGCAGTGAAAGAAAAAATCTAAAGAGACGAATCTGTGAAGTAATGAAATTATTCTTTTCATCTCTGTGTGGAAGGGAGAAAGGTATTTTTAATCTTTCATTTGAAAGGCGGAAGAAAATGTATTTCTTCCTCAAACCATCAACGTACCGCAACGTTATTTATTCATATATTTTGTATTGAGCAGTAAATTTAGTCCTTGTGGTACTCATTACACCTTTAATAACCTCGGCTAAAAGGTTTTAACATGATCAAATTAACAATATTACAAAAATATGAATATATAACAAAGCTACCCAAAGCTTTGAAGTAATACACAAGATAAAAACAGCAAATATGCAAATAACTGGTAACCGACAGTCCCCTTGAAGTCAAGGCTTTTAGCTCAGCCAACAATCATGAAATCATAATCTCCCCTGCTGATTTAAAGTCAAACCATTTTTACTTCTTGAAGATTCATTAATTATTCACTGGACAAATGAGAAAATGTAAAAAATAATCGATTGTGAAATGTGAAAAGATGGATCCAACATTGAAAGCCGTCCTTTAAGTCGTTTTTTGTATTAAGGATCATTTATGTCACCGTCACTGCTCAAATAAAATTTATATTGGAGCAATACGTCCACTAGAGGGCAACAGCGAACACGGCCACTTAGGAGGAGGTTGTGATAATGTTCGTCGTAAATCTTAATCCAGCTGACAAACGAAAAACAAACAGACGTAGGGTGTGTGTGTGTGTGTGTGTGTGTGTGTGTGTGTGTGTGTGTGTGTGTGTGTGTGTGTGTGTGTGTGTGTGTGTGTGTGTGTGTGTGTGTGTGTGGTGAGGCAGCCTGTGGGAAGAACAGTGAGGATCGTAGGGTTCAATTGAACCTATGATGTAAGTCAGAGCAAGTCCATGTAGGGATTTAAAGTAATTAGTGAAAGTTTAAAATCCGACAGGTAGCCGGTCAAGGACCTCAAGGATGTGACTGATGTAATTCTGTCTCGTAAACTGTTAAACACGTCTGGCAGCAGAGTCTTTAACGAGCTGAGGACGGGAGTCGACCTCTTGGTCGAGACCTGAACACAGAAAATTACAATAATCCAGACGAGACGAGATGAAAGTGTCGGGTGAAAATTAAAAGCTGCGTTTCTTAAGAGGCTGTTTAGTTTAATGAAGCTGTTTTTCTCCTTTTGAAGGATTGTGAGAGTTTAAAAGGTGAAAGGTTTCCTCACAGCGAACAGATGAACACTATAATTAACTTTGGGATTCTTTGTAAACGGATCAACAGCAGCAACAGTGACTCTCCGATATTGTTTCTCCGTATCAGCCACTTTTCTTTCTCATATTCTGGTGTCTATGGCAAAGAACAATAAATGCTTCAATCAAATTTAATAAAGCAACTAGACACTCAAGTTTTATGAGAATTTCACCATTTCCAACTTTCATGACTCACCCTCTCTCTCTCTCTCTCTCTCTCTCTCTCTCTCTCTCCTCTCTCTCTCCTCTCTCTCTCTCTCCTCTCTCTCAGGTGTTCTCCCAGTCGCTGTGAACATGGCGGCCGCTGCACTCAGTCCTGGACCATCTTCCACTGTAACTGCTCGGACAGCGGCTACAGCGGAGCGACCTGCCACAGCTGTAAGTCAGACGGGCGTCGATCACATGACCACAGGAAAACCTCAGAGAGAGAGAAAAGTGAAATGCATGAAAATAAAGATGAGGAGCGAGTCCACGAGTCAGAATAAGTGACACTGTAAAGATCCTGCACGATTCAATTCCAGAGGCAGAGCTATCTGTGGGATCAGATTAAATCGTATCTACTCATTGAGACATTTCCCCCTTCAAACAAAGAAAGAAAGTTGTATGTGTGGTTTAGATCAATGAGCAACTCACTAGAAATCATAAAAAGTCATTCAGTAAAAGTCCACAACTTCCTTCATTACCAAATTCATCTATAAATAAACTGCTAACAGCCAATTCAGGATTCTTTTAATGGAGCCTATTTACTAAAATGTAAATGAATACAGGTTGAAGTTGCAGCTATTAGCTTCTGTTTCCTGTTTACATCCCCGTGGTTCCAAAAGAGAATTGGAAAATAATATTTAATATCTCTTCAATGTTCTTGGGCGGCACGAGGCAGCCAAATCTATACAGAACAAGACTCAGACTTTAATAATATCCTTTAAATAGACCTGTATTTAATATCAGCTCATGCTTCTTCTCTCCGGTGCAGCTGGTTACAGTGTTTATAATCTGCTTGTTACACCTGAGTGAATGAAAGGCCTTTGGCTGAGGAGAGCAGGAGATAAACAGGTGGAGAGTGGGAACCTTTAGATATGGATTTGACTTATGTGACTGCAGAGGAGGCACTGGTGTGTGGGTGACTGGAGGAGGAGGAGGAGGAGGAGGAGGAGGAGGAGGAGGAGGAGGAGGAGAGGAGGAGGAGGAGGAGGAGGAGGAAGAAGAAGATTTGTCAAGAGCATAGACTGTAAATAAAAATCGAGGATGCGTCTTCACTTCCTCCCTCTACCAGAGTTTTCCTTGACCAATCATGACGTCTCAGCCTGTTTTTATATCATCAAGTAATGAATCATCTACTGAGACTCTTGAGTTTTGGTCCATGTCACATCCACTAAGGAGTTTGCCTAGTTTCGACGTTGTGAGTCTGCTGAGAGTTGTGTACTTGTTCAGGTCACATGTACATGCCCATGGTTCCATCCATTTGTATTAATGGTTCATGTTAGAGAGCGATGAAGAGGAGGGGCAGATCCAGTATTTGTATTCCCATCAGTCTTTGTCGTTCCCCTCAGCTGGAGACTGATCTTTGTGCGACGCTTCTCTCTGGTTGTGATTCAGTTGTTGTGACACACACAGAAACTCCCATAATCCTCCACAGTGCGACTCGAGTGCGATGGAGACGTTGAAGTGTCTCCTTCTTTTCCTCACAGCCGTGTACGAGCAGTCGTGTGAGGCGTACAAACACTACGGCAACACGTCGGGACATTTCTACATCGACGTGGACGGCAGCGGACCAATCAGACCACAGCTGGTCTACTGCAACATGACAGGTGACTCTCTCTCTCTCTCTCTCTCTCTCTCTCTTTCCTTCATCCTCCCATCATCCCTCAACATTCTGTACGATGAACATTTACATAATTATAAAAGATGACGCTCTGATCCATCTCATCTTCCACCCACTGTTTTTTCTTTGTGTTCTTCTGTTCTTCTCCACCTCAGTGGCTCCGTCTTCCCACGTCCTTCTCTGTCTCAATTCTTCTTGTCACTCGAATAATCATATACATGTGAATTATGATGACACACGTCCTCTCTCTCTCTTTCTGCTGATCTTCTCCTTTCATCCTGTGTGTGGTGATTTGTTTTCTCCTCATTCTGCTCCTGTGTCTGTGAGCCCAGACGTTCAGATTCAACTGGAAACTGTGACGTTTACATCATACACATAGGATTAATATTCATAAAAAGTACTTATAATTCATATCAGTCGTGTCTATTTATCTATATATCTATTTATTCTTCCCCAGAGGACGACACGTGGCTGGTGATCCAACACAACAACTCGGAGCTGACCAGAGCCCGACCCTCTCCAGACGTGAACCAGCTCTCAGTTCACTTCGACTACTCGTCACGCGAGGAGCAGCTGTCGGCCGTCATCAGCCAATCACAGCACTGCGAGCAGGAGCTGGCCTACCGCTGCAGGAAGTCCCGCCTCCTGAACACCCCAGGTGAGGGACGTGTTTGTCTGTATCTCGGTCAGCACAACTCACAACAACAACAACACTTTCCCAGGCCTCATCTTCCCAGCCAGGGATTCTAACCTGCGACTTTAAGCTCTTTCTTCAATGTGAAATGTGTCGGTCGATGGTTGGCTCCACATCTGAGCTCCAGCTCGTTCTCTGCCAGACGAGATAAACACGTCCAGAGAACGAGTTGTTTTATTCTTTATTGATTCATTTCGTCAGCGTCTGTGAAAATAAGCACAGAATAAAAAAAACACCCTGAAGAGCTGAGGAATTTAAATCCTCCCCTGATGGAGTCAACGCTTGTTTTTTTTTCCGAGTCTGTGTTTGTAATTATACTCAACATTTCAAAAAGCAGATCTCACTTTTTAATCTAATCTCATCTAAACCCTATTAATCTTTTAATCTTTTATAATCTTATCTCAGAGAAACAGACCTGCAGCATTTTCATTTCTACCCCTGTTCCTCGAAGCCGCTCGAGTCTCCACTTAAAGAAGAAAACACTATAAAACACGAGCCTGCTCCTAATTGACTTGTTGGATGAACTGAGAGTTAATGAAACAATCAAATCGCTCGACGCCCTCAAACGAATCAATTGTTGAAGATTTGTTTATTCCTCCTCTTTCGGAGTTAAACCAGTGTTTTCTTCCTTCAGTCATGTGCTTGTATCGAATCACAGGTGTTAAGGAAAAGAGTGGAAAATCATTTTGATCCACAAGTCGCATTGAATCTTTCTGGTTAGCAATGAATGAAGCGGACGCACGAGTTTCTAGCTTGCATATATGAGAGATACATGTGAGGGGGTGGGGGTGGTGGGGTCATAGAATGATGGATGAAAGTGGGGGAAAGTGTCAGGAAAGGTAGAACGGGTGGAGTAATAGAATTTCCATTATAAACTCTCTGCTGCTCTGTGAGAAAATAAAGAAGCGCTGAGTCAACAGAGACCTTTCCAATCACCTTTTCTCCATCCTCACACTCACACACACACACACACATACACACACACCTAGACACACACGCACACACACTATCATCTAACCAAAGTAATATATTCAGCGTTCGGGGTGGGAGCCTGGATTCTTCCTGGCAGGATCAGGGGACTTTCTGCAGCACTCAGATATTGTCTTGCCGCCCCAGTTCCCCTCGGGGGCCACAGCATAAAGCTTCACCACAGAGACACAACTTTTACCACTTTATGTTCTGTGAGCATCCAAGTCGATTATGAGCCAATGCAAGCGGCTGTGGTTCTGTGGTCTCACAAAGAGTGGACCATTAAAAACATGATCTGCATCCACCATAACTTTTTGTTGCTCCGCTTTTCTTTCTTATTTTACAACCTCATATATATTTTTTTCCAGTTAAGCGAGCAGTTGTGTTCCCATAACTTCAAAGTGACAAAGATGCAGCAGTTAACCCGTCTTCACTTTCCAGGCAAAAATCTTTGAGTTAAAAGATGCAGAGAAACTGGGAATATTTCTCCAGCAGGAATCAGATATTTAATAATCCAGAAATGTGGTTTAGGTCACTTTGATTTAAAATACTTTTTGACAGAACACAATACATGACAATATATTTGGAGGAGCTCTTTGGAAACAAGCTGAGTGTTATAATAAACTCCAGGCATATCTGCTGCATTCTAGATGGTTTAAAAATCAACCGGAGATATAATATGAGATGTGAACAGTTTCTAATCTTTCACTCATGAGAACGAACACACTAGACGATCCAGTTGAGATTCAGAACCACACAGATTTAACAAACACTTTCTGAAAGGTGATTCCCGAAAGAGGATCTCACAGAACTTCTCTTATCAAACATGACTTTGGATTGAATTAGAGGTCAAACTGGTCCAGAGGAGTGAATCTCTGCCTGTGTGTGTGTTTCAGAGGGCTCTCCGTTCAGCTGGTGGCTCGGTGGTCCCGGCTCCGGTCTCCTCCAGGCGTACTGGGGCGGAGCTCAGCCGGGCAGCCAGCAGTGTGCCTGCGGCCTGCAGGGCGACTGCGTGGACCCACAACACTACTGCAACTGTGACGCCGACCGCCTGGACTGGTACTGAACCTTTAATAAAGACCGGATACAGATAGAAAACTGCCTTCCCTCCCAGTACAGTGCTTTATAATTCATCTGGCTGTAGTCGGTGGTTTTGTTGGATTCTTTCAAGCAGCGGTTGCCAACGTGTACATGTCTTCACTGACGAGCTCCCCCATCTGTTAACCAGTGGGTGGAGGGTTTGTTTGATTTGAAAAAACTATGCATCCTCTCTCCTCCTCTGTTTCCTACCTGTTGTTTATTTGTACTTAGCTGCAGCGTATTCACAGAGAATAAATGAAACTGTAATGCGGAGGCTGTTACGGTTAAACTCGGTGCTGCTTTGTATTAAAATGCTAAAGAGCAGCAGATGAAAACAATAATAAGATGCAGCAGCAGCAGCAGAGGAGAAATAAACAGAAGGCGATCGCTGCTGAGCTGAGTGGTGAGAACAAGCAGATGTGTTTAATGACGTTTTCCCACCTGAGAGTCGGACCTTGTTGAATAAAATGCATAGAAAAGTTTCTCTGTTTGAATTGAGAAAATAACGCCTCTGTAATATTATATACTACAAGAAAAACAATCCTCCTCCTCGTTGTATAAACATTATATCGACTGCAAACAATCCCGGGAGCTTTTCATTTTCCTATTTCTTCTGTTTGACGCTTTGTCTCGACTCCTGATGATTGGTCTGAAAGTCTCAACTATCCAAACCCGTAAAGTAGCTCCTGACTCAGGGCTGTTGTGTCTGTGGAGCTGTAGATTAAATATGTCAAATAAATCTGCTCACGCACATAAATATGAAGGAGACAGTGAGTGGCAGAGAGAGAGAGAGAGAGAGAGAGGTGCAGCTCCTCACTCTTTTTATATTCACATGCACCAGCTAATAAAATGAGGAGGAACATTCTTCACACATTCACCTGTGGAGGATTGTAACAGTGACAGACTCACCTAATTATCAGAATTTATGTCGGTTGTCAAACCCATAAAAAGTTGTTTATACTAAAACTGAGTTATCCTTCTTCTCCTCCCACTACTGTCACTCCTTTTATATGTTCTCCTCTTTCATTTCATCTTTTACTATATTTCCCTTGTTTAATATTTCTCCTTCTTTACACTTGCTCCTCTGTACTTTTTCTTACCTCTCCATCCTTCACTCCCACATGTCCTCGTATTTCTTCTTCTTCACCTCCTCCTCCTCTTCTTCACCTTCTTCTTCTTCCTCCTCTGCCTATGCATCCTCTTCTGTCTTCCTACCTCTCCCTTCTCCTTCTCCTTTCTCACATTGTTCCCTCCTTCATCTTGTCTTCTCTTCACATCTCTTTCATTCTCCTCCTCTCTTTCTTATCCCTCCTCTTTTGCCCTTCATGATCTCTCTACCTTCTCTTCTTCCTACTTTCTACTTCTCACCCTTTTTAATCATCATCTCATCTCCCTTTCCCACCACCTTTCTCCTCTATTCTTCCTCATAATTTTTCTTTGATACTTCTTATTCTCCTCCTCCTCCTCCTCCTTAATTTAAACCTATTGTTGAATCTCTATTCTTTCATCTTCAACCTCTTTATCACTTCCTCTTCCTCCTCCAACTATATTTATTTTCCTCTCTACCTTCTCCACCTTTTTCTGTCTTTTTACATTATCCGTCTTTGATTGCTTTGTTTTCTTTTGCTTCTTATAAAATCCCTTGTTGTTCTCCTTCATCTTTTCCTCCTCCTCCTCCTCCTCCTCCTCCTCCTCCTCCTCCTCCTCCTCCTCCTCCTCCTCCTCCTCCTCCTCCTCCTCAGGGCTGAAGACTCGGGCCTGATCACCCATAAGGAGAGCCTCCCCGTCAGGTCTCTGGTGCTGGGTGACCTCCAGAGGCCAGGGGTCAGAGGCGGCCTACAGGGTGGGACCACTCCGTTGTCATGGAGACAGTAAGTCCAGCTCTGGTTGCCATGGCGACACTTAACAAAGAGGAACATTTACCTTTAGGAAAATACTGTCACCGGCTTTCTTGCCCCTGTTTTGTCAACAAAGGCCCAAATTGACAAAAAGTAGATTCACACTCGGCAACAAGTGAATAATAACTGCTGCTGGGGAGCCTATCATCACATCTCCTCATCTCCAGGCTTGTTATCACCAGCAGAACGATTTCTAATGCACTTTTTCCTTTTATAATGTCACACTGTAATACTTGCCTCTCGTTAAATGCGTTACAGACAAAAATCTAATTTGCATGCTGCTTTTCCTTATTTCATTTAATTGTAATTACAGCCATTTATTTCTCCCCAAGTAGATGGATAAATAAATGTTTGTCATGATGAATCAACGAGAGCCTGTAACAGGAATCAAACCCTCGTGTGTTCTCGTTATCTCGACACCTCGGCTCATTCGTTTCCTACGTGATTCACATTTTAACGTCTCCACTGTGTCTTTCAGAGAACTTCTGGAACGCGGCGTTTTTCGACAAGGAGACGTCGTACCTCCACTTCCCCACGTTCCACGGAGAGCTGAGCGCCGACATCTCCTTCCTGTTCAAAACCACGGCCTCCTCGGGCGTGTTCCTGGAGAACCTGGGCATCAGAGACTTCATCCGCATCGAGCTGAGGTGTAAGTAGATGCTGGAGGGCGGAGATCTAATCTGGATTAGAGCGACGAGTCAGTGAAACCTGGAAGTGAAAGTCTTAATCTGGATCTGTGTTAAAAACCCAGAGGGGTTTCAGACTTAATCTGTTTCAATCTGCGCTGCAGGGAGAAGATTGTTTACTTTGGTTTGGTTGAAATAAGTTGTCTTGACCTTCCTGTCTCTGCTTTGAGTGTCACAGAAAGTTTAACTTTACAGATCTGCACTTGACATCGGAACATTAAACCCAAGTTTAATATCTCAGCCAAAAAGCATACACCGGTTGTTTTTCATATCCACGGCCATTTCAGCTCTTTCATTCATTATGGAAACTAAACAGCTTCTTCCTGTCATGATGATTAATACAGTGATGATGCTTCTCTCAGCAAGTTTTTTATTAAGTCCAGTTCCACCAGCTCCTCACTGACGTCAGGTCTGACAAGACAAGGAGACTTTTATCAACATTATGAGCCATAAACTCTTAGCTCCCTGCTGTGTGTGTCATTTACAATATGACATCAGTAACCCAGAGGGTGTTATTCTACTTTATTGGCACCACA
Organism: Pseudopleuronectes americanus; assembly: GCA_038501795.1. Lineage (NCBI taxonomy): Eukaryota > Metazoa > Chordata > Actinopteri > Pleuronectiformes > Pleuronectidae > Pseudopleuronectes > Pseudopleuronectes americanus. The sequence goes on from CM076730.1 coordinate 20,202,778, forward strand.
GCATTGTGCCTGCGTAGGTGTTTGTGTTTTGTTTTGTTTTACATTCACATCCCTCTGTGCTGTGGTGTCATTTAAGAGATGGAATAAATATCCCCCGGGCTTCTTCTCCTCGACTGGGTTCATGGTTCGGACTTTGATGCAGTGAACAATGAGCTGCGCACTTAGAGGCAGACGTGAATCTGCTGGTAAAACCTGTTGTTTTCTGTTTCATCAAATTCCATTTGCTATTTTTGTGCCTCACCGTGCATTTGCTTATAGATGGGATTTGAAGGGACAGACCCACTCACACAGAATCTAACTCGGGGGGGGGACACTGCAGCAGCAACAGCCTCCGTCCTCGGGGGAAATCACAGTCAGCGCGGTTTGTTCCAGCTTTGAATACCGCTGCTCTGCTGGCAGCCGCCTCACATCGCTCTTGTTAGTCCTGAGAACAATTTTCCCAACCAAGTTACTGTCGGATGCCTTGAGGTTCGTTTCATCTCGCCCCTCCGCTCCCACAGAAACGAAATCCTCTGCTTCCAAAAAACAGGAAGAGAGAGGATTTGTTTCAGAGACACTGGAACTCTCTGAGATCCTCTCTCCGTTTGATAAAGAACATGAGAGGAGAGAGAGATTCTGTAGGTGTGTGTACGACTGTTCAGCTCCTCCAGGTCCCACCAGGCCTCAGCGATATGATGATCCATACTGGGTGGATCGTTCCATTGTGAGCAGTTATGTTGATCACTGGGCCTGAGTGCTCACCGTATCGTATCGTGGTTTGTATCATTAACCTAAAGCGCTCCCGGTTGCTTCCATTAACACTTCCTTAATTGATTTTCTGCTAAATACATTTGTTGAAACTTAGTTTTACGATTTGAATTACGAGGTTAAATTGATTTTAGTTCCATCCTGTCCACCCTTGAAGTTTTTCTATCTTCAACTGTGTCCAGCCATAATCAACAAATACAGATTTAAGATATTCAATTTAAGAGGAACATGAGAGTTACTGAGATGTTGATGGTTTAATACGTCTCATATCTGCTTATACTCAGTCTGAGTCTCTACGTGACATCACAGAACAACACATTTCTTCTTCTTTCAGTTGAATCTCCATCTTGTCCTTGTGGTCCATCACCCTCTGACTCCTCCATCTTGTCCTCGTGGTCCATCCCTCCCTCTGTCTCCTCCATCTTGTCCTCGTGGTCCATCCCTCCCTCTGTCTCCTCCATCTTGTCCTCGTGGTCCATCACCCTCTGACTCCTCCATCTGTCCTCGTGGTCCATCCCTCTCTGACTCCTCCATCTTGTCCTCGTGGTCCATCCCTCTCTGACTCCTCCATCTTGTCCTCGGTGTCCATCCCTCTCTGACTCCTCCATCTTGTCCTCGTGGTCCATCCCTCTCTGACTCCTCCATCTTGTCCTCGGTGTCCATCCCTCTCTGACTCCTCCATCTTGTCCTTGTGGTCCAACCCTCTCTGACTCCTCCATCTTGTCCTCGGTGTCCATCCCTCTCTGACTCCTCCATCTGGTCCTCGTGGTCCATCCCTCTCTGACTCCTCCATCTTGTCCTTGTGGTCCATCCCTCTCTGACTCCTCCATCTGGTCCTCGTGGTCCATCCCTCTCTGACTCCTCCATCTTGTCCTCGTGGTCCATCCCTCTCTGACTCCTCCATCTTGTCCTCGTGGTCCATCCCTCTCTGACTCCTCCATCTTGTCCTCGTGGTCCATCCCTCTGACTCCTCCACTTGTCTGTGGTCATCCCTCTGACTCCTCCATCTTGTCCTCGTGGTCCATTCCTATCTGACTCCTCCATCTTCTCTCTTCAGCCTCCACTCAGGTGGTTTTCTCCTTCGACGTGGGCAACGGGCCGCTGGAGGTTCTCGTGCGGTCCAACGTGTCGCTGAACGACAGCCGGTGGCATCGGGTCCGAGCCGAGAGGAACGTGAAGGAGGCGACGCTGCGGCTGGACGAGCTCCCCCCCGCCCACCAGGAGGCGCCGGCCGACGGACACTTCCACCTGCAGCTCAACAGCCAGCTGTTCATAGGTGAGGGGGAGACAGGCCTCTGTATCTCACACAAACACACACACACTGGAAAAAGACTGGAAATACTCATGATCAGATGAATTTGTTATTAGCTGTTGAGAATTACTTCACATCTGATCCGCGTGGCTGTGGAGGCAGAAACACAAAATAAAAGATTAGACAAAAACATAATCATACGAGATCTCACATGTCTTATTCAGACTTTTGTTTTAATCTGGTTATTAATAGAATATTTCACACTTCCCTTGTAGAAGTGATGATTTTGACACAGATAAACTACAGGAGAGAGATGAGGAGCAGCTGCATCAGGATGTGATCCTCAAAGATTTCGTTTCTGATCAAATCCTCAGAAGAAAAGGGCTCAAAATATTCTTTATTTTCCTCTAAATCTCCTTTTGGCTGAGTCCCGTGGTCTCCTCAGCGCTATTGGATCTAAAAGCCGCTGAGTCGGCTCGTCGAGACTTCAGCAGAAACTCCCGGTCGTCTGATCCAAGTCCCTCGACGCTGGGAGGTCTGACCTCTTCTCACAACCCCGCTCGGTAGAAGAGAGATATCCTCCCACTGCTGTCGGCTGGACGCGGCTGGATGGAAAAGTGCTGAGTCGATGATTTGTGATTGTATGAATAAACAGGGAGCAGTAGTTTTTATATATATATATAGTGTCTTCAGATGATCTGTAGATGAACCTGTAAGTGATTCATTAGCAGTCACACTGCGACTCTGAGAATATCCACAGTCATCAGAGCTGCTCCTTCGTCTACTCGTGATTCTCTCTCTAACCTGAGTGGATCTGCAGCGAGGAACAAATAATGAAAATCCATCAGTTATGATCAGGTTTTATCGTCCTGTAAATAGTTTGTGTGTCACTTCATATCAGTACACACAGTGCGCAGGGACACAACACAACAGTGATGAGATTGGACGAAGGCGGCGGCAGGGAGACCGAGATGAATATTGATCGGACGAATGTGTTTATCCCATAATCCGCTGTAAGGTTGTGACCATCAGCCCAAACCTTGTATATATTATATTATATACTACCTCTGAATTATCAGCACAGTGCACTAATGGATTGATACTGTATATAATGGAAATGTGCTGGTATGGACTGGTTCTGTGACTCCAGCAGCACTGGTCTTCACTGGTTTGATCCCCAGGAAGCATCCCTCACTTCTTTGTGTCTGTGAGTGAGACACTGAAGAAACCACCAGGATAATTAAGAAGCTCCGACGACCCTGGTTTTGCTTGAATAAACCAATTTGTAATTTAATTGCAAATAAGGACTCCAATGAATATTTAAATGAACCTGCGCTTGGAAAAAACAGGATCCTGTAGTTGCAGGAAGTAATCACTAAAAGTAGGAAGCAACAATAAGAGAGCTAGTTAAGTAAAATTAAGTTTATTCCAGAATATTTTTAGATTTAGTTTGTTCTATTAAGTGGTTTAGATTGAGGCTCGGCTAGTCTGGAAATCTCCAAAGATTTATTCCAGAACTGGGAGAAAAATAATCTTTCAAACTCCTTTCCCCCAGTTTCTAATTCAATTTCTATTTTACCTGCATCCTCTCGTTTTGTAAAGCACCTTGTTACGGTGTTTTTAATGCTGCTACATGAATAAGTGTTGATATTATTATAAATCTGTGGTTTTGAAACCAAGAGGAGACTCACGGCCGCTGTCACTGCAGAACCACAGAAAAAGTAATTGCACTGTTTTTCCCAGGCTGCGTATTTTTACTTGTAAAATAGTGTTTAAGCAAATTTCTCTACTTCTTTGTTTGGGTTCTTTTCATGTTGTTGTTGCAGGATTATTCACATATCATTAATTCATGAGCACACAACGCTTCCTTTAGATCTGCTGTATGTGAAACCAAATATTGATTTATTTGGATTAACGGCTCTCGGCTTGTTTAAATTCATAAACCCTCTCTCAACACATGCATTGTGTTTATTAGTTCTGATTTGTAAAGGGACTTCTGCTCCGTTGTTAGAATCATAAGATGCTGTGTTAAAGTCAGACTCCATAAATCCACAGTGTGTTTGTGTGTGAGTGATAATCCTGCCTTGCTTCACAAGGAACTGAACTCCATTGTTTAGATTAATTAGCCTTTGCACAGATTTATAATCCACAGCATTGTTCATCCTCTGATTCCTGTTGTTGTTTGTGTTGGAGACGCTGAGGAAACTCCAGACGCAGCAGTTTCTCAGTGCGATGAAGCAGAGACGACTTCCTTTGTGAAGCTTTATCATCTTTTGTTGTGCCCTGTTTGGATGTTTAATCCTTTGTGTGTTTGTGCTGCGTCACCGTCGGTTCAGACACTTTATTCTTCTGTCTCTGGGACTAAAGCACTTGCTTGTACAAGGATTTTCAAGATTCCCCTTGTTTGCTTCTCGTGTCCCTGGACGTGATAAATATATGTGAAGTATCCTGATCAGTCAATTCTGCAGCTTGAGCCTCTAATCTCATGTTTGCTGTGCCACAAAAACACACTTCAGTTACATAATTTAAAAATAATCATTTGATTTCACCGTCATAATTCTTCATATTTAAAATGTTTTATTTATTCACAAAGAAACAAAACAGATCAGCAACTGAAGCTGAACATTAAATATGTTTTGACCGTTTGCTTCCTCGTCACCTTCGATAATTCTAGTTTCTGAATAAATCTGAATAAATGAGAGCGTTTAGCTGCTGTTCGATTTGATATTCATGAGGTTTATTTACACTCTGCAGAGTGAGGGTGTAACTTCTGAGTTTGACTCTGTGATTATGATGCTGATTTACATAAAAGGCATTTACATCAAAATGTGCAACCTGTGCTCTAACGAGAAAAGGTCATCTTATCAGAGCGCAGGTGAGATTCTATCTTAATGCTGAACGGTGATGATCAGGAGACTTATAGGATGAAAATGACTCTTTATTGTCAGAGGAGATGTTGAGACGAGTTTCATCTCTTAACAGTTAATGAGTCGAATCAGACGGAGAGCAGAGGCCTTAACGGAAATATCTCACCAAAATCTGGTTCAGACGTCCATGATGCCCAGAGTAACTGTTTGTTCATGAGCTTAACTTAAAATCATTTTAAATCTAAATGTATAATATTGCGTCACTGACTTCGACCTGCAGCTTGTGTGTTCATGGTTGTGTTGTGTCTCTCGATGTGGTCAGGAGGAACGGCGTCCCGGCAGAAGGGCTTCCGGGGCTGCATCCGCTCCCTGCAGCTGAACGGCGTCACCCTGGACCTGGAGGAGCGGGCCAGGATCACGCCCGGGGTTCGACCCGGCTGCCCGGGTCACTGCAGCAGCTACGGCTCGCTCTGCCAGAACCGGGGCCGCTGCGTGGAGAGAGCCGCCGGCTTCCACTGCGACTGCGGCCTGTCGGCGTTCACCGGGGTCTTCTGCAGCTCAGGTACCGTCCACGTGTCACTGAGCCTCAAACTCCATGAAGATACATGATGTACAAGGAGAAATAAACAATAAACACATGAAAAGAGGAGACTTGAGTTATTCAGAACATTGTGGGTGTTTGTCAGTTTAAAGGTTGAGAGTCTTTATAAATCCAGTGAACCTTTTACTTCAGTGAAACACTCGACAAGTATCGAGCTCAAGCTTCATGCAAACTGAGGCCAAGTGATTTCAGTCCATTCAAAACCTTTTGTTTGCTTTTACATTCAATGCATTAAAAAAAAACACATCATCACATTGAACTTTGTATCTGGGTTAAACAAGATGAAGTGAGATGAACTGCAGGAGATTAGATCTGCATCAACAGGACGAGGCTCAGATGTGGAACGTGGCTGGAAATATATAAATTTGACTCGACTAACTGTATAAATATATATATATAATATATATATAATATATATATATATATATATACTATCTACGTTTCTGATGTAGCTATAAGAGTCTGTGTCTCTTCCTGCAGAGGTGTCGGCCTCCTTCGAGTCCACCACCTCCGTCAGCTACACCTTCAAGGAGCCGTACGAGCTGATGAGGAACAGCAGCGCCCCCCCGTCCTCCATCTACTCCGACGTGACGCTGAGAGGAGAGAACGTCTCGCTGAGCTTCAGGACCAATCAGAGTCCGGCCCTGCTGCTCTACGTGTCCTCGTACTACAGAGAGCACCTGGCCCTGCTCATCAACAAGCACGGTGAGGAGGAGAGGCTCTTATTTTGAAGGACTCGTTTGTGTGGTTGATGTTCAGACCTGAGGGGGGAGTGGATTGATTCTTTCCTTTTTCCTGCTCATCACTCCTCCTCCTCGTTTCTCCTCCTGCTTTACAATTTTCCTCTCATCCTTTCGTCCTTGTCCTCTTAGCTCTAATTTCTTCTTTTTACCTTCCTTCATTTTCTCTCTCTTCTCCCGTGTGCGTTCGCTCCCTCCTTTTCATCTTCATGGTTTCAAACCTCAGATTACGAGTCTCTCCGTCTTTACTTTTCCGCCACACCTCTTTTTCCATCCCTCAAGGTTTTCCAATTACCTTCCTCTCCTCACATCTCCTCCCCCTTTTCCTTCCTCCTCCTCATCCCTCGCTCCGCAGCTTTCCCAGATCTATCAGGATCTGTCCGATCTTTCTTCTTCTCTGGATTCAACCCGTCAGCCTCTACTGGCTTTTAATCTGTCCAGCTGGGTGGACTGGCTGGAGGAGGACAGAAAGTGTTCAGTGGTTTTATCAGTGGGAGCTGATGGGTGATGCTGAGGGGGGGGTGGTGGGGGTGGTGGTAGGGGAGTTTGCTGCAGCTTTTAATGGGCGACAGGTCAGTGTGCTGCAGATGAAACAGCAGAAAACTCGCTGATGTGTTTTATAAACTTTGGACTCGGATGATGTCGTGAGTGAGTTTGGCTTTTAAGAGAAGGAGGCACTTTGAATTTATAAATCACATGTTCTGCTTCCAGGAGTCTAATGAAACAGCACTTTGCTGCTAGATTAGCTGTAAATGGATTTCTCTGATGTTAATGACTCACAGCTGATGGACAGCACTGCATTAAGGTTTCCTGTTGACGCTGGAGTCGTCAGGTAAATGGTGTTAAACATGAAGTTTCCAATTTGTCTGTTTTCTTTTTACCTTCAACTGCACTTTTACCTGTTCAGCCTCGAAAACCAAATTTTACTCAAGACCTCTTTCAGGAACAGACGTGTTACCAGAGCAGCAGCGGGAGTCGGCAGGTCGCTCTTTGTACCACTGTGAAATAATAGAGTTGTTATCGCAAGCTTTCATATTTCATATTAGTCCACTCTAATACTGTGAGGGTCGCACGGGGCTGGAAAGATACCAGCTGATGTTGGGATGGAAGGCGGAGAACTTTCTAGACAGCTGACCTGCATCTGTTGTTTGCAAATGCATGTAATGTTTTATGTGTGTGTGTCTGTCTGTGTGTGTGTTTGTGTGTTTGTGTATGTGTTTGCAGATGAGCTGGAGGTGAGGTACAAGCTGGACAGCAGCAGAGAAGCAGATGTTTTGAGGAGCAGAGTGAAGAGTTTGGCCAACGGACAATTACACACAGTTACTGTCAGGAGACTGAGCGACTCTGTGTCCGTGCAGGTAACAACACACACACACACACACACACACACACACACACACACACACACACACACACACACACACACACACACACACACAATTTTAGTAATACCTTTCTACCTACACTTGTCCACTGTTAAGATGCATTCAGCAGTTTTCGTCCACTTGGGGACATAGACTCAAATAAAGCATCTGTTGTGGTTAATGAAAAGATCCAGAGTAACATGAGAATCCTATTTAAGTTCTATGTACAACCAAAGCAGCTGTTATTCTGTTTTCAAAGTGAAAAACTGCTTCATGTGAATTTTCCCCCCTCATGTTTTATAGATAAGTCACTTCTCTCAAGGGTAAGGTCAAGGTCACACATAGAGATGCACACACAGGCACTTCCATCTCTTTACTGTGGTACAGTATCGTGATATTAAAGCTCTGTCAGCACTTTCCTCTCAGCTCCTCCTGCAGCAGCAGCTGGACAAACTCCACATTCATGCATCTCCTCATGAAACATGAAGCCTCCTAATCAGACCTGGATCTACTGAAACTCTTATCTTGTTAACAACAGCCTCAGGTGATGCATGAGGTGAACTTCACCCAACCCTGGATGTCCTTATAGTTCTCAACGTGGTGAGATAAGTAACAAGGTGACCTCGTCCTGGTTCACTGAGCCCAGCTGAAATATGAGCTGCATCTCATCTTATCCTTCTTCTATTCGTTTGAATCCTCTTATCTTTAAAAGAAGGTTGTGAGGACGTGAGGTGAACGTTTACTCTGCACAAAGATATCTCACCAAGAGATTAAAGTGGACTTGTTTCCGGCCCAATAAGAGTCAGCAAAGTTTAAGAGATTTTTAAACTTTGGGTTTTGATATTGGAAAAGACAAATTGGTGGAACTGAAGTTAGGAAATGATTCTCTTCTTTTCAGATTAACCAGAACGCCAGAGAAGACTTCAACCTGACGTCTGACGGAGAATTCAACGCCATCAAGTCTCTGGTGTTGGGCAGAGTGCAAGGTCAGTGAACAGGGATAAGGTCTCAGGACATTATCCTCATTATCCTTAACCGCCTTTTTGTAGTGACTGTAATTCATCATGACTCAAAACCACGAACAAATAATACCAAATAGAGATTAAATAATTTGTTTTGAGAAATGCTGATTTGCTCCCTCCCCAGTGTGGACGTTGTGTTTCTGATGTTTCTGCTTTCAGGTTCCATGTCAGAACAAATCGAAACGGACTTGATGCATAATTGATGAGTTGTTGTGAACATCGTGTTTTGCCCCTTTTTTCGCTTTCTATCATAACCAAGAGATTGAAAAAAAAAGAAAATATGTTTGGCAGCTTTGAAAAGCCTCAGGTCGGGTATGAATATGTTTAGCACCAGTTAGAGTTAAACCGGCAGGATGTTCCTCGAGTGGAGAAAAGAGCGTTAGAGCCCATCGTCATGGAGCTGGACAGGGACCTGTATCACAGTGGGACAGGGACAGTAATTGTCTCTGTCATGACTTATTCATGTTCCCTCCGAGCGGCTCCATCAGAGACGGAGGTGAAAGCTGTTAATAACACGAGGGGCTGCGAGGCGGCCGTGGCTTTCTGATAAGAGAGAGAGAGTCACAGCCTCAGTTTAACAGGAAACAAACTGTGAAACACGAAGAGTCGGTGAAGCAGCCGTCACCTGATGAACGAGTCCCCGCCTCCTCCTGCTTCACAGACAGGAAGCTACAGGATAAATACCACTGACATCCTGCTGAGCCATGGATTGAAGAAATATCCATGACCCGTCCACTAACATGGAGGATTTCTGATCCATACTGCAGCCAGCCACCAGGGGGCGATCAGTGTAATTCTCCATCTTGTCATGTGTCTTTCTAAATTAAGTTTTTTCAAATAATTATTTATTCATTTCAGTTTTTCAATCCAGTTTGATTCGGTTCCACAAATCAATTTAAATTTGGATCTATTAGTTTTCTTCTGTCTACGAAGATAGTGATGACAATTTTTAATTACTTCAATTTAATTTAATTAATTTGCATAAAATTTGTTTCAGGACATAATTGTTATTGTCAGCTTAATGTATAAATCGTGGTTATTGGTTGATAAATCATAATTAATCTTATTATAACACAATATCTTAGTCATGGCTGCACACAACTCATTTTATGGTGTATAAATACTAATTATCTTAACACCTTCAGCCTGTTACTGGCTGTAAAGTCTCAGTGGGTGAAGCTGTGTGTGTGTGTCTGATCCCCGTCATGTCGGTGTGCGACCGCTCGTCTCCTCCGTCAAACCAGCAGCGACAGACTCGGATCAGCATCAGAACACGAAGCAGCAGGAAAGTGGAGTTTTCTGTCGTTTCCTGACAAACAGATCATCCATCAGCCGGACTAGTGGATCAGAGAGAGGGCCGATGGAGTGAGGAGGGAAGCAGCTGAGAGTGTACAGGCTGCCGTCATGTTTCCTGCTGCTCATCAACATGAACACGTCCTGGGTGAAAGTCACAGTGTGTGTGTCTGTGTGTGTGTGTGTGAGATCCTCAGAATCAGTGTGCTGCCTCTATTGTCGTCCTCTGCAGGATAATGTGCAGCGGAGTCAATGAACCTGTCAGTGTTTGACATGATTTGGACAAATCGTCCCACCGGCTGAGTGCAGCCTCTAAATAAATGTTTAAGTTACAGAGCCGATAAATCAAGATTCATTTTTATGCCTCCAGGAAAAGAGACCGGAGGCACATGTTGGGTTTGTGCGTATCTACGAACGGCTTCAGGGGATTTCTTCACATTTCCTACAAATATTCTATTGCTCACTTGCCTCCTTTAGTTTTCACCACATAGATAAAGTTGTTTACAGGTGAGATACAAACTGTTTTATATAACACGAGAGAACGTCTGGAATTTAGAGGAAATGGTTGTGATGCTACACAAAACTGTATTGTATTGATTTATTTCCCTCCTCCTCCTCCTCTCCTCCTCTCCTCCTCTCCTCCTCCTCTCCTCCTCTCCTCCTCCTCCTCCTCCTCCTCTCCTCCTCATCTCCTCCTCTCCTCCTCCTCCTCCTCTCCTCCTCCTCCTCCTCTCCTCCTCCTCTCCTCCTCCTCTCCTCATCCCCTCCTCTCCTCCTCCTTTCCTCCTCCTCCTCCTCTCCTCCTCTCCTCCTCCTCTCCTCCTCCTCCTCCTCCTCTCCTCTCCTCCTCCTCTCCTCCTCCTCTCCTCATCCCCTCCTCCTCCTCCTCCTCCTCCTCTCCTCCTCTCCTCCTCCTCTCCTCAGACTCTGATCTGGACCCGGACGTGTCCAGGTTGGCGTCTCTGGGTTTCTCCGGCTGTCTCTCAGTGCTCAGCTTCAACTCCATCAGTCCTCTGAAAGCCGCTCTGCTCCACCCGGACACCAGCCCCGTCTCCATCAGCGGACCTCTCCTCCGGTCCAGCTGCGGCTCCTCGGCTTCGGCCAATCCCTACGCAGCGGAGAACAAACACCACCTGTCAGGTTAGAGGAGAAAAGTTTGAAGATGGACATGAGCTTCCTTTTGTGTTTTGATTTTGTGAAGCATTTACAGTTTGTGACCCTGTAACCTGTGAGGAGGTAATATAAACATACTTATCTACTGGTGAGTTACAGAGAGAAGGGATTTAATAAGATATAATTAGATAATAATAAGATAATAGAATAATAAGATGTTCACACATAGCTGGGATAAGATTGTAAAATGAAGCAGGACATTGTAAAAACACTTAAATGTTAGGTGTTTTTATATGTGTTTTATATACCTAAAAAGCTAATATCTTCAGGCCTGGCGTCCTCGTTCTAATCTACTAAAGTGGAGGTGGAACCAGGAAGGGAAACCAAACATATTGAAATATAAAAACATGAGCCCTATGTTATATCTTGTTCTCTCTCTCTCTCTCTCTCTCTCTCTCTCTCTCTCTCTCTCTCTGTGTGTGGGCTCATTACTTATGTAAACCTTGTCGAGGACGTTCCCGACAACGTGCTTGATGAGATAATTCATTTGAATTTCCTCTCACATTTCTTCCCTGTAGAACCGTTTCCATCCAGCTCCATGTTTCTGTCCCTGAACTCTCTGAAAGACGATTCTGTGACAGTGTCTGAACGTTTCTCTCTCCTGCTGCTTGTTCTCTTCTCTCATTGCCTCGTCTTCTCCGAGCCTTTTTATTTACTCTATTTTATCTTGTCTCAATTTCGCAAATTTTAATCTTCTATCTCTCCCTTCTTCTTTTCTTCTCTTCTGCCTTTTCTTCTCCTGCCTCTGCTGTAGACCAGTCTGGCTCAGTGGGTTCGGGTCAACCTCTGGTCAATGCCATCAGGACGGACTCGGCTCTGATCGGAGGTACTGAGCAGCTTCACCGTCTCCTTGTGTCTGTTACACTGACAGATTTATTCCATTGATGAGAGATCACCTGCTCCTCTGGCCCGGTCAGATTGATTCAGAGTTAGATTGAATGGCTCCTTCAGTGTAGAGGTGAAGATGGAAGACGTCTTTTAAAAACTCTCCATTGAATCCCTGTGACTTTGTGTCTCAGACTCACAAAGCGGAGATGATTAAACCTCTCGCTGATGGAGAAACTTTTTCCTTATCAAAAGGAAGTAATATAGTGCAAAATTAAATTTCTGCTCCATATTCTGTAATTCCAATTAGACAGAGTCCAAACGTGTGAAATCCTGTTCGCTGTGTTGAATGAGATAACGAGGAGATGTCCAGACCTCGGGGGGGATAGACACACATCACAAAGCTCTGTGACCAAAGTCCACTGTGGTAGATTCACTTTGCAGAGTCAGCGTGTCAGTCAGGAATCCACAGGGATCAGGATTCTGCAGAGCGAGCAGACGTCTAAATGTCACATGTGCTGATTCATGTGTTCACGGTTGTTGTTGAGTTATTTAACATGTTTGTTGAGTTCCTCTTGGCTGAAGAACGTGTCTCAGATCAACGTGTGCTCTGCCTTGCAGGTGTGATAGCGGTGGTGATCTTCGTGGTCGTGGCCGTCCTGGCGATAACGGGCCGATTCCTCTACCGCAGGAAAGAGACGTACAGAAATCAGGAGGTGAAGGGAGTCAAGCGGGAGGAGAGCCCCGACTTCCCCTTCAACAGCCAGACCGACTCCCAGAACGTCACCGGGGAAAACCGGAAGGAGTATTTCATTTAGCCGGAGACGACCCCGGTGAACTGGAGACGCCTCAGAACCTCTCACTGAACTCAGAGCCACTGGGAGACTTCACTGGGAGACTTCACTGGGAGACTTCACTGGGAGACTTCACTGGGAGACTTCACTGGGAGACGCAAGAACACGTACAGCAAAAAAAAAGAACAATTCAAATATGTTCCCTGTATATTGTGTACATACGGATCCAAACAGGACCTCTGAGGAGTTTGATTTCCTGGTTTCACAGACTGTAAATATTGAAAACAAAATGTAAATGTCGGCATCGTGTCCACAACAATCTTTAGCTAACATCAGAGTCGTGTTGGGATGTTTTAAAGGAGAGACATATCAATGTTCATATTCTGGTTTATAATTTAAATTGAACACTGTCCTCAGACCGTCCATCGCTGCTGCTCCTCTGTTCAGCCTCTGTCGAAAAAAACACACATGGTTTCAGCTCCCGTCTCTTTTTAGAATATTCAAACACAACTTTATTTTATTTATTTAATGTTTTAGCTCACACTGAATTGTGTTGTTAACAAACGGCCTCTTCAAAGTCGACACAGTCTCGCTCACTCCAGTCGTGTGCGCATCGCCACGAGCGCATTGTGCGTTTGTGTCGTTTGATGAGTGGCACGCCGCCGTCTGCTGCCGGTTGAGAGACTCGGAGACTTTTTAATACAGCAGGGATTGATTTTTCCACTTCATTTCCATTTCTACCTCTTTTTTCCTCCTTCCTCTCGCTGCCGTTCTTTCTCCTCTCTGGTGAATTCTCTCCGTTCGGGAAAATGAAAGCACAAGAAAAGCAAGAAACAAAAATACATCCAGGAGCATTTAGCTTTTTTCAGTTTCCTGTTGTGTAGAGGCTTTTGAGAAATCTGGCTTTTCAGTCGATTGTGACTCCCTCCTCCTCCTCCTCCTCCTCCTCCTCCCTGCTGCCGGCCGCCTGCTGGAAGCTCGCTCTCTGAACAGCAAAGCTTCTACCACTGACAGCAGCACAGGGCTCTGTAACACCGGGCCTGTCTGTCACCTCCTTCTCTGCACAGACGTGTGTTTCAAACCCTAATCTGCTCCTGACAGGTGGACTGTGACTCGATGGAGAAGCAGCGAGCTGATCAGGATGAGGAGCTGAGATAATCCAGGAGGCGTCAGGCAGACGTGTGTCATGAAAAACACACGTCGTGATATTAGCACTGTGTGAATTCTGCTGGTGTGTAGAAGAGGAGCTGCTGACGGAGGAGAAGCTGAGAAGCAGAAAGAGGATGATCGACAGCAGCTGTTAAACAAATACACAACGTCGTCTCTCTGCCAGGCCTCCGGAGCACTGATGGGATTTTAATGAGAAAAGTTGCTAAGACTTTAAAGTGCAGTATTCATCCCTTTTGTTTTTATTGAGCTAACAACAGTTTTTGACTTCCACACATCCAGAGACTTGATTCTCTGAAGTGTCGTCCGTCCTGCAGCAGAGAGGAACTCAACTTTCAGGCTGAGCTCAGCTGCTGAGAAGACAGATAAATGTAAAACTACTGAGAATGTGGCTGCATCCACACGACCACGTTCTGGTTTGAAGAAGCATTTACTCTGCTTAGCACTTTAGGAGCCTCTAAAACAGAGAGGTTTGAGTCTGGAGGGACGGACAGAGACTGAGAGGTTTAGAAAAGGTAGCCGCTCACGACCACAGTTTTAAATAGATTCCAACAAATCCATAATTCCTGTTATTTGAGCTTTGTCTTTTTTCTGCTCAGTTAATTTTACTAAAACTTTACATTCAAAACCTGCTTCTACATATTTTATACATCTGCCATCGACTGAGGCTCCAGACGAGATTTCAGATATTTAACACATTGTTTTATTTTTGATTTACTGAGAGGAAGAGAAACCTGGATTAACATCAGCCTTGTTCTTCTTAAAGGAGTTAAAGTTTCACTGTGTTGTCATGTCTCTCTGACGATGCACTGGTTTAGAGGTGAAGTGTGTAACCGTTGTGTTGGTGCAGTGACATGTGTGTGAGTGAGCTGCCATGTAGAAATATACAGATTTGATTCATACGCTGGTTGTTTGTTTATCAACGAAATGCTGTAAGAAAATAAATGATCTTTTTTTTTACGTAAAGATCCTGTTTTTCATCGTCAGAGTTTTTTTGTTTCCACTTTAAAGACGAATCCTCAGTTCAGAGTCACTTCTGGAGTTTGTGAATCTGTTTCCGTGTCAGAACTCTGATCGTCTCTAAACACAAACCAAAGAACATGTGTTGAAGGAAGAGAAATGAAAAAGCTCTGAGCTCTTTAGCTTCTTTGTTTACGCAGAATGAAGCTGACACGTGAAGGAGACTCCCCCTCGACTACCAGAACAATTTACATACATTTACATCTTTTATATTTGCTCTTTCAAACCGCGGCGTGGGCGGATACACAATCCTTCACCGCTGACACCTCTGCTGTTAACATGCAGCACACCACACGGCCGGGACATGTGACGAGCGGTGAATCATCCAGGAGCTGAAGCTGTTTTCAGTGATTCTCTGCAAAGTGCCACTTGGTCCCTTCTGCCTTTTAAAACGCCCGAGGTCCCTGTGGGATTCAGTTACTGGCTGTAATCACAGACCTGATGTGAAGCTGATATCTGACGTGTCATCGATGAAAACGCCAGAATTACAGGGATCAGCTAGAATTTGGATGTGATGAAAGATTCAGCCTCATCTGTAAAGTTAAAGATGAAAGATACAGACTTTAAATAATGATGGACGACACTTCTTCTTCCCACCATCCAGAGTCTGAATATCAAGAATGAACTTCTGATTTAAAGTTGAACATATAAGAACAAAGTCCTGACGTTAAAGTGACGGCTTCTAATAGAAATTGTTCTTCAGAATCAGATGAAGTAAGAAAGAATTTCTCTTTTAGTGGATAAACGGTTTAATGACCAGTGAGAAACCACAGGAGCTCAGAAAGATGGAAGAATTGGAAAACTCACTAAACTTAAAGTCCTGTTTTATTTCACAAAAAGCCTGCTTGATTTTATTCTCAACATTTCTACTTTATTCTTGGCCTTTAGACTTTATTTGCGAAATATAATAAAATATCTTCGTCTGATTTCGTTTGACTTTACTCTCAACAATTTGTCTTAATTCTCCACATTTTCACTTCCCTCTCAGCGTTCTGAATTTATTCCCTGAATAGAAAAATAAAAACCTCTGACTTAGTTTCTACTTTGTTCTCTACACTCAAACTTTATTTACAAAATCCTTCTCCTGATTTAATTTGACTTTATTCTCTATATTTTGATTTACTCTCAGCATTTGGACTTTGTAGATAAATGTCAGACTATTTGCGGAGCACGAAATAATTCTTCCTCTGATTTAATTTCCCTTCAGTTCTTAAAGTTTAGAATTTAATACCTTCTATTTTAGTTCATACATTTTTTGCGATGGATTTTGTGAAGTACTTTTTGACCTTGTTTAGATAAGTGCTATTAAAATAAAGTTATAAATCAAATTATCATTATTATTTATCTTTACCCATTCCACTTTATTTTCAAAATGTTAAAGACATAATTCTCCTGCAGGACTGAAGTGAATCGAGGATGAAACGGGTTCATGAAGGTCAGAGACATCTTTCCTTTTCCCTCTCTCTCTGTGGATGTGAAACTGAAGCCCAGTGATCCACCTGGTTTCACGGCCGTGCTGCAGAAGTCGATGGATTGAGCAGATGCAGAACCATGTGTCACCCTGAGCCCATCAGCGGAGGCAGAGTTACAGCAGCAATTCACGCGTGACCATGAATAACTCAGGTTTTATCGGAATCTGTTTGTACTTTGTTGATCTTCTTTTTGTCTCTGGAGCGATAATAAGTTACAGAAAACGATAAATGTTCTAGAAAAGCACCGAACCTCAGACATTCCTCTTCTCTCCAGTTGCAGCGGAGTGATCTCTGCATCTGTTTCTCCTTCACTTGGCTGGTTGACTGGTTCAGTTCACTTGAATCCCTCAGTATTCAGCCCGGCTCCTCAGCCCGGCTCTGAAACCTGTAATTACACTGGTTTCCAGCTGTTTCCAGCTGCACCAGTGGCTGTTCAGGAGACCGAGCTGCATTCTGATGAGAGCAGCCTGGTAAAGTGTTTTTCTTCTGCTGCCTGAGTTTGTATCTATGTGTTAAACATGTCGTGATTCTGACCTTAAACTGCCTCCTTGTGAAGCTCGATTGAAAAAGCATTTCAGTCTCCAGGCCTCATCATTAAACTCCTGATGAAGAAACATGTGATGGGATGAAAACTACATTTCAGATGCATCATGCAAAGACTGTTGTTTTTTCTCAAATACATTTATTTGACAGATAATTATTAAATATCACAGATTCAGATTATTACAGAACAAATATGATTATGTAAGTTTCTTTCAGTCTGTTCAGTAGCTTTCACTAGATTCTAAATAAACGGATGCTCACACTAACACATCGATAATTAATTAAAGTATTATGTATATTTCATGTTGATATCGTGAGTATTTCTACTCTGTGGCTTTTACTTAAGTTAAATATCCGTCTTTCTCCTGCTGCTGTAAATGAGACCAAAGACACAAACACAAAACAAGTATAAAAAGCAATATTCCAAATAAATCCAACCAAATAATATAGGATATTAGTTTGTGTAATATTTTCAACTTCTTTAGTGAGTTTTTCTGTGAATTTATATACAGATCGTTGATTCTAAAAATCCTATGACAAGTGTTTGTCAAGCACTAAATGTTGTGTTCTGGTGATTAATAGTATTTATACTTGGATCATTAAAGTTTTAATTCAGCGTCTCCAGGTTTTGTGGAGACACAAGACATTTAGATTAAACATATTATAGGAGAGTTTTTTGCAGCTCAGTCTCTTCTTCGTCTTCGTCTTCTTCTTCTTCTTCTTCTTCTTCTTCTTCTTCTTCTTCTTCTTCTTCTTCTTCTTCTTCTTCTTCTTCTTCTTCTTCTTCTTCTTCTTCTTCTTCTTCTTCTTCTCAGGACGTATTGAAGGTTTAATTGAATTAACGCTCTGTCGGCTCCTCCTCTGAAGTCTGTGGCTGATTGAAAGGGATCGTTCAGTTTGTCCCTCACACTGAAGGTGAGCTCGATAATTACCTGAGGCTATTGTCAGCAGACAAACTAACTCATGGGAGAAAAACAAAGCTTTTACTTTGAAAATAAATACAGGGGGCAAAAGAACAGTGAAAGCCTTGAAGACGGCCCAGAATGCAACGGGGTGTTTACTTCTTTGTCGGAAACGTTCTACTGGCACATTCATACCGCTTGACATAAAGAGATATGTCCGTTTTAAACGATTTAACCGTCACTGACCAAATATTCTGATGTTTCCTTTACGTTGGCCTTGTTGCTAAGCAATACATCCACAAGAGGGCAGTGTTGAGTACAGTGCATTATCGTATAGGTAGCTAACGTTTAAAATAAATTAGCCTTTATGCTGCTTTGCTTGTAAACATGTCAAATTTCTTATCATTCTGATGTTTCGAGATTTTACGCTTCAAAAACCAAGTGAAACGTCGTGATTGATTGACAGCTGAGACTGACTCGCCATTGACCGAGTGCTCGAATCAGTGGGACCTCGATTGGGAGGTCTTCTCTCTCTGCAGCATCTTCTAATAGAAAAGATCACGTATATAATCTGAAGTCATTTGTCCACCTTGACTTTGCAGACTTATAATGCAACATTCTGCAAGAGAGCTCAGATTGTTGCGATGCCAATTAACCTCGCTTTCACTCGTCTGCCTCGTGCATCCGGTGTTAAAAATGAATTATTCTGCTTATTCTTCTTTCCTCCTGGAAGATCCCCGTCCTGCGGCCTCCTCCTCTGCCAGTCGACAGCACGAAGCTCAGAGAACAATTATCAGACGACACATTCAGCTCATGAAAATCTCCTGTTGGCTGCTGTCCACCGAGATATGAAGATACTAAAGGGACTCTTCTCAGGCGTCACAGAAACAGCTCCTCTCCTCCTCTGTGCTGAAGCTCGGCTGGAGGGAACCTCCTCTCTCTCCAGCAGCAGGCCCCTCGTAACGACCCGGCCCTCCTCCAGTGTGGAATCCAAGATGTTCGAGTTCTGTCGGATGAGTAATTAGACGACAGAGTTTCTCCTGCTGATCGTCAGCCCCCCCCCCACCCACCCACCGGCTGCAGGAGAGAGGCTGATCTAATGTACTCCCTTCATTCGAGTGAGAGACTCTCGAGAGCAGACGTTTGACTCAGGAGCCGCGACTGAGCAGCTCGTTAACAGATGAGATGTTCTCGAGTGCATCTCAGCGACTGTGAGACGAAGTGTTAAACTCAGAAGTCGACCCCGGAGCTCAGATTATATTGTTCCCGAAGGATTAACAGGGAACTAACACGATGGTATTTATATTAGTGTTCAGATCTCCTCACATTAAAGGACTCAGAGTCACTTTGAGGATTTTATGGAAAGTTTCAGTTTAAACTCTTCTTTGAATGTATGGACTTTGGCAGTTGTTTGGATGTTGAGGTCATTTATTTCCTTTATATTTAAACATGTATTCATCAATCTATATAAACACGATAAACAGTCTTCAACCAAACCCTTAAAATGAAGAAGCGAACAGGAAGTCAGTGGGTGGAGCCTCGTTTCAAACATGGAGTCGTTGCAGTCTCCTGTGAATCATAGACTTTAAGGGGGATCAGCTTTTCTCTGGGGTCCCGTCTCAGTTCTGCTCAGCGACTCCTCGATGGAGCCTTGCAGCTTGTAGCAGGTTCTCGAGAACACAACAGGAAAATCTCAGGAACGTTTGCATCCTAAAAAAATGCAAAACTCTGAGTGTGTTCAGAATTTATTCAAGCCTCTGCTCACACACAGACTAAAAGCCGGCAGCGTTTTGAGGAGACAAAAGATCTTAATTAATAGTCAAGGTCGTCTGAATTCTGTCGTGTCCTCGTCCTCGCATCTTATCACCTCGTGGGAGCACAAGAGGTGAAACTGAAAAATGTTTGTAGAAAGTCAATTTATCGTGGGACGGCTGAAAGGAGGCTTCGGGAACTGATACCGATCGTGACGAGCAGCGACTCCCGGGTGGAGGCCGGAGTTGGAAATGTTTCGGGGGGGAGAAGGAGACGAGGACGATCCTTTAAAAAGTGCTCGTCTCCTTCTTCCTCAGATTAGCTCTGTTTCTCCAGGGACTGATATTTTTCCATTAGAGATTAGACGGTGTTATCTTCTGTTGAGAAGGAAGGTGCTGGAGAGTCAAGGTGCTTTCAGACTCTGGAGCAACATGATAAATATTCTCTGCAGAACTTCAGCTCCGTTCAAACAATCTGTCTCTTTACTTCCTGCTTCCTGTTTCCTTCTTCCTGCTTCCTTCTTCCTGCTTCCTGCTTCCTCTTTCCTACTTCCTCCTTCCTGCTTCCTGCTGCCTTCTCCTGTCCTTCATCCTCCAGCTCTGATTCCTGTTCTCATAAGGAGGAATAACAAGAAGCAAACCGGAAACACATAGTGAAGCCAAGACCTCTGGATCGCCCCCTTGTGGGCAGCTGCTGTACAGCTCATAAACCCTGCCTCCTCCATGTTAGCAGGTGGGATATGGATCAAACTAATATAGTCGTACTATCTTCATTCTCAAATATCAATGCAAATCTCAGACAATATATATAACTAAAAGGCACTGGAATCAAGGTTCTACACAAGAACACCTTCAGATATTTACCCCAAATCTTCTACAAACATTCAGTTGGACTCATTAATGACCGGATTACATTTTGGTGGTCGAAGGTCAAAGGTCAAGGTTGCCATGGCCTCACAAAGCATATTTTTTGCCTTGTGAACACTATATCTCAGGATACGCCTGCAGAGAATCATGTCAAATCTGGTACAAATTTTCATTTAGAGTCATGGATGAGCTGATTGGACTTAATTTGGTGGTCAAAGGTCAAAGTCAAAGGTCAAAGGTTAAGGTCACAGGGGCCTGACAAACCATGTGTTGGGTCTCTTTAAAATATATTCTTAATTCTGTCTTAAGGTTATTTCTTCACATGTTGACCAGTTGTCACAGGTGAAGACTGAACCTGCACTACTGAATTCAACCACAGGACGGTAATTCAAGTTTTCTTCAAGGAAAACAAAAATATTAAATGATGAAATCTTTAAGTTTGCAGAAACCACTGAAGCACAACCTCAGTTTCTTTTTTAAAGCATCAGCTCCTCAGCTCAGTTATAATGTGACGTAATTCAGAGAAAAAATCCCTCCACCAGTTTTCAGAGTGTTTTCAATCATATGTACTTATCCCAGCGGGAGGATTCCATTTTCCAGCGGGTCTCCCCTAAGCTGTCCCATTACAGTCGATATTATGAGGCTCTCTCCTGCCAAAGACGCTCATTTACCCTGTGGCACCATTACAGACGCCTACGGGCTGACATTTACTGAAGCCTCCTACTCGTGGTGTTGAGCTATTTTCTGCTCACCAGGTGCCTCCGTATCTATCTCCCTCAAATTACTGTCTTTCTTCCATTTGCAGTTTGCTTCTCTGTTCCCTAAGTCGTTGTTATTGTCTGTCGCTCTTAAGCCTCATCAACTTTTCTCTCCTCTTCTGCTTGTTGTGCCGTTTAGTTTTCCGTGTGCCGGTTAATCCCGGTACCAGGCAGAGGGACAGAGATCCGGTGACTGGATCCTGGCCGCGACATCCATGCTGTGTTTTCTGTCGCTGATAAGATGCTCGGGAAACTGTTTTTTACTAAGCCGAGCTGCACGGGAAAAACAAACTCTGCAAATATGTCCAGAAATCTTCGAGGTAAACACAGTTGTTGTTTCTTGTTGCGACAGCTCGGATAAATACATCAAACCAGCGGCAGAGCAAAGAAGATTATGGTCAAGTGCTGCATGAATCATTAGAGTCTGCTCTGAAAGGCCGATGCATTCGCCCCAGAGGCAAAGAGAAACACGACTTCAAGCCCAGTTTCCTGTCGACTAAAAGGCAACATGAATAATGCATTGTTTGAAATACGTCTGTTTAACCCTCGGACAGCTTTTCTGTATTTGTTTGTTTAGCTCGCCGGGAGCAGCAGAGTTAGAGCTGACAGCTGCAGGTTCATATCCCCACCGGGCAGATTGAGTTTTGTTTTTAGAAAAGACGGCTCTACGTGTTTTCATTTATTGTTTCATAATGTGGGGGTGTCGCGAGGCAGCGGCCGTGATTAAAGGCCGAGGAGATTTCATTGACTGGACTCGTGGGCGCGTGTTCGAAGCTGCACAGGGAGAGACGGTCAAACTGTTTAATCGATAAAAAGAAAAACAGTTTGACTGCGGCAGCTCGGCGTCGAGACCCGAACGCTCTCCCTGGATTCCTAATTGATATTCAGCAGTCGTGACGACATCGGTGAGAAATCTCTTCCCCAAGAACCCGGTGACAAATTGAACCTCAAGAGAGAAAAAAGCAAACATCTGTGATCGAGTGCTTCGTCCGACGAGAGCTGAACGCACCGGTGTTCATCTTCTTCCTCTGTCGTCCCCCTGGTATCGTTTAGTGTCAAGCATCAGACAGTGTGCGTGTGTGTGTGTGTGTGTGTGTGTGTGTGTGTGTGTGTGTGTGTGTGCGATGTGTCCAAATCCCCTTTTTTCAGTTCAGATTTGAAATGAGATTTTCTCTGCATCAAGAGAAACGATATTCTGCACACACGTCAAAACAAAAACATTAACATGACAATTTTACAAACTAAAAGCATAAACACAATCAAGTATAATTTTCTATGTTCGTCTAAGTTTACAAATGTTATAATATATTAAGTGATGCATTATTTATCCTCATAATCTGGATATAATATAAAGTTAATGGTTTGTGAACATTTAAACCACATTTATTACAACTTTAAAAAAAGAGGTTATTTTGAATAGAAAACAGAAAAATCATATCATTCCAAATAATGTCCACAAATGAAAGACCAACAGAATCTTTACTTCATCATCCTCAGGGATCGTGAGGGAATTTGTCCCGATGGCATCAGAGCATCTTAAAAAACGAATTCCGTGCATCAGACTGTATCACCTCTCACGCTCTATTATCACCAGATCTATCATCCTATCTATCTTCACCATGATCCACCAAACCCTCTCTCTCCTCCTGCGTCTCGGCTCCACGTCTCAGGGCAGGAATCGAACCCAGGCCCCTCACCTGTGATCCAGACTGCTGCTCATCCATATTGACGCGGCCCGATCCGGTCAGGTCGGCGCTAAAGGTCGTCCCTCCGCTCTGAACCATTACTCAGCCGCCGGCACATCGATGATGCTGTTTGTGCTCCAAGGTCAGAGCGCGGTGATGGATTCTTAGTTTACAGAGCTCTGAACTGGGCGAGACAGAGACGGATCGGTGAAGCAGCTCGAGTAGTTGAATGAAAAATGAGTGAGATGATTGAACCACGACCAGAATCACTTCGATCGTCACGTGCGACAAACGTGCAGGAGTTTGTTTTTCTTCTGAGCGATGAACCACCTAGTGGACGTCCTGAGAATCACATCGTACCGTGACCAGAAAAACACTTTACAGCCAATATGTTAAAATACAGGAGCTGTTTGTTGGTTTCTCTGTTATTTAATAGTATCACTCCAAAAATATGATTCAAGCTCTAAAGAATATCAATCCTTTCCTTCACAATAAAGCAGATTCTTTCATGAAAGTCTACGAGGGCCCACCTGTTGGACGAGCTCTCTGCGACCTCAACTGTTTTCCTGATCCGGTCTCTGAGGTTCTAGAGTTTTGGGTTTTTCAGCACAGCCATATCAAATCAATTAAATTGTATTTGTGTAGCAACTATTCACAAATCACAGTTTGTCTCTCTTAGGGCTTAACGAGGTGACACATCCTCTGTTCTTAACCCTCAACAAAAGTAAAACTACCAGAAACGTAGAAACCTCAGATGAGCCACATGTGATGCAAGATCAATAGAATCTATGGACTATTTGTCAGCTGTTTCTTCCCTAAGATTCATGGAGGGAGTTTACATGATCACCAAAGTGGCCCCGGCTTATTGTTCTGCCTCCTCTGATCCATGAACACCAGAAACCAGCCGGAGAGCAGCAAACACAGATCTGGATTATTTCCCGGTCACGTTCAGCGGCCATCTGTCACACAGCCACTTCCTCCACTGATGAAAAGTGTTGTGTATTTAACACCTTGATGCAAACTGCTCTCCTCACACGCACACACAGCAGATTGGAAGGAATAACCTCACACATGGAGGCTGAGATGAAATCATATCCATATTCATTTCAGCATCATTTGGTTGTTTAGTCTCATCGGAGACGGTGAATCTTTTCATCAGGACTGAAGAGTCACTTCATTACCTGGATATTGAGTCGAACTGGAGAAGACAAACCTTCCTGTTCCAATACACAACCACGGGTCCATTATATACCTTGTGTCACATTGCACCAGGGTGACCTCTCCTCTATCCAAGCGTCCCAGATGTCCCAGATAAAGCTGCTGCTGGGGGATTCCCAGGTGTTCCCACGTAAGATGGGATGGATAATGCTTCAAGGGAGATCTGGGACCACCTGGGGTCTCCTTACAGGGAGGTGGTCCCAGTAAACCTCCACTGGAAGGATCCTAGGAGGCATCTGAACAACCCAGAGCTCCACAGCCGAGAGTCAGACATTAGATGGATCGGTAAAACCAAAGATTTGCCTTGCAGCACAGCTCCCTCTTCACCACAAGGATCCAGGAAGTGATGGCATATTGAGATGAGATGTAATGACAGCAGCAGCGAGACTGAAATATGGCTGAAGGTGTTTATTCCACCATCTAATTCAGACTGATTCCTGTCACGTTCTGCCTCCACTCCTAATGAGCTGCCGCTGGGTTTGACGTTTAAATGATTCTTGTCACTCACGCTCTGTCGGCATTTCACCACTTTCCCCCCTCGGGCTTCACTTCCATTGTTTTAGTGTCACATGTGGATTTCTGGTGACGTGTCGATGGAGCAGCAGCGACATGAAAACATCATGTCACTCTTCTTCTTCCTCCGTAATGCAATAATAATAATGTATTCATGTAATGATGGATGTAGATTCAGTAGGTATGTAGGGTATGTATATTTAAATGTGTGTAATGCCACTAGATATCAGAGAAGCTGGTTCAGTAAACATCTTGTTTGTATCTATGGTTACTAGTCTGTATGTACCAGTGCTTTCAAGTTGTGTTTTTGTTTGTTCAGTGTCACATGTTGACATTTTCCCTCTGATCCAGACGTTCAGATGAGAGTTAGAGGCTCCGTGGTTGTGAGGCACCGAGGCCCAGTAGCTCCACGGCTCCGTGGCCCAGTGGCCCAGTGGCCCAGTGGCTCCGTGGCCCAGTGGCCCAGTGGCTCCGGCAGTCTGTGTTTTCATTACGTTGATTTCCCCGGGGGCCTCACAGCTCCTCGGTATACGGCCTGTTCGTCGGGTCATTTCCGTTCAGACCTTCTCATTACTCCAACTTCAACAAAACATAAGCATCAACAAAGCAAATTTGTTTTTTCTCCAACAATGGTTCTATAAACACCGACTGGTTATTCACCTGCTCCAGCTCCACATCTCCTGCTTCTCCTGCAGGATCGTTTACTCTCATATTCCTCATGGCTGTAAAAAAAAACAGCAGCCATAAATCATCAGTCTCAGTGTTGTGAGTGTTGGTTTCACACTCCACCTGCAGGCTGTCATGGCCGCCTCTTCCCAGAAGGCCGCCGGCCCAGAGCTTGTTACCGTGGCTGCACGACTCGCCGCGGCCCCAGAGGCTCGAGGTTCATCTCTCAGCCGCCGTCTACAGCAGAGCGATCTTAATCCGTCGTTTGATCCACCCCCACTCAGTCTTAATTAACTGTTCTCAATCAGAGAAACAGTCCCGGCTGATATAATTATGTCTCTATTAGGCCCCAAAATAAAATCATAATTGAAATGCTGGTTCCAGGCCTGAAGCTTCCAGGAGTCAACAGGGACGAAACGGTGCCAAAGATGCTCCAGTGATCATGTCAACTGCAAATATTTCACACGGAAATTCAGATTTTTAAGGATTTCAGCGTCTGGGCTGTTTGATTTTATTCTGCTCCTCATATTCTGAATGATATCGTGTTTCAGTCCGACCTCTCAGCTTCATGTCCTGACTTTATAAAACCCCCTCCTTAAATTTCAATGCAAAATCTAATCTCCCACTTTCCAGTCCCCTGAGCGCCACGTGTCAGAGAAACAGGACGATTGTTTCTTTCTGCGACTCCGAGTGCAAACAGGGATTTTAATCAGTGTGTCTGTCGGAGCAGGATGTGGAGACGAGCAATGAACAGAACTGACGTGAAATAGAATTTTTTAGAGATATACTCTTTGTTTGCTTCGGTGCTTTAAGTGTCATGTCTGAGCAGGAAGTATGGACCTGGACTCAGGGGCGACAAAAATTTGAAAAGGAAGGAAACCAACACTTTTAAAGCACACTAATTCATATTTATTTATTATTTGTTTCATTTGTAGGCCTACAAATAACCTTATCTTATATTATATTACATTTTTTACTTTTGAAATCCCCCCTAGTTTCTGCGGGAAACAGGAACATTTGGTCTTTTATTGGATCTATTATATTAAATTGAACGGATGAAATAGAGAATAGATGTTTTTACCATTTCCAGTAACCAAAAAGCTTATTTCCCTAAATGTCAAACAATTTTTCAGTTTATTCTCATTACAATGGTTTGTCCACCACATTGTAATTTACTAAAAACTAATGAGTAAACACACATTAATGAGGAGACCATCGTTTTTCATTGGGCTCTTTGGTTCTAATTATTAAACAAAATGAAAATCATCCACAGATGGGTGTGTTAAAAGAAAACTAATTGGAATTGTAAATCATCCTTAATGGTTGTTTTCTTTCTTCATCTTTTCCATCTTCATGTGACCATTTTTTATTCTGTACACTCCACATGTTTTATATCCTATAATGCACATTGTGTTTATTTTTAAATGAGAATGCTCAGATAGAAGCTGCAGGAATTAGCCTCGGCCGCTTTGAGCCAACGCTGATTATAATTAGAGATTTATTTACATTTCTGCTGCAGAGTTAAAGCGATGAAGGTTTATTATACATTAAGAGTGGGAGAGTGTGTTTGACCTTGAGCTTTTTCTACATGTTTCTTTGCATCACAGTGTTTGAAAGTCCAGGAGGAAACTGTGAGGAAAAGAAAAGCTGCAGATTGTTATTTTCACTCACTGAACTGTCCGCTTGGGTTAAAATGAAGAAAATAAATAATAATATGACACAAATAAAGTCGTAAATGAGAAGAAATTTGTTCAATAAATTGTAAGGGGGTAATATTTCAAGAATAAAGTTGCAATAGATTTTGTTTTAAGTCCTAATATTATGAGAATAAAGTCGTGATTGAGAAGAAAGTCATAATATTGCGAGAATAAAGAGGAAACGTTTTTAAGTGTATGATTCTTTCTTTGAAATATATACGTTCCTAATTTTAACGTGGGTGATATTCTGATATTCTCTATCTAACCTGACATGTAGCCTGAAATCACTTTATTCTGGTAAAATTACAACTTTTATCCCGTGATACTACAACTCTATTCTCATAATGTTGTCTCTCTCTAAGTGGCCCTAGCACTTGTTCTGTTTATAAATGCAGGGATAATAAAATGGCGGGCACAGAGATGCGTTGCTAATCTAATTGTTGTGACCACTTTGCGAATGTGTAATGGATCATTTCCTCGCTGGAAAGAAAAAGACCATGAAGTGAAATTAGCGTTGTGGAGTGGAGACATTTTAACTCTGCAATCTGCATAATGAACTTTAAGCTGCTGAACCCCGACTGCGACTCCCTCTCTGCTTCACTTTGTTTCTTCTTCTTCTTCTTCTTCTTCTTCTTCTTCTTCTCTCTCGTTACAAGCTGCAGTCGGCGATAGCAAACCTTCTGTCACGGTGCGGAGCTGATGTTTCTATCAGCAGACGAATTAATGAACTTCCAGGTCTCTGTTACAGATGAAAATCCTGCTCCGACCTGTTATAACCAGCGAGTGGAGCTTCAAGCAAAAAAGGATAAATCCATGAATCTGCACCTGCAACAGATTCTAACATCAAATAGACGCAGATATTGACTCCTGTCTCATGTGCATATTACAGCCTGACGACTCCTCTTTTCATATTCTCGTGGATATGGTTCAGTTCAAACCTCTTTGAAGGATGAATCCATCAGGGCTCCTCTTCACCTCGGTAGAAACACACTGGATTTAATTTTCCATCTATTGCAGAACGATCTTCTTCTTCTGTCTAACGTTGATGAGATGATTGAAAGAGAAGTGAATAGATGCTGTGATGTCTCATTGTCTCCATCCTCATTAACTTTGTCAGATTGAGACAAACGTGTGACATGTCCTCGTGTTTCTTTCTCTCACACAAACTTCTCCTGTCGTGGGAACTCGTTGTGTGTTTTTTAAATGCCACCGAGCCGACGTCTCATCAGAGAACAATAAAACAGATTTCATATGCAAATAAAACCGACACACGCTGCTAAAGGAAATGAACGGTTCCACCAGGGTCATTTGTGTCTGGTCTCATCTCAATTTACGAGGCTCACACCAACGCTGCTGGTAATTTCACTCTGATTGTTTCGTCCTCGCTGAGATTTACTCTGAGTGGAAATTAAATCAATAGATGCAGAGACGCTCCTGCAACACTTCACTTCTACGTCTACAAATACTTCCATTTCCTTAAAAGAGCAAAATCAAGGACAAACCAGTTCAGAGACAAATGAATCACAGCATCTGAGGCCTCCTGCAGCTTCTCCTCTCTCGGGCTGACCTGTGCTGCCACGGGGTCGACGGGGGAGATTGTGTTGTGGTCACAGAAAATAAAAAAAAACGTTAAGTCTGGAAACTCGCTCCGTGGCCGAGTGTCACGGACACTAATTGGATTTTTCTTCCTGAGGTGGAAAAACACATCGTGAGCGATGTCGATCTGCTGGATCCACGGCTGCAGCTGCAGGTGATTGACAGTTGAGGGGTGAGAGAAGGAGCTCGGGAGGGCGAGGCGGAGGGCGAGGAGGATGGAGGAGGGTGGAGGAGGTTGGAGGAGGGTGGAGGAGGCCAGGAAAGTGCAGAGGACTGAGGTCAAGGGAGAGGGATGAGTGTTGAGCCCGGAGCCAGGAGAGGCCGGGACGAGGAGAGAGTCCAGACCTCATGTTTCTCTGAGACGAAGCCAGAGAGGAACTGAGCGTGAGTCCAGGAAACTCTTACTGGTGAAAGAGAAACTCTCACATGTGGAATTAGCAGGTTGTCAAGTTCCTTCTTGTTTGTTTTACTTCCTCTAACAGCCACAGTCTCTGGTCGGTCTGTGGAGGTTTATCAGAACCACTTTATGTGTGAAGGTGGACGTTATCCGGCTCAGATCATTTGTCTTCATCATGACTTCAACTTGATGATTTGGCCAAACGCTCCAGTTCATTAAAGTG
The DNA here is from genome assembly GCA_038501795.1 of Pseudopleuronectes americanus. Classification (NCBI taxonomy): domain Eukaryota; kingdom Metazoa; phylum Chordata; class Actinopteri; order Pleuronectiformes; family Pleuronectidae; genus Pseudopleuronectes; species Pseudopleuronectes americanus. The sequence continues at coordinate 20,231,931 of CM076730.1, forward strand.
CTGATGATCTGAATTATCAGCCTCACACTATGAATTCTGTGGATCCGTCAGAAATCACTGTGTACAGGTGAATTCTTCACAGTGTCACTCATCTTGTCCTCGTCTCCTTCAGCTCTGAACCTCTCCGCCTCGGCTGATCTCAGGTCAGTGGTTCTCCTTCGAGTGAATTTCCTTGTTGGCAGTTTCTCTCCCTTAATGTTTTTTCAGAGGTGGGGATTTTTCTCTGCCTTATTATTTTGCTGACTGAGGTCTCACTTTCTTTAATGGCCGACCTGTAGCAAAACTTCTGAGGTGTCGTCCAATTAGAGGCGACACCTCAGATCCACAGCACAGGAAGGAGTTGTACTTTGAAACTGACCTAAAAGGCAACGAACAGTGGAATGTTTTTAAACCATGACAGGAGGGATTTACTCTGTGACTCAGCTGCAGGACATTAAAAAACAAGTTTTTCCTTTCCTCCTCTGGTCCGTGAAGGAAAAGCTGCGACTCTCCAGGATTCTGTAATTAAAGTATTACACTGTACAGAAGGCTGCTCTGATCCCTCACTGGTAATATGCATCGGTCAAACCAGGCTTTCGCTGCTACAAGAGAATACATGTTTTTCCTTTGGTCAAATCCACCTTCTGTCTTCGTCCCTCTTTGAATCCGTCCTGACGCCGTCTCTCTTTGAACCCCAGCTCTACTCTCCTCCCCTTGTGCCTCCTCTTGATAACATTCACAGGGAAATAAGCTGTTTGTGGCCGATGCTCACTCTGAGGATTCACTTTTGATGATGTTTCAAATCACCTTAAAGCATGAAAGGCTCCACGCCCTCTCTCCACCACCTCTCAGCTCCCGGTTCGGAGGCTGGTATTCTTAGACGGCTTGTCAAGGACAATCCCAGAGCAGTGGCCAAATAGATGAAGCTCTGCAAACGGGTCAAAAATACTTTGACTGTGTCCTTGGCGACGAGGACGAAGACGCTCACAGTCGTGCACGTTGGGCGAAGTCATTATCTTGGTCTGTGTGTTAGTAGCTTCTCCCAACTGTTCCCCCTGCAGAGAAGAGGAGCAGCACCTTAAAGACTGTGACACGGCTGGCATTTCTTATTAATAATCTGCAGCTGCTGCCTTCACCTTCGTGCAATTGTTGCAAAAAATTGATTTCAGTCTCTGCTGAACAACAATGCAGCGGCAGGCCGACGGGTTGATTAGCTCCACACAAAGGCAGAGACAGGCGCCCAGATCTCATCTCACATGAGAGAAAGGACCATTTCATTGGAAGTATATGGGCCAGAGACCTGAGAGTCGCATTGTCTGCAGGAGGAGGAGGAGGAGGAGGAGGAGGAGGAGCAGGAGGAGGAGGAGGAAGAAGGAGGAGGAGGAGGAGGAGGAGGAGGAAGAAGGAGGAGGAGGTAAGAGCTGCTGCAGCTCAGGGATTATTTAGAGAGATGGTTGGAAATAAACTGGTTGAATATAGACTAGCCTGTCACGAAATGATCCATTTATCCTGAAAATGAAATGTCTGGAGGTCTGGAAAGGTTCTGATAAAGGGTAACGACACACACACGTATAGAGTCACATGCACACATAGGTACACACAGGTACACACATATATGTATATAAAACACTGGGAAGTATTCCCAAACCACCTGGGGTAATCTATCACAGGCTCGGGGGGGCGGTTGACTGTACGTTCATATATCTGCTTTATTATCGGCACATTTGAATAGAGGCTGTGCTGAGAATTCCTACACAGGGTTTTTATACAGATGAGATGGAGGCAGCTGCTCTTCCTCCTCTTCCTCTTTCTCTTCTTTCTCCTCTTCCTCCTCGTCCTCCTCTTCTGCCTCTTCTGCCTCAGGATAATACTTCTGAGACTGATGGACATCCAAGAGATGAGGGGAATTCTGATTTGTGAAGATCACCAATATGAATAACATTTGATTGATTGATCCACGTGTGCAGAGAAGTAGTTTGAGCACAAGCAGATGCTATTTGAGTGCAAGCGCAGTGTTTTGAGTAGAAGCATCAAAAAATCTGATCAGGAAGTCCTTCTCTCAGTCTGAAAACATCAGGGGAGCATGAGTCGTCTTCCCTGTGATTCGCATGTGACCTGTGCTGAGTCAGCTGATTGGCTCTCCCCACGACCCCCAAAGGATGTGCGATGTAGATAAATATGTTTTGATGAATATTTGCAGCTCCTGCCGTAGTAATTGAGGAGGTAAAGGATTCCAGTGGCATTAATCAAATTATGGCAGTAACAAAAAAATAAATTAATCAGTTTTCCTTGATTAATCAATTACTCATCTGGTGCAGACGCTGTCAAACTGTAATGAGACATGATGAAGCCCGGTCGTGAGAGTTAAGCCTCATGTGCAAGAGGGACTTGAGGAGAAAGTACACAAGAAAATTAACCAACACACTAATGATCACACAAATGTTTTTAGAAACTTGTTTTTAAAGTCTCTTAGGGGAAGGAGGGCCTCGGGCGTCAAGCTGTGTCTCAGCTTGTGTTGCCGTTGTGTTTACATTCGTGACGACAAACTTTTCACAGTGAGTCGCACGCAGACTTGTCTTTAGAGATTTTAGTTTTTGATGATTTGTCGTCATGGTTTATGAATTATCAGCAAACAAGAGAGAGAGAAGAGGAAACAAAGAAAAGCTGAAACGTGAGTCGACCTATGTTTACGTGATGAAGGTTTTTTTTTAATTTACAACAATAAAAGTCCTAGAAAGGCATTTATCTTGAATGTTTCCACACATTCATCCATTGTGTGTTTTAATGTCACATTGATATGTTCATGACTTGACAACAAAGAATTAGTTAGAAGCATCAGTAGTAAACACAACTGGAGGGAAACAGACAGAAGACGAACACAGACGGATACAGACGGAGGCAGAGAGAGAGATCTGATCTCAGAGCAGCTGCATGGACGTGACAGACGGACTGCTCCTCCCTGGACGGCTGCTTTAATGACAGGATGCAAACTCATTCAGCAGGACCAACAAATCACTGGGACAGACACACACACACCACACACACAAACGCACACTAACACTGCTCCCTGCCGGAAAACATATAACCCTGCTATAGTAGTGGAAAAGGAATAAATGTAAACGTATAAATACTGAAATGTTTGTGCATCTTCCTGCTTCTAGATCAGTGGTCAGTGGATTCTGTGCACACTTTAATATGTTCTGTTCTTTTTATGATATTTACTTGCGTCTATATTGCATGTTTACTTATTACTTTTGGTCGTATCTATTATTATCTTATCTTAAACTATGAACTCCTTATGTTTAAATGGTTTTAAACACTTTTAATAAAAGTGCAAAAAGACAAAGAAAAAGATGATTTAAACATAATTTGACCTCAAACTTGAATCCATTAAAACATTAAACTGAAATGTGATGAGAGTCTGAAGTTGAATTCTTGAATTCTCCATTTGTGAAATTGAGTTAAAATCCTGCTTTAATGTTTTTCATGAAGTTGTTTCATGGACTTTGGAGGAAAACGCTGATCATTTGGTTAATTGATCATTACTCTGATTCCTCCTTCGTTAGACGGAGACACACTATAAATGAAAACTTATTAAAAACTTTAAAAAGCCTGATCGATGCAGCACAAACAAAGACAGAACTCAAATTGCTTGGACGACTGGAACCGCTCGTTAGCATCAGTGTCGCTGATCAGCGGTCGGAGGGATTCGGGGGCTTTGATTGACAGGTGCGATGTGCATCTGAGCGTCCGGGCTAATGTTGACAGATAGCTGTTTCTCTGCGGCGTCACAAACCAAAGCGGCGTGAAATGAGCTTTAATTGGCGCCAGTTATTTCAGCTCTGATGTTGTTTGTGCTCTGTTTCGCTCCGACGGGCCCGCGACCTGCTCGGCTTCTAGATGAGCTGAACGTGCTGCTGGAGGTTAGCATGCCTGAACGCCACGTGTGTGTGTGTCTGTGTGTGTGTGTGTGTGTTTGTGCAGACATTACTGCTAATTGTTTCAGCGCCGGCTCGACCTTCTGGGCTTTACACGTCTCATGTATTAAAAGTTGAGTGAATATTCGAGCGGACGCGATGAGATGATTGGAAGCGAACGGGCCTTTCAGGTTCAGATGGGACTTCACAGCTCCTCCGTGGATCTGATGACTTTGATCTCACTTTGATCTGTAATCAGCCCCGAGCTCCTCTGAGTGGAACACGATGGACTCGTTATTAAAGCTCAGTTTAATTGTCACTGCTTTTAAATCTGATTCTAAAAGGAATTTATCACATTTATCGCAATTTTTCATGAACAGCTACGGTTCAGAGAAGTATGACTCATGAGAAAATGAGAGGAGAAAGATTTTTTGATTCTGCAAAGTTGGTAACATCCAGGTTCAACTTCATGTTATTGACGAGTATCACCTCAACTTTATTTATTGAATATTCTTTCAAAATGTCGAGATTAAAGTCATGATATTATTTGAAAGAATTTGGAATATTACTTAGTTATATTCGTATTACAAGAATTACTTTGTTTTATTTCACGGTTAAAGGTCTCAATATTAAAAGAATAATGTTGTAAGTTTATGAGATAGAATATTATGAAAGTAAATTCATCTTTTTACTTTGAACCAATTGAATAACCAAGTTTATATCTGTAATTTTTTTTCCAAAGCTTTTCATCAAGCTAAAACTTGGCTTCCTGGAGGTTTTAGTGCTTTGTTAGTTTTCTGTTTTTGTGTTTGAAAGTTTCAGCAGATTCTTGTGCAGCCTTGAGCTCGTTATAATGAATAATAATCTGGCAACTAATGAATTACTTGAGCTACTGCTTTTATCTAAAAATACAGAAATATTTAGCGAGTGCCAAGAACCACATATTTGTCCCCGGAGCCGTCAGTGCAGTTAAATTTAATATATTTGTGTTACGAGCTTCTGGTCGAACAAAACAAGACACATGGATTTGTTGATGAGGGTTTTTTTATAGAGAAAATTTGTTTGGAAATAACTCCTGTTCACCTGCTTGATATTTCTGTCAATCCTTTATTATATCTCCACCACTACAAGTCATTTAAAAAACCTTTTCATATCCATGTGTAATTGCTGCAATGCTTTTTACTTTGCTTTGACCAGACGTTATTCAAGACAAGTATTTAATAATCAGGACTAGAGCTGCAATTAATGATTAATTAGCCAATTTATCATTAATAAATCAACTCACTTTTTGGTCTAAAAGAGTCCAAACGTTTTCCAAAAAACGGAGGTGAAGTTAAATTACTTGTTTTAAGTTTGAGAGGCTGGAACAAGAGAAGAAAACTTTGAAGAAGCTCTGAAGAAAACTTTTCTCTCAGTAAAATAAATGGAATATGCCTCTGATGTCATTACCGTCACTTAACTGCTGCTGCATCAGTTCTGTAATTATATATAATCACAGCCAGGAACATCCTGTGTTCCACCATCAGAGTCACTCAGAAGTCATGTTGGACTTTGTGTCTGTGGGGGTTTAATACAGGAAAATCACAGAAAATCTATTTAATAAAGTTTGTGAAAGTTAGAGTTTGAGTTAAATCCATTTGGGCAGTGATGTATTGAAGGTTGTTTGTTTCTGTGGTTGGTTGTTTCATGATGATAATGAATTTTTTCTTTTTTTACAGCTTCACCTCAACTTCTCCTGACAGTCACTCAAACTTTGTGTTGTTTATATAACTGTCTTACTTTCCTGTTACACAAGACGTGATTAAGATAAACAGACAAGATCTATCACGGCTTTCCTCAGATTCTGAAATTCAAAGTAACTGAAGTTTATTTCTTTGTTGCTAAAAATGAAACATTGTCCTCTGCTACATATTATAAGGAGATTACAGGCATTAAATATATATTTTAATAGTCGTGAGTCATATGCCTCCTTTCAATCTACATACATTTCTTTTTCTAGACTCGATCGAGATCACTGTGACCTTTGACCATTCAAATCTGATCAGTTCAACTTTGAGCTGAAGTGAACATTTGTGCAAAATTAAAAAAAGATTCTCTCAAGGTGTTCTTAGAGAGAACGAGCTCAAAGGGCAAAGTTGAGATATCGTGTTAAACATGAAGAAGTTATGATACAGTAAGTTTAAAGGAAATGTCCGAGTCGTCAGTTGGCTTTGTTTGAAATTCTTTAATTTTTTAAGTACAAGGCAGACGCAGGTAGTTGACCTTTCCGGCTCAAACAGAAAAAGACCAACAGTATAAAACATGCTCATCAGGAAGAGAAAACTAGAATCTGTTAAACTTCTAAAGAATCAGGTGCATAGTTACGAGTTCACGGTGAAAACAACAATGTAAACAAACCATTTCCCTACAAAAAAAAATATATAACTCACAGCTTTTGTCGACTGAAAAACACATGAAACAGAAGTTTAGTGTCACAATGAAACTTAAGTCACTACAGAAACAAATGTATATCCAGTTATCTACTGTTCACAATCCTCAGGAGTTTATTTGATCGAACGGGAGAGTTTTCACAGCTTGTTCCCGAAAACCAACACAAAGCTCATCTGTCACAAGCGTCACAGCAGGAGAGCAGCATGGGGTCGAATCTCTCACCATGTGTGAGAGCGAGAGATGCAGATTCAAAGATACACGACAGATGCTTTCAGACAGAACACCGAACTCCAGAGAGACTCCGGACTTTCTCTGGCCTCGTAACAACTCAGCAGAACATCTGAAGGAGACGTTTGTAACAAGTAACGTACGCAAAATAAAACAAAACAAGGTTTTCCGGAGGTTTCTGTGTTGTCGTGAACGCGTCTGAAACTCCGGAGAAACTCCAGAAGTAATTCTGTGGCATCGGGTCTGAAAACAGTAACTTCTACACAGAGTCACTTCAATAATACAAACATCTGTCGGGCTGCATTTTAAAACTCAATATTATTATTATTATTATTATACGTGTTAGCTATTCAATACAGATCTGAGTTACATGAGAGTTTGTGTAGTTTTCACAGTTTGGGAGAAATAATAAAGTCAAACACGGATGATTCCTGCGTGTGAGAGAAACTCCTCCGATCTCAGGCTGAAGAATCAGGAGTAAAAGGCACCGACGTTCTGCAGATCGTCCTCCAGGTCCGATCATCGTCCCTCCGCTCACATCGAGGAGCTGCTGGGGAACAAACACAGAGCTCGTTAGTCGACACTGGAACACAACACGTCACCGCGAGTGAACAGCGGCGCTTCTGGGGCTGTCGACATGTTTTACTTTTATTTTCTTAATTTGCATCCGTCCCTGAGGGAACCCCCGTTAGCTGAAGGGAACAGTTTTTAAATTGTAGGTGAGATGACCCGTGATCATCAGCTCTCAAATCAGTAGAAGCAGGAATAACATGATATTAATAACAGACTGTGACTGCAGAGCAACGCTAATTAAACCGGATCTAAAATGTGACAATGCAACAGCGGCGAAGAAATAAATCATCAATTAAATTCAAAAAATGTCTTAAGAAACAACCTGACCTCTGAAATCTGATCAGTTTAACTTTGAGTCTGAGTGTTAAACAACTTTGAATGAAAACCTCGAGTTTTATCCACTTACCCAGATTTAATCAGCGAGGATCTTCTTCTTTTTGTTGGATTTCTTTTTCTGGAAATATGGAAAAAAACAAAATGTGACGCACAAGTTCTTCTGCAGGCAAATCATTTTGTGTATAAACTTTTGTCGTTGGTCAGTTTCTAAAGTTGAAATCATAATATACTGTATGTTATCAAACTCCTCATGTCAATGTTGTGAGTCTGTGTGTGTGAGTGTGTGTGTGTGTGTGTGTGTGTGTGTGTCGTACCGTGGAAGCAGGTGCTTCTGGAGAAGCTTCTGTCTCCACTTTCTGCTTCAGTCCGTTCTTCTCTGTAAAACATTAACACAAGAACATCAGGCTGAATGTTTCGTTTCTGCCGCAGCTCAGTTTGGTGAACTCTTCAAATTATGATTATTTGTTCAATGTCTGAATACAAATTAACACAACTAACTAGTAGGATGAAGTACAAACAATTTATAACAACCAACAAGTCTCTTACTCTTCTTCTTTGCAGAGACGGGAGTTTCCTTGACCTGGTCGACCTCCATCTTCTTCCTCTTCTTCTTCTTCTTCGTCCCTTCGCTCGAGCACATTGACGAGTCCAGGCCCTCGGCGGTGAGGTCGATCACCACGCCGCTCTCATCCGCCTCCACCACCGTTCCCTTCTTCTGCTTCTTCATCTTTGGAGGTTTGTTTTCCTTGGAGGAGTTCTCCTCTTGCTCGGCGTTCTTCCTCGGGGTGCTCTGGTCCTGGGGGGCGGCACGTTTGGGCTTTTTGGTTGGTTTGGGCTGAGGTGTCTCCTCCGCTGCCTCTTGGATCCCTCTGAGAGAACAAGATGTTATAAAATGATCAGTTTTCAATGAAAAAGGTCAAAGTACCTGATTAGAAATCCTTCAAATATGTGTTCAAATCCTTCCCCATTGAAAAACCAACAATATTTTTCACTTTTACAGTAAAACTACCAGAAGCAAAACATCATCTCACATTAAAATCTCTTCAATACAATGAGCAGTAACATTCAACATGAGAGAACTAAAGTTTACAGACTTCTCCTCGGGTGTGGTCTTCTTCTTCTTCTTCTTCTTGTTCAGCTTCTCCTCCTGCTTGTGCAGCCTCAGTCTCTTCTTCAGACTCAGCTTCTTCCTGAGCCGCTGCTTCTTCTTTGAGGACGAGAGCACAGACGAGTCTCCGTCCGCTGGAGGAAGAGAAAACAAACAAATCATCGTTCAGCTGAAGCTCAAAGAGTTAAAACTGCTTCACGTCGATTCAATGGACAGATTTTATTTACCTGTTGTATCAAGTTCCTTTTCTGAGTCTTGGTCGCCCCCTGCTGCTGATTCATCAGACTGCACCGCCTCCTTCTGTCCTTTGGCCTTTTTACTCCTCTTCTTCTTCTTCTCCGTTGATTCTGCTGGAGTGACAGGAGTCTCCACCTCTTCTCCTCCCTCCTCCTCTTCCTCCACATCTTTTACAATCTTCTTTTTCTTTTTTCTTTTGTTTTCCAACGGAGTGACGGGAGTTTCCTCCTCCACAACGTCTTTCTCCCTTTTCCTCTTCTTAGCCTTCTTCTTCTCAGAGGTTTCCTGAGGTGCCTCCTCCACCACCTCCTCCTCCGGCTTCTCCACCTCCTCCTCCACAACCACCTCCACCGGCTTCTCCTCCACCTCCTCCACAACCATCTCCACCTCCTCCGGCTTCTCCACCACCTCCTCCACGACCTTCTCCTCCTCCTCCTTCTTTTTGTTTAGCTTCTTCTTTTTGGCCGACCTGGTGGAGAGAGGACTGTCGCTGACTGTCTCTGAGGCGGACGTGTCGGTGCTCAGTGTTTCCTTTTGACTCTTCTTCCTCTTCTTCTTGGGAGTTTTGACGTCTGGGCCTGTTTCTTCCTCGGCTGCTTCAGCGTCTTCGACCTGAATGTTGAGGACGATGCAGTCGTCTGCTGCTGAGAGAACAGGACGCGAGGAAATAAAGGACAAGTCACAATAATGAAGAAGGAAAAAAAGAAATAAAGTGAGGCAAATTGCAAACTAAGTTTAAAATAGTCTCAGCTTTCATCTGGGATTGTTTCTTGGAAAACTATGAAAACCCTTTGAAAGTAGAAGACAAAGGTTTATAACATGTTTTAAATATGATATTTCTGTGTCTGTTACCAGCTTCAGTAACAGGAAGTTCAGCAGCGTCTCCTCCGTCACCAGGAGCTGCCGACGGCTCCTCCTGGTTCTCAGGCTTCAGGTCGGCTGTGAGGTCCTGAGGAAACAAATCACATGAGCAGGTGATTTTATTTAGATTCTAATCTTCCATCTGCTCATGGAAATATTTTTATTACATTATTCTTATCAAGCCCCTTTACCTCAGATTTCTCCTCTTCCTCGACGGTCTCGTCCTCTTTTGGATTTTCAGCTTCATTTTCAGGTTCTAGAAAAGATGGAAACAGAGCTGCCATCACATCGTCGATCTCTATCTTGTTAAGAGACCACAAGTACTTTAAGTATTTATTAAGAGATTAACTGTATAAAAACCTCAATCTATGACAATACAGTAAAAATAGTGATGAAACAAGATGAGTTGTATCTAAACAAACTATTTGAGAACAAGCTCATGTTTACATCATATGAATATTTGATTTACCTCTCGAGTTTTCACTGGTTTGTTTAAAGTCATTTAAAATAAATCCTTTTGTTATCGTTCACCTTCAGAGAACTGATTTATTTTATTGCTGTGATCTGAATCCACCTCTGGGAACTTTTTTACCTTTTAACTTGTCAAACTATTTAATGATGACAGTTTCCCAACAACAGTTTTTTAGTCGGAGTCCTCAAACTTTTCCCGACTCTCCTGTTGGTGCAGCAGCAGATCATCATTTTAAAAAGTCGACCTCAGCCTCGTGATGAAGGAAACATCAGAGCTGCTCGGTCTCTTCACAACAGCTCGTGATGTTTCTCGTCTCAGTGAGAAACAGACAGAGGAGACGCCACAGGTGACGCCCGCTCGTCAAACAGCTATTGGTTGTTCGTACCTGCAGGGGGCGGGGCTTCGCTCTCCGCCGGCTGCTCATTGGTCTCCTCGGCTGCCGGGTCAGAGCTGGTGGGCTCGGCCTCGCCGGACGCCTGTAGTGAAGAATCACGAGGTCAACGACAGTGAGTCCAGAGATTCTTCTTCATTCTTATTTACTTCTATTTCATTTACTTTATCTGTTTTGATCTTTTTTTGTGAGTTGCAGTTTTGTCAATTATAACATAAACAGTTTGGACCTGAAAATGAACAGGAAGTGGGTTTTGTGCTCCAAACAAATAAGATCAATAAGATCCATCACTGCACCTTTACGGCCTCATCTTCCTCATGCTCCTCCTCCTGAGCGCAAGGAGGTGTGGCCTCTGTTTGACTGACAGCTGTCTCCTCGGACTCGGGGGTTTCGTCGGCGGCTGCTTCTGACTCCTGAGGACGAAGAGGAGGAGACACAACAAACCATTGAGCCTGAATGTGGTTTACACAACTTAATCTGTCTGATGCTGTAACATTTCACCGGCTCAGTGAAGGTGTCGTCCTGATCGGGAAAGTTTCATGTCAGTTTTTAAAAAGTTAACATCTTCTTTCCTGTCAACAACAGCTCTGACAACGTTTACTACAAAACAGGTTCCCGTGGCTCAGGAGGGAGAGCGGGTCGTCCACCCACCTGTGGTTCAATCCCCCCCGTGTCCTTGGGCAAGACACAGAAGCACTAATTGCCCCCTGACAGCTGAACTGAGTGTGTGTTTGTGTTTGTGTTTGTGATAGAAGAACAACACACTGAATAAACACAGCTCAAACATCTGAGCTGAGGAAACGTGGATTCAGCAGAAGAATCAACAGCTTCTCCTGGTTTTATGAAAACACAACAAACAGACGGGAGAAGCCGTTTGGTGCCGAGAGCCGAGAGAGAGAACGTCCAATCAGAGGGTTTGTTTTTGTGCTGGAGGAGATGTTACTGCAAAAAGTGAAAAAAGGGAAAGTTGCACGACCACATTCTTCAGATTCAGCCTGAGGTCACCAACCTGCTCGGGCTCATCAGCACCCGGGGCCGGAGCTCCATCCCCCAACTGCTCCACGGCAGCTTCCTGGGAATCGGCTGCTTCCTCCAACTCAGAGGAGCCGTTAGTGACCGGGACAGATGTTTGACCTGGAGCCGCCTGAGGAGGAGCACACACAGGAACAGACATTATGAGAAGTGGAACAAAATAACTCTGATCATTATGAAACTGTGTTGGAGCCAATTAGACGACAACAGGAAGCCACAGTGTTAAACAGGAAACAGCCTCGTTAACTTTTCACATTAAAACTAAATGATTTATTTTATGGAGAGTTGCTTTTAGTCTCCATGAGGAAGACGAGTCCCCACAATGTGACGAGGGAAACAAAGTCTGTCCCCACATAATACAGAGTGCACACACACACACACACACACACACAAACACAGGCACAAACACACACACACACACACGCACGCAAAGTCTCAGAAGATTATCTGCCTGTCACACACAGTTTCTGTCCAAACAGCATCATCCACTGCACCACTGAGCAAATATAAAGGACAGTGACGAGGCTTTGATATTCTCTCACACACAGACACGCACACAGACACACACACGCACAGACACACACGCACATGTAACGTGTGTGTATCTCACGGGCATAAAACAACACTGCAGCTACTGTTAATCTATCAGGACATTATCTCAGTGACTGGACAAGAGTTATCCGTCTGTGTTGTGTGTCTGCCTGTGTGTTGTGTGTGTGTGTGTGTGTGTCTGTCTGTGTTGTGTCTGATCATGATGACATTAGTTTCCTGTCGTTTCAATCTAGGTCAAATCGTGTCAGTTTAGTTTTTAACACTTAGCCGTCAGATTTCTTTTCCCTGAGTTCTCTGTAGATATATTTAGTTGTGAAGCTGAATTCGTGCTGAGCTGGTTGTCGTCACGTTAATGATGAAGAGGAGATTAATGTCGATTCCGGTGTTCGAGCTGCGTTCAAGCGCACGGACTCGGGTGTGGCTCCCCCTCGGATCACTGAACCTTTCCCGATTAATCAACGTCAAAGTCAGAAAACAGTAGATGGCCTTTCGTCGTGTTCCAGTGATGAAGACGATGCTTTCATGTCTGAGGAGCTCGTCCCTGCTCACCTCTGGTTCTACTGACTCCTCCTCCTTCTCCTCCTCCTCCTCCTCCTCTTCATCGTCTTTCCCCTCTGAACCGGACGACTCCACGCCATTCGACACGGGCTCTGAAGGACGAGACGTTTGAGATTAGACTCTGAAATGTTCTCTAAACCATTACCTGCAGTTATATAGATCACAAGGTTCACTCTCTAAATGTTAATATATATATAAATATATAGTTTTACCAGGGTGGAGGCTTTGAATCAACATTATTTTCCTCGGCGCCGTTGGAGAGTTTGGTGTCGGCGCCCTCTTCCTCTTCGATGACGGCAGGTTCTGCTTTAATGCTCTTCTTCTTCAGAGCGGTGGCGTCTTCTGGCTCTTGTTTAGCATCTTGGGCTAAAGAGCACAGTCTACACAACACACACACACACAAAAAACACAACACAACACACATTTATTTAATTCGTCATTTGGTTGGGAAACAGGTAAGATGCTTTTTAAAAATCTTTTATATTTAATGATGTTTTTATTTGGTGTAAGACCTTAAAGTCGTTGCTCTACCCGAGTCTGAAGATGGACGACATTCAGCTACCTTGATCGCCCCCTGGTGGCTCGCTGCAGTACATCTTATAAACCCTGCCTCCTCCATGTTAACAATCAGGGACCAGACTAAATAACTAAAGCTCAAGGAGGTTTTCTGTCCTTTTGGAAAATCTCATTAGTTAAGTCAACAACGCGGCTGCAAATGGAGTCAAAGTTCAAGATGGCTGCTCTGGAATCCAGGATCATTTGAAGAGGGGACACGTAGTCGATGTTGACTTTAGTTTAGCTTTTATGCTTCAATGTTTATTTTCTTCTCTTCATTAGATTTATTGAATTTTGTTTTTAGTTTTAATTTATTTTCTTCAGAGATTAATAAAACTTCCTTTATAACTCAGTGATTGTGAAAAGACATTTCGGACTTACTTCACCCAGCCTGTGTAGATATCGCGCAGGTTGGAGTTCTGCTCTGAAGATTCCACCTACAACAACACACAAACACATACAAATAAACAAATATAAACACAATGAAACTATTAACACACCATCACATTAGTTTATTCTGTATCCGTTTCCAACTAAATTCCGCTTAAAGCCTCATTTTAACCACGTTTTCATCAAGTGGCCGGACGACTCAACCACGACAGAGTCCAGAAGGAAAAAAACTAATTTCCTGTTGTTCAGAATCACTTTGATGCTTCATGATCCCGGAAATGAATCCATGCAACCGAAGAAAAGTAACAACACATGAGTCCAGATGGATCAGAGACACAATATGTGAGAGAAGCTTTTCTCTGGTTGGTCAGAAATTAATGTGAAGCAACAACTTTTCACCATAAATCAACCTACAAGCTTTTTTTAACAATTAAATTATGATCGACTTCAAGTGGCCCTAATACTTCATAATATTAACTTTACTACACATTTGAACAGAGAATGATAAGTATTTATCATTTATTACTCTGTCCCTAACGTACATCGTGTATTAGTTGTTCTCTAGAACATCAAAACAACAATTAACTAAAACATAAGTCAGCAAATTGTCCCGTTTTGGAAACTACAGATTATTTGATTAATGCAATTTATTCCCGAATAATTTTCTGATCCAGAATTAATTGATTAATCGATTAATCGATGCAGCGCCGGTCCACGTTGGTAATAATATACAGCTGTGATTATTAAATGGTTTAAAAAGCGAAGCAGGTTTTGAACCGAGTGTTTGTGAGCAGCTGCAGGAGTGTTGACACAACGAGGAGCTTCTGAAACATCATGTTCTTTTCCAGCAGGAGGCCCCAACACACACACACACACACACACACACACAGACACACTCACACTCACACACAAACACAGACTCACACAGACACACACACACACACACACTTTAATCTCATGTATATTTAACGTCTTATATAACCTGCACATCTTCGCCCTGGATTCAAACGGACACATTTCAGGAGAATCGGACCGAACGTGGACCAGCAGCGTCGGTTCTGCAGAGTCCACATGAAAACGTGGGGGAATCGAACCTTCTTACCTGAGCGACGTGTTTCTCCAGCCCTTTGGCCGCTTTATTGAAGCCGTTGACCTTCAGGTGCTGGTAGATGAGAACCAGCAGCGCTTCGTCCTCCATGTTCACCGACGGGACCGACTCACAGACGCTCACAGACGGGTACAGACACGGTGGACCAGCGGGTTATTATTGACCAGTTACCCTCGCTTCAGTGCATGCTCGTTATTCTGGCCGCTGCACATGTGAGCTACACCCGCCCCCCTCGCAATGCATCATGGGAGCCTGAGTGCTCTTGCCTAAACGGAAGCTCTGACTCCGGAAGTCTCTTCTGAGATTTAACTTTGAAAAGTAAAGTGGACCTAAAACCAACTTTAGATTTAATATTACACGTTTTGAAAATGCTGCAAGGAAATAATCAGACTTGTTTTTTCAAATAGATTTATGAATTCCGGTTATTTAATTAATTCAATATGTATTTTTAAATGATAAACTTATTGGCTTTTTGATGTTGTTGTTGTAATCCCCTCTTTATAAAATAATTAATTAATATTTCATTTATTTTGACATGTTATGACCTATTAAAATATACAAAAAATTACTTTGTTAGTTTACTCATTACAAAGTTAAATTTCAAATTATTAATCCATATTGTCATTGTAAAAATAATCGTTAATTCATTAAATGCTTTATGATTTATTCCGACTTTCCTTCTTCAAATAGAATGATCTTCTCCAACTAAGCAAAACCCCATTAAACTATATTTAAATGGAAAGAGCAAACATCTGCTGCTGCACATCTGTAAGGCTCATCACCTGCTGTGATTTCATCCATCTCATATAAACTATATTTCTATTTATCATCTCTGAACCTTCCATTTTCACATGTTTCTCTTTTCCTGCACTAATGGGCTTTGTCATGCTCCATTAATCAATCTGTGGACCTGTAATAATAACCATTAAAAGCCTGGACCCTTGATTTTCTTTAAATAGAGGAATTAATAGCATTGAAGAACTTATGTGTATATAAAGTGTTTGTGAGCAGATGTTTCTCCTCCATGATAATGTCTGGAGACGCTCCCACGTGTCTTCCTCAGTTCCAGTGAATAATCTGCTGATAAATCCCACACGACCTCTAACACTACTTGGCTGGAAACTCAGAGTGAGACATGAAGTCTTTCTGGGACAGAGGACGAGTCACCGCTGCCTGGAACCACTTGTTTCTTAAATAGAGACGAAAGAGGCAGAAATGACAGAAGAAGACAGAAGAGACAAACTGGACTTTAAACTGAGAGACTGTGTTGGACACTGGAGTCTTTCCACTGAGACAAGACTTCCTTCATTCTTTCTGCCTAATTTACGTCGAGGTGTTTTAAATAACGTCTGCCAGTCACATTCCACCAGTTCACCCATTCCTCCATCATCTTAATTAGGTCCTCTGCTCATAACCTTCAAAATAAAGGCACGGACTGAAGACATTCATTTTTTACTCAAAGCCTTCGTGGAGCTTCGGACCGAGAGGCAACTGTAATCGTCTACACATGAAAATAGAATTATGAATAAGTATAAACACTAAAATGATTGTTTTGCTCCAGTAACTTAAAAAAAATAGGGAGTAATCAAAGAGAGTTTGAAATGTGTACATAAACAACATCAAGGGTCCTTATAGATCTAAGTATGGCTTATGTTTAGTTTATTCACTTATTTTATTGCATCTATATTGTAAATTAAATACCATTTTGCCTGTCTGTAATTGATTTCATTGGTATTAAAACCATTAAAATCTATTTTACAGTATTTCTCAGCTGAACTGTAAGTGTTAGTTTTAGCTCATCAGTCATTTATGAAGCACTTTGACCTCCAGTAATCTGCAGGCAGGTGTTGTTTGAATAAGGTTTGATTGATTTCTAAAGACCATGCTCATCTTCATCTTCATCTTCATCTTCATCTTCATCCTAATGAATCTTTTACTGCTGCATTTCCCAGGAGGGATAACTGGAGCTTTTATTTCCTAATGAATGAGACGTGTTTCCTGTCTCCTGCAGATGATATTTGGGACTTGATGCAGTTTGACATGTGTCCAGTGAAGACACTGGTTCCTGGTTGTCTGGAGAACCAGTCTCCTGCTCGGGCCTGAGACCAGTCCGTCCTGAGGTCACAGCTCCCGGGCCTGCTGATGCTCTTCACACGGTCTCACAACCACAAGCCAGATGATGACAATAATCAGCAGAGACACAAATTCACAACTTGGAGTTTCTTTAACGACCTGAAGCTTTCACCGTTTTCCAAGTTGCATCAAAAGAAGCAAGAACAGCGGATGTTTAGGACTTTAGCCTTCAAAATAAAAGTGTCCAGACCGGTTCAATTATAACCACAAAAAAAACGTTATGTTTCTGTGAAGATTAAAGTTTTTTCAATGCTTTGAATTAAATATATTCGAGTCTTAAATTAAATTTACAAAGGTTATACGTTTGTAAACTTAAAGTCAGAATATAGACTATTAGAGTTGTGTATTGTTGTTATTTATCATTATTACTTTTGATCATTGGCTCCTCGGCTCAATGCTCAGTTCTAACAAAAGCTTAGTTAATTGATCATTGGTTAATCTGAGCATCAATTAATCATGATAACTGGCCCTAATGTGGAAATGGTCATTAATTATTAATGATAAAATGCTATTAAGAATTATTGATTTAAACAGCTGTGAAGTACTAAACATTTAATGCCAATATCAGAAGCCTGATAGAAAATTATTACAATTTTGTTTTTTTTACTGATTTGCCTTCATTCATTGACCAGAATGACCAGGAACAATAATTTCGTGATGCATAATCAATCATTTAAATAGTTTGAGCTGTTGTTTTCTTTACCCTATAATTTGCCCCTTCATATTTTGATTACTTACTTATTAATAATTTATGTTTACATCAGGAGGCCGCCATGTTATTTACAGTCGGTCAAACTGGAAAAACTAAACATCTTTTGAGTTTTTATAACAACTGAATCTACCACAGGTTGTCTGTCATGTTCGAAAAGGGAGGGTGAGGTGAGGGCTGTTCAGCTGCAATATGACACTGCACCACTAGATGTCGCTGAATCCTACACACTGAACCTTTAATATATGTTTATAGATATAAGTGAGTTTGTGTATCGTGGCAGCTGTTGGGTTTCTGTTCACTATGATTTGGCGCTGGTGTGTTTTATTCTGAAGGCGCAGAGCAGAAGTCTCCTCATGTGGATGCCTCTCTCTCTCTCTCTCTCTCTCTCTCCCTGTGTCTCTCTCTCTCTCTCTCTCTCTCTCTCTCTCTCTCATCTCTCTCTCTCTCTCTCTCTCTCGCTCTCTCTCTCCCTCTCTCTCTCTGTGTCTCTCTCTCTCTCACCGAGACGCTCCGGAGGAAGAAGGATCTGTGGAAACTGTGGAAACCGGAGGACATGCGGCGTCTCCTGCAAACTTCACCCGAAAGTAACTGAACAAAGACCTCGAGGGACGAGAGGAGGAAGAATGAAGTGAAGAGGAGGAAGAGGAGGAAGAGGAGGAGGAGGAGGAGGAGAGCCGTTCACTCCCATTGATCCTGCACCGAGGTATTGATCGAAGGCCTGAATCTATAATTATAATAATAACTCATCTGAGCTGATTACAGATGAAACAGATTTCATAACAGGACGAAGGTTCGGTTCATTTTCAAGTTGATTCAGGAAGCAAAACAAAATGTGTGAGCGAGTCTGTGCATGTAGAGAATCTAACACACTGCAGACACACACACACACACACACACACACACACACACACACAACACACACACAGAAAGACACACACACAGAGAGACACACACACACACTTTAAATGTCATGAGTTACCTTATACGGGTTTTTGTCCTCATAAGGAAAACAATAATGTGAGAGTGTAAACAGATGTAGGTCCCCACAACATGATCAATACCTGGACACCACAATCACACACACACACACACACACACACACACACACACACACACACCACACACACACACACACACACACACACACACACACACACACACACTAAACTTAACTAACCTAACTTGAACTTGAACCTAACGTAAACTTTGCCTGCCCTAAGCTTAACTTAAACCAAACCTCGAAACGTGTCTTCTTTAAAACTCAATGATTTACATTATGTGGACTGAAGGAAGACGAGTCCTCATAATGTGTCTGTAGGAATTAGGTCCCGACAACATGAGTCAATAGCACACACACACAGACACACACAGACACACACAGAGGGAAAGATGTGTGTGTCCTAAGCCGTTACCATGACCACCAGTGTCTCACCTGATGAGACACCAGTCCAGTCACCAGCACTAACTGGGAAACAGCTGCGTTCACTCAGTCGTCACAGATAAAGTCCCACATCGTCCTCTCGGAGCTGAAGTTTATAAACACGACTCAGATTTTAAACATTTGTTCCCGGAACACGAAGCTGATCATAAATGAGATAGAGAGAAATCCATCGTGAGAAGCTTCATGTTCAGATTCACTTCACACTCAAACACATCGGTCACATTGTGTTGTTGTGTTTCATGTAACTGATGTCGATTTAGTTTTTGTTTGCTTTTTCGTCTGTTTCCTGTAAATTGAAAATCTAAACTGACTTTATCAAAATGTTTGTTCGAAGCAAAAAGGGGGAAAAGAATTTGGAAGACGACCGATAGATGGTTAGGATTTTATCAGTAGATATCGCAGATGTATTGAGTTTGGTTTATGTTTCTTATTTGTGACAGAATATAAAGCAGATATAATCTCCCCTGGTCCTCTGCCCAGAAACAATAACACTCAGAATGAGCCAAAAACTAACAACTCTATTTTGAATATAAAGAACATTAGTTAATAATAAAATCCACATTGTCCTCCAAAATCCAGTTTAAGTTTTTCACATTCATTGACTAAATTGATAGGTACCTTAAATCATACTTAAGTATACTTTATACTATATATACACTTCATAATTTAGTACTAATATAATTAACTTACTCACTTTCATAGTTATTCTTGATCTGTCTCTTAATTTGTAATCTGTCTGGTTATGTTATACATAAACTGATCCTCAAATATGTAATAAAAAACACAATTTCACGGTGTATATATATATAAAGTACACCGTGTCCTGCATCCTGCTCAATCCCAGTTTGAGCTCTACACACATTCCCATCATGTTATATTTGTCATATCCAGTTTCAAAGATGGTAAACAGTTAAAATCCTCCCTCTGGGTTCCAGCTCTCGTCCAGATGATGTGTTTCAGATCCCACTCCAGCCCAGCTGGCAGCTCCTTCTCACTGTGGTTTTATGATGTTCAGTTTCTCCTGCAGCGATCGCACGCGTGTGGGACTTTTATGCCGACTCAAACATTTGTTGAGCTCCAGTTCCGCGGTTTGTCGACGTTCCTCGTTGTATTGTTGTGTGTTTTATATTTGTGTATGTCCCTCCAGGGCGGCTGTGGTAAAGATGCAGACTGCTGCTGCTGCTGCTGCTCTGGCTCTGACTGTCCTCTTCACCCTGGACGGCCTCAGTGCCCAGCCGTCCAAACCCAGCACCCAGAACCACCAGGACGGACTCACTCAGAACAACGAGACCGAACCGGAGCAGAAGAAGAAGAAGCAGCCGCACATCATCTTCATCCTCACAGACGACCAGGTGTGTGTGTGTGTGTGTGTGCATGAGTGTGTGCCAGAGCCAGCATGAGTGTGTTATCTTACTTCACAAATGTAAAGTTGATATCAGCTCCTGCACATAAAGGACATATTCTGAATATACACACTGAAAACCACTGAGGGAGATTCCCGTCAGTCAAACGTTGATGTAAATATAATAAACAATAAAACATGTCCCTGACCTCCTGAATGTGTCTGTGACTCGGTGACAGGGATTCAATGACATCGGCTACCACAACCCGACCATCAAGACGCCCACACTGGACAAGCTGGCGGCGGAGGGAGTGACGCTGGAGAACTACTACGTCCAGCCCATCTGCACGCCGTCCCGCAGCCAGCTCCTCACGGGCAGGTACGGACTCTTCACTGGCCTGCTGGGAACACTGGGGACGTTAGATCCCAGCTGAGCATTAACCAGTCCCCTTGTGTTCAGGTATCAGATCCACACGGGACTGCAGCACTCCATCATCAGGCCCAGCCAGCCGAGCTGTCTGCCCTCGCACATGGACACGCTGCCCGAGCGGCTCCAGGAGGCCGGCTACACAACACACATGGTGGGCAAGTGGCACCTGGGCTTCTACAGGTGAGGACTGAGGGAGGGCTACTTATGGATTCATATAATCTGCATTGATCATTTATTATTCACTCAAACACTCCATATATATCAGCACATTACTGGGAGTTACAGCTACTTTAGTTTAAAACGTCATATTTTAAACATTGTTCAAACATGTGGAAACTGCACACGTTCAGATGCTCTCTCCTCAGAGACGTTCACAGTGTTGAACTTGGAAGTTGTGTTGATCTGATGTCAGGAAGATGTAGGGGGGGTGTGTGTGCAGGCGTGTGTGTGTGTCTGTGCGTGTGAGTGTGTGTCCACATCTCAGGTTCACTCTGGGTCTTTCAGCCTGTTGTCACAGTCTCACAGGTGGGATGTCGTAAATATGCATAACTTTTACTGCCAGGAGCTGCAGATGTTTTTACACACATGTTAATCGTCAGGTGATAACTTCTTCTGTTTATGTGACACAGGAATAACAAAGTAAAAGTCCTCCTGTGTCACATGATCCTCCAGAGGAATCGATAACTCTCACTATGTTAGAAAAAGAACAGCGTGTCCAGAATCCAACCGTCAGAACATGTGGTGTCTCTGTACCTTCTCTGCCGTGTGGCAGCTCAGCCAAGTAATAAATATCTTCATGTGCACATCCAGCAAAATACTCTAATCCTCATAAATAATCTCATTTATTATAATTCTGTCAGAAAAGCAGCAGACGAGTGTTAAAGTCCAATCAAAACAAGCAGAGCTTCATGAAGCAGCTCTGTTACATAGCAGGTAATAAAGAGAAAGAGCTAAACCACAGTATTCATTTAATTCTTTCTACATGTTCAGCTACTATTAGCACCGTAATACTACTACTACTAATAACTTATATATTTGGATTTCTACAGCAGCTTCCAGGAACCTAATGCTGCTTTATGAGGTAAAGAAAACACAGGAGGTAAATATTTAAAAGTAGAAGGACAGTAAGTCGAGTAAATTCCTCCACCAAGGCTCAACGGTTCCCCAATAAAACCAGATTTAAATTCACTGGATCCAGATTTTTCTTTGGATTCTGCAGCAAATTACACACACCCGTAAATATCAGTCCATGAAAGATGTCTGATTTAAACCAGGATCCATGACTGACTCAGGACTCCACTGATTGGTTTGTAAACACGAGGACGTTTCTGTTCTGCAGCTGCAAACGATTTCACTTTCTCCCGATGATCACTGACCGTCACACGCCAAGAAACACAGGAAGGAAGAGAAGCTTATCGAACCAACACCGACGTAAAGAGGATACAGATTAAAGAAAGCATCCATTACTTTTTCTAAGGACAAATTTCACTGTGTAACTCTGCAGGGAACCTTTAATACTTCTGTGAAGTTCTGCTGTAAAACAACACGATGGAAATCTGACGCTCACTTTCCTCCATCTTTCACTTCTCCTCCAGGAAAGCGTGTCTGCCGACCAGAAAGGGTTTCGACAGCTTCTTCGGTTCTTTAACAGGAAGTGTGGATTACTACAGGTACTTTACGAGTGTGAATACTCTTCGATACTCACAGTGAATAAACAGATATCTGTGCTACTCACATGTCTCCATCGGCCTCCAGTTACGGGTCGTGCGACGGGCCGGGCCTGTGCGGGTACGACCTTCATGAGGACGAGGGCGTGGCCTGGGGACACGAGGGGAGGTACTCCACCACGCTGTTCACGCAGAGAGCCCGGAAGATCCTGGAGAACCACGACCCGGCGGGCAGGCCGCTGTTCCTGCTGCTCTCACTGCAGGTATCACACCCACGTTTGACTGGATCAGAAATGTAATAACTTCATACTTAGAAAACAATCATTCATTTGGACCCAAGGAGGAACTGGTTAGATTTTGGTGGTTAAAGGTCGAGGTCTCGTTGGGCTCGTAAAACAAGTTTCTAGGGCATTTCTTCAATTTCTACCAGAGTCAAACGTTCACTGATTAGATGGAAAGTCACATTGACCTCATGTTATTGGGAATAATGTCGGGAACATCTGGATTTATACAGTCGCGGGGCTGTAATTCTACTTTCTCCAATTATACAATGAGATATTTGTATTATTCTCTAATAGATTCAGAAAATAAGTCAAACACTATTCAGGCTGATGTGTTTCGATGCTGCGTTTGTTTGTGTCTTGATTCTGAGAAGTTGCAGAAGTTGTAAAAACACAAAGTGCAAGTTCAAGTTTTTATTTGTCATCAGGAAGTTATTTAGAAACTGGCTCATCTGAACCAGAACCATTTTCATTAAAAACACGCCTCACAGAAGATGTGACGTGATGTCAGAAGTGTTTCACCTCAAAAGAGAGAGAGGCCTGTTTATTATGGGTTTTGTTTTTATGGCAGCTGAGTGCATTTGATTAGAAGATAGGATTTTCAGGGGGGATAAAGAAAATATGGAGAAAATGTACATGATGTCATCGAGAGGAGAAGAAAAACAAAGAGCTGTTGTATTTGATTTGCTCGTGTTTGGGGACGGGGGGGGGGACGGGAGTGCAGGGGCATTCTGGGAAACGAGAAGCTAGGAAATCAATAAGTGAAGCAAGGAAGATGAGGAAACACTAAAAAATAACTATGTCAAAGTAAATTTTCCTTTAAAACCACGCTGGGGTCCTGGAAAATGTTATTGAGAGATGCCTGTTTCCCTCCAGGCCGTCCACACCCCCCTCCAGCCTCCCAAGTCCTACATCTACCCCTACAGGGACATGGCCGACGTGGCCAGGAGGAAGTACGCAGCCATGGTGTCCACGGTGGACGAGTCGGTCCGGAATCTCACCTACGCCCTCAGGAAGTACGGCTACTACAAGAACAGCGTCATCATCTACTCCACGGACAACGGGGCCCAGCCGTTCACAGGAGGCAGCAACTGGCCACTGAGGGGCCGCAAGGTAGCTTCACATTCAGGACCGGGTGTGAGCCACAGTTTGAAATTATTTAGAGATTAATAAACGTGGTTGTATTTGTGTTCTCAGGGCACGTACTGGGAGGGGGGGGTCCGCGGCGTGGCCTTCGTGCACAGTCCCCTGCTGAGACGCAGAAGACGAGTCTCCAAAGCTCTGCTCCACATCACCGACTGGTTCCCCACCCTGGTGGGTCTGGCTGGAGGAAACATCAGCCAGGTCGGTGAAGCTCAACACAACCTGATAACAACGTGTTTGTGTTGGATCTTTGCTGCGTTTTTCTTTTTAACCGTCTCAGCACTTTCACGGTTTGAAGTCACAGATGATGACAAGCCGACCTCGTCAGTGACGGCTGATAGAGATAAAGATCTGAAGCTGTCAACTATTTTATTGTGTTGAAAAACCAGAGGCTGTAAATAAAGGTGGACGATGTTACACTTTCTGCCACGACCCAAAAAGGAAGCCAAAGTATCCCAGACATGAACCCCTTTTAGTTTGGTCCATGTCCCATCCATTAACAAGGAGGAGGAAGGTTTGATGAGGACTACTGGAGCCCACCATAAGGGGGCAATAGAGACACTTTGGCTCTATTTTTTCTTTACATAGATTCAGTCAATTCAACTTCAGGTTACTGTGCTACTGTAAAACTGATAAATCTGCTCTTGACCTTTTGTGAAATCTGCACTTTGTGTTTTATTTCATTGGTAAATCAGTGCAACTTCCAAAAAGCTTTGTTGGCTCGATGTTCAAACTCAGATGAGCTCGACTGTCACAGTTACACAAATCTGAATAATCCCTGAGGAGGCTCCTGCAGCTCGAGTCTGACCCGAACCATCTCCTTCACGTCTCCTTCTCAGAGTCGAGGCCTGGACGGTTTCGACGTGTGGTCGACCATCAGTGAGGGGAAGGAGTCTCCTCGTCAGGAGATCCTTCACAACATCGACCCCCTGCACAGAGCGCCGGCTCAAACCACGAAGTGGGACACCGACACCGACGGAGACTCAGGTGACTGACACGGCACTGAAAGGAAAGGACAATGTAAAGGAGGGGATGAATGGAAGATAGAGCCAATGAAGTGATTTCTCTTTGTCTCATTTGTGTTTTCTCTGATTCGTCAGGAGGCTCATCGAAAGCTCGGCCATTCAAGAAGCAGAAGAAGAAGAAGAAGAAGATTCTGAAGATGCGACCGAAGCAGAAGTCAGCGTTCAAGCTCAAGAGAACAAAGAAACCCAAACCTAAACCTCCGACCAAAGCCTACGATCACAGGTTCAAGTCCCGCTCCGCTCGTCTTCCACCCGTGTCAGGAACATCTGACCCCAAGTCTCAGCCTCGGGTCCAGTCTCCTTTAAAACCCAAATCCAGACGGACCACATCCCAAAGGCAGAACTCTGGGTTCATTTCAGACAAAATCCAAGACTCAGCTCAAATTACATTTAAAGTCAAGGTCCAGGAGAACGGTGTCCCAGCACCTGAACGAGTCCCAGTCTGGGACGTCCCCGCCCACCCCCCACACAACGCTCCAGTTCAACCCTGAGCCCTGGCAGACCCTGTGGGACTCGTCGGTCCAGGCTGCCATCAGGGTCGGGGACTGGAAGCTGCTGACTGGAGACCCGGGTCACGGAGACTGGGTCCCGCCTCAGGTATCTGACAGATCTATAACAGGAGGTTGTGTTTTCATCTGTGTAACTGTGTTAGTTTTGTCATGCAGCAGGATTACACTAAAACAGATTTACGTTGATAACTTCCTTTAACGTGGCGATGGGACAGGATTCTTCTATTCGTCTGTTTCAACCGGTTTCTAATCCTCAGGTTCTCGCCACCCTCCCTGGTCGCTGGTGGAACCTCGAACGCACCTTCCCGTCCCTCCACAAATCCTCCGCCCACAAAAACATCTGGCTGTTCAACATCAGCGGCGACCCGTACGAGCGGCAGGACGTGGCGGACCAGAGGCCAGATGTGGTCCAACAGCTGCTGGCTCGGCTCGCTCACTACAACCAGACGGCCGTGCCGGTTTACTTCCCGCCCGACGACCCTCGAGCAAACCCCAGCCTGCACGACGGCGCCTGGGTGCCCTGGGTGGACGAGGAGGAGGAAGAGGAGGGGAAGTATCAGGGGGTTTACAAGAAAGGGAAGAGCAGCCAGAAGAAGAAGAAGAAGAAGAAGAGGTGCCGGCTGTGCAAGCTGCAGTCCTTCTTCCTGAAACTGAACACCGGGATGATGTCCAACCGGATCTGAGGCCCCACGACAGGAACCTGACTTCAGCACTTTGAACTTTTTGTCTCGTTAACTTGTAACTTCAGTGAAGAAAGTGGTAACCGTGGTAACCAGGTGAGTGAATTCCACTGCATTCAGTCGACGTCTTAAAATAACTTAATCAAACGTGTTCTGTTCCCTGGCTTCACTCCGTCACCTGTTCCTTTTTTTTAAATTCTCTAAATTACATAATTTTAAGTGTAGTAAAATCATTGACTATAAACAAAGATGGCTGATCCACTTGTTCTCACTGTGTAAGAGTGAAGCCGAGACACCCAGGATACAGGCGCAGCTGCATCAGCGCCACCTGGTGGACTGAAGTGGAACAACTTGATGTAGCCATCAGTTGTATGACTTTTACCGTAGTTGGGCCACCAGGAGGCGATCCAGAGGGTTTGGCTTCACTTTAAGGAGGCGTCATGTAGGATCTATGAGACAAATCCAGATGTTACCATCAAATATCTCATCTGAGATAATTTAAATTTTATCGTTCATAAACGGACGGAGTTCTTGAAACAAGAACCGACATATTGCGATTGTAAAATGTTAATTTACACTGTAAACGATTAAAATGTGTGAAACAGAAAGAATCATTAGTGATATTGTGAGTTGATGTTTACTGTAAATTCCATAGATCCACAAATCCAGATGTTCATAGTGACAGAGCATGATCCTGATGTTAAATCACTATGGTTGTTTTTCTTTGGTCATAAACAAGAAATCATCACAGAGGAGTTTATATGTTTGTCATGTTTTCACTTTATTTCCAGTGGCTTCAGATGTTTTTCTACTTTTGATTTCCAGTTATTATAATGTGATGGTTTTCTATATGAGACACAGGCCTTCAGATCCTGTGGTTGTTTGAATGTATCGTTGGTGATGAGCATCTTTCTGACGTTTGATTTCCACACATCCCACTGTGAACAGCAGGAGCTGCAATTTGAACGTATATATTACATGTTTCATATTTCATATTTAGATTTTGAAATTCAAACAGTTTTAGGGGTCGAGTTGAGTCACTGAGGATTTTATATGTTATAAGAGAAGATGTCTGAACCCAGTGAAATAAACCAACAGGTAAATAAAACTGTGACTGCCTTGTTCTTACTTTTCCTTCAGTGTAGTGAAAACACACTTAACCAGAATGTCCCTCAGTGGAGCCCGACACTCCCTTTAAATTCTATCATTGATATTATTTACATATACTTGATTTTCTTAAATCTAATCCTTCCATCAAGTTTCAATAAAAGAGGTTTTGTAGTGTTCAAGTTATTCTGCTGACAAACAAGTGCAATGAGCCACAGATGTAAAGACTGTAATGATTTTTATTTTTCCAATTCAACCTCCCACATTCCGGAAACAGGTTAAAAAAGCTTGAAGCTTCCTGAGCAACATCTTTGAAGTTGGAAGTTTTTTCGTCTCGCCTCTAAATATTTGGCCGTGTTTGCTGTTCACATTTAACAAACCACACTCGCGGCTGTTCTGCAACAGAACGCGTCAGTGTGAGGGCCGAGCTCCAGAGAAACACTGGACACGTTCCTCCGCCCTGAGCAAATAAAGGTCAAATTAGATCAACAGCGACCGGGGTCTCTTCAGTTCACGTCCGCCGGCTTCACCGGGCCTCGGCTCGGTTTGTAGAGATGTTCTCTCTGCACAGAGGCCTCGTCGTTGAACCTCAATGAAAGACTTCACTGTCGGCTTCAAGTCAAAGGTCATAAGTCAAAACTGAGGTCTGAATGTTGTTTGACCTAAATCTGGAGTCTGCACGTCTGATCTCCAAAGATCAATATCTCTAAGACTAGTTCTTTATAACATACGTGAAATTTGAATATAAAGCTTTAAACATAACGTATAAGTGTTTATTCAGATTGTATATTAAAACAGGGTCTTATTTTAATTGAATTTCAAAATAAAACTACTTTAAATGTAAACCTCTTCAGATGCTGTATATGATAAACCCATCTTGGCCACTAGGGGGAACCAGATATTAACAAATCCCTGCAGTTTGTCTCCAGAGCATCTTGAACAGAACAAACCAGAGAGTCTCATCTTCAGTCTTCCAGGAAGCTGCTGGTTCTGCTGGTGAGACGTCACTCATGTCACGTGGGTTTGTAGCCGATCCACTGGGAAATGAAAGAGGAAACGTTCTCACTGGTTTCCAGTAACCGTCAAGGTCGTTTAACTCGAGCCGCTTGGTTTCAGGCTGGAAAGCTTGAACATCATGATCCTGAAACTTTCCTGCACTAATCACTGAGTTATCATCACTTACATTATTACTACATAGTTACTGAGTCAGGGGGACCTGTACAATATGAGATCCACTGGGAGATTTCTGCCAACACCATCAAAAACATCTCATAATTGAGTTTTGTTCTGGTCACAGTGACACAAGAACTCGGTTACAACTCGTCTCCCAGATTAAAGAGAGCAACACCAGCTCTGATGGAAAAGGTGCAGAAGGTTCCCGGTGTCCCTCACTGAACCACGAGGCTTTCAGATGGTCTCATGTGGAGAAAGGAAACTTCACACAGCAGGACACAAGGAGCAGGTGTAAGGTCACAGTCAGGGCGACATGA
Source organism: Pseudopleuronectes americanus (assembly GCA_038501795.1). NCBI lineage: Eukaryota > Metazoa > Chordata > Actinopteri > Pleuronectiformes > Pleuronectidae > Pseudopleuronectes > Pseudopleuronectes americanus. The sequence continues at coordinate 20,260,618 of CM076730.1, forward strand.
ACATTAGACGGATGGAAAACAGGAAGAACACACATCTCATGATGAGGAAGAGGAGTCAGACATGGAGAAGATGAAGATGTTAACTTGGAAAGACGATAAGATTCAAGAGCTCTTTGGAGACGTTATTGCTGCAGCAGGATTTAAACATGGTGTCCCGACTCCAGCTGCTCTACAGACTCCACCAGAGACCTGAGAGCTCTGGACTCTGACCTGATCAACCTGCTGCTCAGTTCTTCATGTGTGAAAGATGATCTCCAGAAAACGTCCAGAACAATAGAACCACAAAATAGAGCGATATCTATGAGCACACTCTGCCACCTTAACTTTTCTCTGTAGCAAAAAACTAATTTTAAAATGTGAAATTGATGTCAACACAAATAAGACTCAGGGAATCATATTGAAGACTTAGTTTTAACATATTTCAGACCCTGAGTGAAACAATGGAGACTCCACTTTCACACGGGAGAACAAAGTGAGACGCTCCAGACTGAGTGGGCTCAGAACCCAGACAACCTCCTGACTCATCGGCCTTTAATGAGTGCGTGTCGGCTGCTCCCCACGGCGCCCCCTGGTACCTGGAGGCAGCGACTGCAGACGAAGGTACAAATAGGTGAGTGGGAGAAATTAAATCTAAAGAAAGTAACAGCGAGAGGCAGGAACACGGTGGATTCATCGATGACCCGATTCAAATCACACTCAGCTGCACGTTGCTCTGCTTTTTGGTTCCACACCAAAGTTTAAGAGCTTCTCTCCTGACTCACACAAAGTCTGCACAACAAGTTCTCTGGTAAATCGTGTCGTCATGGTTTCCACAGCGGACGAGGTGATCTGAGACTCAGGTCAGGAAATACAGATACTGCTCGTTTCTGTTCTATTGCTGAAACATGACTCATTTGTTTATTATCAAACTGTAATGAGTCATAAAAGAGTTATAAACAGCTGTGAGGCGTATTTGTCTATAAAGTCAACTTGTTTTTGAAAATATTTAGAGATTAAATAATGAAATATGGTTTGTTTTGTTTCTGTAGAGTCGAAGTTACTGGACTCATCCTCATTGAATCTTCCTCATTCCCACCAATAAGTTATAAACAATTTAAAAATGATTCTGCATGTTCTACAGAAACAGGAGACGCAGTAAAAGCTCCAGACGACAGACAAACTGAACACACCCTAACCCTAACAGAGGTCATTTCCTACCACAGACATGTCTGTTCCTCCACCTTGCAGGTTGTAGGCTCAGAACACACACACACACACCAGGTTCTGCTGCATTCACACAGACACACACCTCGAGGATACACCAAAGGACAAAGACGACAAAAAATGAGACGTGAAGGTCAAACATAATGCCCTGGATTTTTATTTCATATTGTGACAATTCAAGAGGATTCTTAGTCTTTCCCATGAAAGAGAGAGAGTGTGTGTGTGTGTGTGTGTGTGTTTGGGGAAGAGACCATAAAAATAAAACTCATGAATCAGCTGGGCCACTGGAATGGGCACTGGGATCTGGGCACTGGGATCTGTGGTACAGACAAAGACAAACTACAAGAAGCCTTGTTCAGTACCAAACTCTTCACAGAAGAGATTCATCTTTTAGTTTTGAGGTTTTTTCTTTATTTCCCAAATGAAGGCACCCGATAATTCATGGCTTCTTCAGCCTTCTGGAGTTTTTAAAAAGTAGAGAAAACGTTTATTTTATTCATTTTTTTTTCAATTAATACACGTCGTCTTCCTTATTATGTAGAAGCTGGAATGATATAAATGTCAGTTACTGCATCTTTTAAACTCCCTTATTGTTTTTTTTGTGTTTTTTTTTAGATCAACAAGTAACAAAAGAATGAAGTTTCTGAGATAGAGAATTTAAATGAAAAAAATTGGGAGGTACAAAAATATTCTAAAAAATAAGGGAAGGAGGTGGTGAACGTGGGAGGGTGTTATCTTTGTGAGAAAACAAAAAGGGAAATAAAGTCAGATGGTTCCAACCAGACAATCAAATCATACAAAAGCAGCATCGAAATCCATTCCCAAAAAATAAACACAAATCATATAGTGCTTAGATGAGTCAGAAGCAGCAAAGGCTTCTGGGAAAGAATCTTCATCCCCATTGTTTTGTTACTTGTCTCTTGGAATAATATACGTATGGAAGAGCTCTGTGGAAACTGATCAACCCACCAACTGACAAACTGATGCCGACAACAAACAACGTCACACCCGTCACTGCCCCGCGCCCCAATCTGGGTGAGAGCGCCCCCTGGAGTCAACGTGAGGCGTTGGACAATCGTTTGGGGGCCATGTTCACAACATCCAACAAAAAAAAACAAAATAAAGGACAAGAGTTGTTTGAATCGAGCTAAACACTGACGACAGCACGGGGAACCGGTGGAAAGACAGTGTATAAAAAAATAAATGTTTGGGGGAAAGAAAAAAAACCTTTTTGTAAACACGGCACAATAAATAGATCGGACAGCAGGCTCCGCACCGTGCGCGTAATGACGCACAACTTTCTGTGACACAACGTTCACACTCGCACCAGTTTGTCGTTTTCTCTTTTTTTAATTTAGATTTGTCTTTTTTTCTTTTTATATCTTGAGTGCAAAACATCACAAATGAACAATTTCTGTATTCAAGTAATGTTATATACAAGAACAGGGAGGGAGGGTGTGTGTGTGTGTGTGTGGGGGGGGGGATTACAAATATGCAGTACTGTACATATAATTGCCATATTAAGAATTTACAGACGATCTCTTATTAACAGTAACAAATAAGGAAATTGGGGGGGGCAGGGAGAAAGAAATGATTTTTTTTGTACGAGATGAGCATTGCAATTAAGTCCCAAAACCGTTGCCATGGAAACCCAGCCTTGCTCATTGCATTCATGACTTACAAATGATGCATAGCACCAAAAAAAAACAAAAAAAAACAATAACAATAACAAAAAGGAGTGGCTGTTCCTCTCGTGCAGCGAGCGAGAGGCTACGTCACCTCCATGGCCACTGTGTTCTCTGACAGACTGTTCAGTGCTGGCTTGTCCTGTTCGTGATTCTCCCTGAGGACGACAGAGACCACACGAGGACAGTGAGACGCAGACACAGGTTTACATTCAAAGCAGCTTCATAAATGTACATTTTACTTCACGTGAATGTTTTTATATAGTCAAGTATTTCCTGCTACTTTACCCTTTATTTACAGTCTAAGGTTTAAACTCAATGTTTCTATTCTCTATTTTTTCCTGATACGAGTAAATAAAGTATCATCATCTTTTGTCCTGTGACATTGGCTGATGGAGCCTCACTTGAGTTATTAAATGCAGTTGTGTGTTATTTCAAAGCAGCACAATCTGATATATGAGTTGTTTCTTAAAGAAAAAGAAACTGATTCCACTGACACGCCCCCCCCCCAGCTGATGTGATGTTGTTCTCACCTGGGCACTATGTCCAGCGGCGAGGCCGAGGCCGTGGTGACCTTGGGTTTCTGACAGTTGCCGGTTGCGTGGGTGAACTTTAAGGCGGATGTGGACATGGTGGTGCTCAGTGTCCGCACTGCGTGGACACGCTTCCCGGTGGGAGCACCCAGACGGAGGCTGTTGTTTCCCAGCAGGACCTGAGTGGTGGCGGTGTTGGCGGCGGCGGGGTGGGCGGTGCCGTTGTTGTTACTGGTAGCGGAGGTGGAGCTGGTGGTGGTGGTGGTGCAAGGGTGGAGCAGGGCAGGCGTCGAGGAAGTGGTGGGAGGAGCTGGGGCGGCGGGGGACGGGGACACTGTGCTCGAGAGGTGCAAGCCCTTGTAGACACCTGAGGAATGAGAGAGGGGGAAGAGAAGGAGGAGGGAGTTAGAATTATTCATAAGAAAAATCCTGACTGTATTTATATTGAAACTCAGAACAGAATCTGCTCTGTAAAGTAAAAACTGTTCAAATATATAATAAACCATTCAAGTAAATAAAAAGTTGCCCAGCTGCTTGATTCAGTGTGAAGGATGATTCCTGATTATCCTTCACACCAAGAGATAAATCCTGTCATAACACCTCTACTCTAAACTGTAAAACCTTGTTTCATAGTCCTGCTGCGAGGTGATGAGGTCACTCATGAGATTTATTCCTCTGCACCAATAAAAATTGACCCGCTGTCGATCGTCTGACTGGAGTGCACTTTGAAAGCGGAGGGCTTTTAGTCTTCATAACCCTGAAGTTGCTTCTTAAAGATGTGGTACCTGAGGGGGAGAGGACGCCGTTGACTCCGCCTCCTGGTCCCAGCTCCTCCTTGGTTTTCAGGGCCAGCACTTGGTCGGCGGTGACGAGGGCCGAGGCGGCGAACTGAGCGCTGGCCTGGTCCAACGTGTTGGCTAAGCCCTGTGGCGAGAGAGGAGGAGAAGATGGAGGTTAGAGAGGGAACGACAGAGAAAGACGTGACCACGACCGCCTGCCGCTCGACAACACAGAATACTGACCAGTGTGCTGTTGGCAGTGTTGGTGCTGTTGGCTTTCTGTTGCAGCTGGATCTGCTCCAGCTGCTGTTTCTGCATCAGGGCCAGCTGCTCCTGATGCTGCTGGTACTGTTCGGCTGTGAGAGCTGAGAGGGACAAAGCTTTCGTTACAAATCTGGAGACTCACATCATTTAACAGGGTTTTCTGTGGAAATTACAGGTTTACTCCAGGAAGAGTCACAGAATGATCCAGCTCTATAAGATGCTGATCTCACAGAAAAGAAAACGCAGGAGATCTCCCTTTAAACATATTTCTGACATGAGAAATATTCAGACCCTTTTCAGTGTTGTGTTGGAGTTAATACTGTAGATCCTGATGAGGAATAACTGGAACTTAACCACTGAAGAACTCATTCTTACTGGTAAAAGTACAACTCAAGTTCTAGACGACCTAATGTGACTCACACTGTGCCCACAATGAGGGAAATTGTCAAGAGAATCTATTAAAGGTTATTCAACAATGCTAGAGACTAGAGATGATCTGAAACCATTTCCCCTTCCCTGTGATACCTGGACTTTTTGGTTAATACAGATTTACCACTGAAACCATTGGATAAAAAAACTAACATTTTAACAGTTGTATGTTACTAAAGCTGGATAGAAGTTAGGATTGTTGTCAGTGTTGTATTGCTGGTGCTGTAATTGGCAACATTAGTGTTGTTAACGAGACATTTTAGCTAGCTCTGGCTAATGCTACACTACTGGAAATCACTTGATATTCCAGCCCTGGTTTACGGATACGAGGCTGCATATGAAAGAAATCTGATCCTCCGATAAACACGAGCTCCAATTATCTGGTCCAACCTGATTTCCCTCCTACACCTTTAGTCTGCATTTTGAAACGCTGCCACGTGGCCTCATCTGCATCCAGAACAATTGAACCTGTAAATATAATCCTAAGTCTTTCCTCACTGGCTTTCTAATGATTAAAAAGTCCAACTCCCACATTGCAAAGTATCAGAGGTCTCTACGCCTCGGTGCAGTATTGATTCACTTATTCCCCCGTGAGCCACTCAGCTCCACACTTCACAGGAAACAGGATTCGTCACTCTGCATCTCAACGTCACAACTCCTCCTCTGGAACCGCTTCCACTGAGACTTCATGCTTATTTTATTTAATCAAAATACTGCTTTAAACCTTCTTTAACCACGTCTCTCTGTAGATTCAACCCCTGACTGTAGTTACTCTGCTCAGATAGTGAAATATCTTGCTCATCCTCTAGCTTCTTCCAAGAAGAAATCAATGCAGTTGTTTTTCATGCCAATCAAAACATGCACAACTCTCGTAAGCTGCTTGTAGCAACATCAAGACACGCGCCCGACCGCCATTGCTGGAACACCACCGGGGACATGTGGCTTTTAGTTTGCATTCAACGCTCCACACACCCTGACAAATCCTGAGCATCTCATGAATTCATCAAACCCAGTTTTAATTGACACCTTCTGGGCTGGGTGGGGTGGGAGGTGATGCAGCATGAATGCAGAGTGACGCCAAAAATCAACTCTCTCAACGCAGCTGGAGGACGGAGCAGACAACTGGGACCAATTACTCCCAACAAACAAATGGAAATAAAGACAAAAATATTAAATATGGGCATATGTCTTTTTCATTAATTCAAAAACACCTCCTCTCATAAAGTTCAGACACTGTCTCCCATAAGTAAAAGCAGCAGTGGCAAACCATCGCCTCCAGTTCACTTCCAATCTGTGCTGGCAAGAAGCAAATTAAACATTTGCTTCCTGTGGTGAAGCAAATCCACAGCTGGACCTCGTGTGAAGTTCTACTTTGGTGATTATTGATCTACGACATTAGAGTGTAACCGTGCCCCTTAAGTTAATGAATATATATATATATATATATTCTGGATCTTCCCCTTTAATCTAATCCAAAAGCTAATGAGTTGTTCTTTGGCCCATATCTCACCCTTCCACCAAGATTCAAGAAAAATATATGCAGGTTTTCAGCAGCCTTAATAATTTCATGAATTACAAGATGTTTCTCAGCACAAATTTTTATTCACCGTCATTGTAGTGGAGGAACTGGTGTGTAAATATATAAATATACTGCTTCGGATGAAATATTTTCATAATAAAGTCACTCGATATCACAGCAGAGATCGTGGGTCTGCAACCTCAAGCTGCCATGAGTGCAGAACAGGTAAATGACAGTTTGAAGGCAGTCTGAAGGCAGCCAAGCCTCTTACCAGCAATGGGAGAGGGAGCAGGGACAACCCTTGCCAGGCGTTGAGAGCCAAAGGGCTGTCCCCCAGCTGTGGAGGCAGAGCCTGGGCGCTTCAAGCCTCGACTCAACCTCCTGAACATGGGGGTGGGCGTTATCCAGCTCGTGTAGTGGTAGTGTCCGTGGTCTAAAGTGCCTCCATCGGCACGTCTTTATATTCAACAGTATCTGACTGAGGTCCGTCGAAGAGGGGGAGGACGAGGAAAGAGAGGAGTTGATGGAGGAGGAACTTCTGTCTGAGGTATTTGTTTCTGAGGTACTGGCGAACTTGTCGGTGGCTGACGAGCGTGACGTAGCTGTGGGAGGAGGGGGAGACGGGGGGAGAGGCAGGTCGAGCATTTCTGGATCCAGGCCGTGGAAAACGTTGTCATAGCCCGTGTGCGCCCTGTCCAGCAACACCCTGAGGAGAGGAGGAGCCGGTCAGACATTCTGCTGTGACACCACCACATCTCAATTAAGATTAACAGAGTGAGAACAAGTTTAACTTCCATCAATAACTTTCAATATCAAGTAATCTACCAGTTAATCAATGAGAAAAGGACAATATGATGCAAGAGTAAACATGTTTAGCCAGTTAAGTCTGATATTTAATTTGATGTAGTGCTCTTTCAGTGAAACTATCTGCTGGATGGAGGTGAACCGACCTGCCGCCTCGTCCCTGGCGCCGGCGAGCCATGCCCAGGCAGCGCCGCGGCACGGTGAGTGTAGTGAGACTGTAGCGGAAGCGAGCTTCTCCCAAACCGCCCTCCCAGCGATCACACCACGGCCAGCTGCCCACACGGTCCTGACGAGCCTGGAGAGAGAACACAGGGATCAATGCCTCAGACATTTGCAGCAGACATCTTTGCTCTCTAGTGTTTCTGTGGTGTATTTATAACGCAGAGAAAAATACTAGAATCTTAAAAATGTGCAAGTCTGTCCTCTACTACAAAAATAACTTCAGAATGCTTTTCGATAACTGCTGAAAACTTTATTTCAGCCACTCTGCATTTGAGCCTGTTAATATCTATTAGGTTCACGTTTAACAGGGCAGTAAATCATATTAACACCACAAGGTTAATTGTTCTCGTTTTAACCAGAATGAAAAGATCATTAAATTGACCCTGTGACCTTGAACTAACAGAAGGGAACTCGTTTGGCGGAGCAGTGTTTTACTTTAACTTTGTGGAAATTCACATCGACCTCAAGGATCAATGTTTCATTATCCCATCGGTCTGGTGAGGATTTACTTCATTAACTACAACACATGAACCTCCGAGGAGCTTCTCATTTTACACTCTGGAGATGTAAAGACTATGTAACTTACAGCGTGGTACTGGCAGCCTGCCATCCTGCGAAAGGCGTAGCCACCGTCTGGGTCGTTCTCCTCCTCCGCTTCCGAAGAGCCTGAGTGCAGCTGTGGACACAGAGGTCAGTCAGAGGTCACAAGCAGAACACCATTAATTAAAGCTGAAGCAAGAGATTCTGGTTTGACTACATGTCCCACACTATCATGGGTTTATTAAGACAAAGTGCAGAGTGCAGAAAAGACACAGAAAGTTAAACAGCTCCCACAAACTTTCTCTGACTGGCTGGCGTGTGTACCTGGGAGAATGTCTCGTCGTCTGAACTGGGGAAGTCATACTGGTTGAGGTCCTTGGCGTTGAAGACGACAGGACCAGGGTGGTGGGGGGCGCCCGACGACAGAGGCAGAGCCTTCTGCTTCTTCTCATATTTCCTCTTCTGCCGGGGAGCTTCCATCTTCTCGGGCTGCAGGGGAAACAAGAGATGAGTCATGAGACTTTAGACACAGCTGCCCAGGGGCAAACACACAGTACCCTCTTCTTTCCCCAGCTTCCATGAAGGACCCAGACTCATGAATGGAACAGTGGGCCTCACCTTGGACTTGTAGTCCTTAAGGTCCATGTGGTCCTGGTGTCTGTACTGGTTGGTGAGAGGAACCAGTGGAATGATCTGCGGTCTCACCAGCGCCCGTTCAGCCAGAACTTCTGCCATCACCTCACCACTGTAGTCCGACATGACGTTTCTGGAGAGGACAGGGAACAAAGGGTTAGCCAATCAGAGTCTTAGACAGATTAAACCACTTGATTTAGCACAGTGGTCAGTCTGGTCCCCTCTACTTCAATGAAACTCCTTAGAACCGGACGCGCTTTAATTCTGTACAAAATGCAAGAGCCTCACCTCTTCTCGAAGATCTCTAGCGTGAGGTGCAGCAGCTCCCTCTTGCTCTTCTCCCTCCTCTTGATCATTTCCAGGATGGTGACGGCTCGACTAAGATCCCTGCGTAACTTCAGCATCTTCTCATACGACGCCTCGTCATTCTTACGATTCTGAAAGTTCAAGAGAAGAAAACGTTCAAATTACTTGGGCTATAGACTAAAACACAATTTAGGCTTCAAAAGCTAATTGGTCAAGAAAATGAACCAGTTTTATAAACATTAATTACAACTTTACTACACGTCGACTTATGCTCAGAAAAATCAAACAAGTTATCAAGATGATCCTTGCGAGGAAAGTGTCTAATCACAAAGTTAAGAAAAGGGGTAGAGGTGAATGTAAAATATATTTTAATCTAATGAGGTTCAGCGTTTTTCTGACTTCTTTTATCAATTAAAAGTTTATACAGTGACGGGCCTCGAGTCTCGTGACTTCTTTCCATATTAAAACTTGCCTCTGCCACAAACACCATTACACAAAGTAGCTCGGCTTGTTTATCAAACCAACAGATCAATTTAAAAGCAGTCTGCATCTCACACTGACATTTATATTTACTTTTAGAGCAAAAAGATTCAGAAGTTACATTTTTCATTTATGGTAAACAGCAGCTTCATTGGAAAACAAGGACTTAGGTTGTTGATCAGAAATGGAACCGACAAGCAGAGTCATGGATCTCATCTAATCTCTTCAGATTAATACCTAAAGTTTGCGCGACAGCAATTACATGGATATTTAAATTCAAACTTTACCTGACAATTATCAAATAAGCAAAAGAATCAATGAAGTCTGGATGTCCTAAATTTACATTTCAGTTTAACAGTGTAAGATTTTCCAGATGTTTCACTGATGACCATCACAGGGGACGGATCTGGAAATCTTCCAATCACAGCATCATATTAAGTGAAATAAAGCATTGGGTCAACCGACCTTCCTAGTTTGCATCTTCTCTGTGCGGCGCCGGAAGGCCACGTAGGGGTCACTGGTGCTGGAGCCGTCTCGCCTCTCGTTCTTGACATTTGGGATGAGCGAGTTGGCCTTGCTGTTTTTCCTCTTCCGGCTCCAGTAGTCGAAGACCTCCTTGATGAGCTCGTCGTCCTCCTTCAGCAACAGTTTGGCCTCCGGAAGACTCACCGCCTATAAGACACAAATTGGGTGTTTAATAGTTGTTCTACCATAATGGACATACCAGAAAGAGCGGTGCAGACTCATCGTGCACTGGTCTGCAGGTATTTTATGAAGCCAGGTGTTTTTGGGTGAAGATGGAGACTCAAACAGTTGCCAACCTGCTGTCCGCTGCCTTTCTCCAGCCTGTCAATCATCTCCTCAAACTGCAGGAAGCTGATCTCCATCTTCTTCTTCAGCTTGATGAGGAACGCCTCATCGTCCGAGTCCAGGTCATAGTCCGGCTGCTCTGTGTCCAAGCTGAAAGCTGCAGGAAGAGAGAGGAAACACTTTAGATACCGGTCCATGGAACGATGAAGAAGGGCGGTGTTCATATGAGGGCAGGATAATAATCAGTGTAACCTAATCATGTGTAATAGATGTTTGAGCTGATTGGTGAAATTATATCACATCTTTTTCATATTTTAAAAGCAATTTAACACAAGAGAGCAGAACGGAAAATCACAAGCAGCTGCCAAAAAGAACTCATCAGCAATGTGGACATGGTTCAGCTCTGCAGAGTCGGACATTTTCAATGTCTGGATGTAACACAACAAATCACAACCACTTTAACAGAAAGTAGCCAAAGGAAAGAAGGCTGGTGAAACCTCACTCATCTGAATTTCACAAAGTACTGAAACAAAATATCATGACCCAACAGGGAGCAGTAGAAACTATTACACAAGCAGCAGCAAGAACTATAACAGTATTTCCCTCACACTATGAAATGTATTTGACAGGAAGCTTGATAGGCATCAGGTCTTCTCTGCTGCTAAAACCTGATTTCAACCCCCCCCCAATATATTCTGATACTATGTGACAGGAAATGGAACATTACAGAACTTCAGTCAAATCATTTTTCAGCCAAGTTCCAGAAACTTACTCTGAAATAACAGATTTTTAAAGAACCCTCACATTATGTTATGCTTGAGATGCAGCAAAGAAAACTAAAACTCACTTAAATTATTCAAAGTAATGCAGAAGGCTTCAGTTTATAAAGGGGAGAAGATTTCCCTCAGTTGGGTAGCAGCTTGCATAATTTCCCCAAATATTGAGTTTTCCAGCCAGTAGCATAAACATTAAACTCACCAACATTTAATATATGTCTGGTGTCAATCAGGGCAATAATGTCATATATCCATTGTACAAATACACATATACTTCAACATGGAAGCAAGGGTTGCTGACTCCACAGCAGTCACTTAGAATCCATCATTTAATGAGCAATGGTTTAGATGACGAGGTTTTCAACACCTCCAAAAGAGCCAAATTTCAGAAAATTTAATTTCACTGAACCATATCAATAAGTTCAAGCATAAAATAAAAGTTACTCACGCAATCATTGCAAAGGCTAACCCGTAGGTCTGTCACTTCTTATTTGTAATTCAAACATTAATTCAAATTACAGGGAGAAGGGAACTGTGATGACCTGTTTAAATTCAACATATAAAAGACAAACACTTCAGAGCGAAGCTGCCCTGAGGGGACATTCGTGCCTCTGAGAGTCAACGAACAAAAAGGAACAACACAACTGTTGTACTGCTCACAACAGCAAACACACAGGCTCACCTGTGAGCTCCTCTCTCCCCCCGCCCAGACACATGGAACAGGACTGACTGGCTCTAATAGACAGTTAAGATTATTGTCTGTTATTTAGTGTAAATACATTCAATCTCAACCGACCCAGTAACTCACAGATTGACCCAACAGTTTAATGGAGTCTACATTAATGCGTATATTAAAGCTAAAATTAAAGAAAAAAAGGACACTGAATATTTATAAAGGTCAGAGGTGCATTATTATAATTTTAGTTGAGGGATAAAATGTGACTCTGCCCTTTTCCTAATGGCCTAATGTGAGCTTATTTTATGACTTGAGAGACAGAGAAATATAAAAGTTAATCATTTAATACAGCCCCGCTTTTCCTCAGTGAACAGTGAGTCCCGTCAAACCTCAGACTAATTCAGATCACCCCACATCTGAGTCTCACAACTCACAGCGGCTGTTTAAATTTGTGTTAATTAGGTTTGTCTCACTGCGAGAACACATCTGTTCAAATCAAATTTAACTGGCTTCTGTCGAGTCGCCACCGTCACCACACTGACAAATGTAGAGCAAACAATACGCAGGCCTGAGAATGTGCTGCTTCAGCTTTAAAATGATAACCACAGTCAAAACTTAATTAGAGCAAATCATTTTTCATCTTGAGCAGCAATCAATGCAACCGAGTATGAGGGATGAGATGCACGGTTATTGACGAGGTTCGTTTGTGAAGTAGATCTGCAGACGAGGACGTTTCTCACATAAATGGAGCAGGAGACAACCGTGTGTGTGGAGTTTTAGATGTTTTTGTGCAAAATATTAAACTTGCATGGCCTGAAAATAACCTCAACAGGATTTTCTTCACATTTCAGAGCGTCTCAACCACTGAAATCTGTTCGACAGCCATTTGACAGACCAAAACATTTGTCTTTTCAGCGTTCGACTGATAGCGGCGTCTCGGTTTAGGGTAACGGCAAATTGCCTTTGAGGACTGAGCTGAGCAATCAGGCAAACTCATTTTGTTTGACAACTCATTAAAAGGTTTATAAAACACATGCCTGAGGCCATTTAAATGATTGTCAGAAAGAACAGACCTAGTACCTCGGCCTGAGAGTCATTAGCAGATAATATCTGGAAAATTCAGCAAGCGCGGGATCGGGTAAGTTGATAACGTTTCAAACAGGCACTGGATACAAATATCTCAGGATGAAAAAGACGTGCCATATAAGTATATAAGACGTAGACGTTGTGCTGTAAACAAAACCATCGCACTTTCCACAGCAGAATTCATACACTGCTGAGAACTCGTCTGACCGTCTTCATACGTGAGAGACACATTCCAGGAAATGCCCAAACCCAAGTTTCCAGACATTTTCCAGAGATCATGCCCGAGAGCCTTCATTGAGAGGAACCAACATTTTATCAGCCTTTCTGCAGCTCAAGCTCTGCAGTCAGCAAACCTCTCTACTGACAGCTTCCCTTTTTAACGATATGGGTTTAAAAGTCACCTTTTCATTGGGTTAAAACTGTTCTGGGGAAACTCTCTATAAGCCTCTTTATAGTCCAAAAGTCAAATTAATGAAACAACACAGGTCTTAAGTGATGATTTACAAGTGAAAAACCCTTCTTAGATTACACTAATGGGGACTATTCTGCTCATTATTTTGATCTGCAGTCCCCAAGTGTCACTTAACACGTCAAACATAATCGAGGAAAACACAATTATCCCTAAATGACACAACCGCGGCACCTAAACTGCAACAACAAACCCATCGACACTGCATTGTGCGTCACACATTTTGCCATTAGAGGAGCCCACTCACGCTGTATGTGAATTAGCTGCTTTGGCATCTTGTACTCTCCAGGGTAGAGGGAGTCGTAGTAGGTGATGTCGCTCTCCGCCTCGGGGACCGGGATGACCATGGTGTCCCGTTTCTCGCCATACACCTGGTGTGCGGAGATGGCCCGCTGGAGATGGTGTTCCTACAGAGACACAGATAGAGGTGAGACAGGCGGATCACAGAGACATTCCAATACAGAGATGCCAGGTGACATGGAATATATAGAGTCTAATTAACAGTTGTGCCACGTTTATGTTTCAGGTCCTGAATATTATGCATATTGGTCCTAATCAGAAATACATTAAAAAAAACAAGCAAACCAATTGAACGACAGAATCAATCAAGATTGGTCGTTTATAACAAGCAAAACAAATCGTCCAACAAATCAGTATCCGATTTTCCTTTTATAATGACGCTATAAAATAACTGCGACTACACTTTCAAAATTATAGCTGTATTCACAAAAAAATGTTTCCCCTTTCAGCAGATCTAATGCTACGCTGTAAAACCTAGACATCTTTCATTCTTTCTTTGGAGGTAAACACACTGACTCATGTAGAAACCAGCTGAGAGAGCATCCGTTAAGAAGGAAACTAACGATTATCCAGTTTCACAATGAGTAACATTTGGCATCCAGACCTCATGATAATCTCTGTACAGGAACAAATAGAACTGCCAGGAGACGCGGAAACATTAAAACATCTGGTGCTAAGTCTGCACTCAAACCCTCAGTCAGGCATTTAAGTCTTCATATGTGGAGGGAATTCCTGATTGGGCCAAGAGGAGGACAAATCTAAACCTGCCCTCCATCCAATCACTCCAGACAAACACAGACAGGAACTTGAAACCGTTTTTGTCTCCAACTCTCAGTCAGTTATCCTTATCTACCCGCCGCCAGTGTGAGGAGAGCCGGCTGCTGCCAAGCCTGCTGAGGGGGACTGTGCCGGAAGGAAGGCAGACAGGCTGGGTGGCTGATGAACTGGTTTGCTGGCCGGCTGCTTGTCTGAGGAGTCACAGTCAGTCAGTCGTAGTAGAAAGGCTTTTGGCCCAGAGCTGGGCACAGAGCCACTGGCAGGCGGTCTGTCAACAAGGCAGCGTACCTCGTACAACCTCTCTCTGGGGACAAGGTGTGTGTTTATTGTTTCCCCTGCGGCTGGGGAGGGGGGGTGCAGAGAGTACGTGTGTGTGTGTCCTAGGAAGATGACAGAATGAATGAATGGGTGACATTAAGTGAGTGTGCGTGCACAGCTGAATGTGAAAGTGTGCTACTGTAAATGCAAATGGCCCGTTACGGCTGCATGGTTCCATGGAAAGCACCAAATGACAAAGCAGCCCCATCACATCGCCTGCTGTAGAATACATCTGCCAGTGTTAAGTACAGGAAATACTGATTTAGAATGTATGAAACAGCTTTGTACAGACTCACTCTATGCAGTCAACTTTCCTAAAGAGATAATTGTTTGAATATTAATCGTCAACCTTATGCTGCTCCGATAAACTAAAAAGTCCGTGATTCTTTAGCTGTACTTTCCAGAACAATAGTCCTGGACAATTTCTAGAGCTTTTCCAGCCAGGTCACTGTGCAAGTATTTTAAATAAACAGGGCTTTTATATCATGATAAAATGAGAAATGTCAGATCTTCAGTGTTTCTGGCATCTACCGAGGGGCTTAGACAAAAACTATACTTTCTAGTATAGTCTATACTTTGGTATAAAAACATTTCTATTTTCCCCACTCATCTGCAAAACTACTCACATGCTCCAACTGCACAGCAATGCACCGTCTTGTTTTTTTAGTCCCCAACAGTTTTTGGCTATGCAGCATTAGGAAAGAGGGTAATGGTCCAGCAACGACCTTTTATGCATCAACGATTCCTGTACATTTCTTCCAAATGTGACAGTATTTTGTTACAGAAGTACTGTAACATAAAGGCCCAACAGCAGCACTGTAATAATTAGCATCATTAAAACTGAACTGTTTGGAGGACAGGTAGATCCTGAGATGACCCGACCTGGTATTCTGACCATCAGTATGTGAGCCGGTCTTTATGGGCTTGTATCATCTGGATATTGTTCTAAAGTAAGTCTGCCTTTGGCAACACATGAAAGCCAGAGGAAAAGGGCTTATAAGAGGATAAACACAGGGAGGCTAAACTGTTTTCACTGGGTTAAATCAGGCTGCGTGTGCTGCTGCTCAGAAACACCTCGAGAAGACGGCCAGAAACACTGCAGGGCTCGGATCAATGAGTCTTTTTAAAAGAGAGACCAAAAGGTGAGCAAGTCAGTGCTTCATCATTTTTTAACAGATGGTTCTTAAAGTATAAACACTGCATCGGTCTAAGCGTACAGAGATCTCGTCGTTTTTAGATTCATTGACGCTCCCAGCAGAGAACTGGATGAATGGTCTTTGTGGCAATAAAAACAAATGGTCCTCGACACTTCCACCAACACCTTGAGGACACAACGTGCTGTTCTACTGAAAGAAAGGACTACAATAGACGGAGACATTGCAAACTACGTAGACATAATATTTCGCATACACAGCTGATGAACATATTTAAGACAATTCAGATTATAACATTCTAGACATTTCATCGAGCAACCAGGACAACAGAGTGTGAATAAACACAACTAAAATGTTTTATAGCAAGTTGAACATTAAGGTAATGCGCATTTCATACAAATATCATAAAATTTGATGGCTTCTAGTAAAAATAACCTGTATTTCATGGTTAAAACAAAAAGAGGATGTTTGGAAAGTTAACTTTCTGGTGTGACCTTGTTTCCCATCATGTTGTTTCCATTTCTGTGCACTGCACTAAATCTGATTTACTGCCTCCTGGAGCCCAGTGCTCATCAACACCATTTGGACTTTCGGGACGAGCAATATTCTACAGTCTGTTATACCCGAGGCGAGTGACTGATCGTACTTTACATTTATGGCGCCATGTGCTCCGACGATCTGTTCCGAGGACGTAGTTTCCATAACCTTCATGTTCCCACCTCATCCCTACATTCCCCTGGCAAACACCTAAACCTCCGGATCAACTTCCTCTGGCATCTCCACTATGAGAAAGAAACTCACAAATCAAATGTCCGTGAGCAGAATCACATCAGCTGCCAACCCTAATCAAGGGAAGTGTTTGTTTACGTTCCCAGCCGTGGCTATTTGCCTGAGAGTAAATGGACTCAGATTGAGGTGAAGAGTCACAAATACAGAGCCTTGGCTGCAGCTCACACACAACTTTTTCCTCTTGATCTGGCTTTTTCTCCCACACACACACACACACAGGAGTCCAGAAATAGCCTTTTTAAAATGACCAAATCGATCACTGTCAAGTCTGCTGAGGCAGCCAGAGCCGCCTCCACCTTCTCTGGTCTCGCCTGTGACAGTTACTGTCCCAGACACTGTAAATGCCTCTTAACGTGATGGACAGCCCCAGGGGAATGCTCTAGTGGAGCTGTCGAGGGACGCACGGCTACAGTACAAAGTGCAGGTTATGCACTGCGTGGGAGAGGATGATTTTTAACATCCAGTCTGAGCGGGGTGGGAAATTAATGGCGGCCATCAGACTGCGTTTTTGGCAGCGAAGCAATTTGCAAAATAACAAACTTTCCATTCTGGTGGCTACTAAGAAAACTGAGGCAGAGCCAACAAGATAAGTTTGTCCGATTAAACCATGATTCCACAGGTGTATAATATACAGTGAAAGCAATTATTACAAACAGGCAGTGTACACAGAGTACTCTTTCATTCATGGATCAGCGACTAGTGAATTCCTGAATTCACAGGTCAGTCTCAGGACTGGTTCCAGCAGAGCTTTTCCAAACTGGCAGACTGGCTGTTGAGTTGGATTCAAGAACCTGCCCCGAGGCTGCGGTTAGTTTCCCACGCTGCCCACGTGCAAGTCAAAACAGAGCTCTCAACAGTGAGAGCAAGGGTAACAGGATACAAGCAACTTTCACTTTCACAGCATGTAGGTGGCAAAGACTTTGGACAGGTGACATGCCCCGAATTCCCAAATAACAAGGTCACACTGTGACAAAGTGGTGGCATGCCAGAATCGGATTGTGTGTTTGTGTGTGCGTTTCTTAGAAAGTGCTTGTGCAAGTTCAAGAACTGTTCTGGCAGAGAGGCTCACACAGCAGATGCCTGTGGGTTCCCACCACGGCCTCGGATATTGACCTCACTTTCACCCAAACGTAAACACAGGACAAAGTGCCTGGCCCAAAACAAACAGGCCGCACGTGCTGAGGGAATTTCAGCGATGACAGCTTTCCAGTGCAGCCGCGCGGCCTGAGAATTACCGAACCACAAATACCAGGCTGAGATATGACTTTATAAGAGCGTGCAGGCAGCGGCAGAGAGAGTTAGCCTGTAGTGTTGTGTTCAGTTAAATGTTTGAAACGAGCAGGGCCGAGTAAAGAAAGCCTCCGATCTAAAAAGACTCACAGCTCACTATTAAAAGCTTTCAAGTAGCTGAGTCAGGAAGTGTAGAGACACCGCAGTCACCCTGTGGACCACAGAACAGAGAGAGGGGAGACAGTGCGGTTGAGGTGGGGGAAAGAGACACATGCAAAACTGATGCACTCTTAAAAACACATGCAGGATATCTGATGTGCGACTGGATAAAAAGGTGCTGAATCTAAAACTCACATAAAACTCACAGCAGATATCTCCAAACACTGAGTGGCTGCTAGACAGTGGGCCTGGGCCTACCTCTTATAATAATATCACTGTTGCATAACCAAACGCTCCAGCTGAGCAGAGTGCAGACTCTGAAGTGACAGCAGCACCCCCCCTTTCCTCCTGCTGCCCTGACCTCCTCCTGAGCGCCACATGCCGTTGGTCTGCCGACCCGCTGTGCCATCTGAGACACTGAACCCCTGACACCGAACCCTCCAGGGGAGCAGGGAGGCCGAGCGGCTGCAGCAGCTTCACACTGAGCAGCACTGAGATTCCCTCATGTACTTGCCCTTTACATTTAAACATGAGTCCAACCTGCTGGGCTGCAGAGCTGCACCATTGGAGAAGTCTATACACAGCGTGTGGGATCATGTTGTCTGACAAATGGCACAAACCACAACCACAATAAACTGTGAAGCTCCAAAAAGCTGTATAGATTACAATAAGACAATGACAACACCCCTGTGCTGTGCTACACAACCCAGAGAGAAGCAGACTTGTTTATTTAGCTGCCTCAGTGGCCGGTGCTTCTCTAAACCTCACTCATGTGCCCTTCTCTTCTCAAGAGTCACGAATCTGCTCTGATGGAATATTTATATCGGTCAAAAGAACTGAAATCAGATGCATTTATCTGGCAAATCCAATGTAAACACTGAGAAACGTGTGTCTAGCGGCTACAGCAGCTGATAGCAAAGCGAGAGACCAAGATAAATGTCTGTAAAACAACACAACCGGGGCATGGAGCTGCACACACAGGTCAAACAACGGCTGCAGATGTTGCAATAATAATGACAACAGCTGCAATATAGTGTCACCGCCCGCAAACAAACAGGAAGAGTTGAGACACAACACAGACACACAACAACAACGTGCTAACAGCTACATGCTAACGAGCTCGGGTATAACAACAACCAGGTGGAAACTGTGTCCACACACACACAAACACACACAAGAACGTGTCTAGTCAGATGTGCAGTAAACATCTGCAGCGGTGTTTACGTCTGCCTGACAGGGGCCACGGAGCATATGGAAGCGCGGGCTCCCCCTGGCCGCGGCCCCCCGCCACTACAGGCCCCCTGCACACTGACAGGCGAGACAAAATGTCGGAATAGCAGAAGTCACATGACTCCTTTGTGCTCAGAAACTCGCCTCACGCACAAATAAACCGACCAAACCCGCAGATTTCCCCCCGATAAACACACCCCGCATCCCTGCTACTCCCGCACGCGGCCCCGGGTCCCGCACACCGGACCTCCGCGGCTACAATATGTCGCGTTTCTTCCCAGAAAAAAACCGGCGGCCATTTTGTGAAAGCTTGCGCAGAGAGAAGGAAAAAAATAACAGAAAAAAAAGAGGGACGCCTGTGATGGTGGAGAGAAGAAATAATAAAATAAAAAACCCCAGCGTATATTTCCACATTTATTGTAAATCATACCGATTCCTCTTCCTTCTCCATCCCCGTGGGCATCTGCGGCACCGCCCGGTTAATGGACGCATATTCGTGCAGGTCGGGCAGGTCCACGCAGCGGAAGACGGGCAGCGGCTTGGACGCGTCCAGCGCCCGCGCCCGAAACGACAGTTTACTCATTTTTTCACAGTTCGAGTCGCAACGGGAACGGGTCCGATCTGCGTGAAGTCGCCGCGGAGCCGGGCGGAGCTCTCATGGAGGCTGCTGTGCGGTGGCGGCGCGGCGCTAACGGGCGGCGGAGTGGCGGTCGCTGGGTTTTTAGGGCGTCGCCAGCGGAGCCGGGGGGGAAGGCCCGGATCTCGGTCGCTCTCTCTCGGACTGTTTTCCTCCGACGCTCCGCTCCCTACCGGTGGTTCAGTGCGCCATGGACAACATGGCGGACATTTAAAAGTCTTTTGCGCTGTTTGGCTCGGAGCGGTCCAACCCCCACGTCGAGCACCGACCATTCCCGCACCGGCCCGAGCGCTTGCGCGGTGCGGGGTTTGGGGGGGAAGGGGTTCGGTTCGTTAACGAACTCATAAATGATTGAAATAAACATTAGGCGCCGCAGACACGTACATTAATAAGTAAAAGATTAATTATGAATGACATTTTATTAATTAAAAAGTGGATTAAACGCTACACTGAAAAAGGTTCAAATAACTTATATATTCAATTATTGGAATTCACCAAATTGATAAATCAATTAAAATTATAAATCAAGATAAATATATAAACACGTGACTATTCAGGACATTTTATATTATTTGCAGAATTGATACACTATATTCTTAATGTCATAAAATTATATTTGCAGAAGTTATAAAAATATATTATTGATATAATAATTGTTTATATAATTTGAAGTGATGATATATTCTTCATTTCATAAAATTCTATATCATTTGCAGAAGCAATACGATATGCTTAGTCATAAAATATGATATAATTTGCAGAAATAAAAATATATTATTAATGTCATAAAATGTTAATTATCTGTAGTGATACAAAGACATCGCACAATGTTGTATATCATTTGCAGTGATGATATACAATGACCACAACAAGATTTTGTATATTTTGCACCAGTGATAAAAGGCTTTCTTGTGAATTTATTACTGTGCAGTCATTGAATATTTAGATTATACCGGTAAGATCATATTCAATTTTGTAGAACTCTAAAATCATCTAAAAGCTCAACTAAGTTTATTCTTTTATAACTTTCATTTAATGATGCATTGATATTATATATAATGCTTAATTAATTATTGATATTATATCAGAGTCTTGCCTGATTTAATTACACCCGCTACCCTTAAAAAACTGTACATAATTATATTAATCAGGGTTGCAAGTTGTATTTATGCAAATACTTTACTCTGAAGATGTCTTTGTTTTATGCTTTAGTACAAAACCAGAGGAATAAAATCTTTACAAGCCAACACCTCAAACCGCCCAAAACAATCTGCTCCTGCAAACTGACCTGAGAGAAGCACTCCCATCCACTGAACCTTATCAAGCAGCATTGATACCGGAACAGCTAATGATTAAAGAAGTGTTTCATGGCACCGAGTTCACCTGGTGAACAATGTCGCCCTCGTCTGGTCTCATAGGCAAAGGACCTGGATTTTCAGGACAGGCACCATCATGTGTTTTCACTCCAGTACAAACACACCTATGGTGAATATTTAGATCCAAAGCCCTGAAGAGAGCTGACGTATGATGAATGTTTACTTAGTCTGCCACACAACCAGAGCCAAAGGCAGCCACACAAGGAGTTTTTCAGAATAAAATACCTTACCTGTTGATGACATTGGGTCTATCCAGGGTCCACCCAGGTGAAGAGAGGAGTTCTTATCATCATTAAATCCACTGACGCCATCGTAAGGACCTGAGAGCCAAGAGCAATGTGGGACATTAGTACAAACTCTGACAGCGGCAAGTAAAACACATTATGACAACTCAGCTACAGGAAATAAATAAAACCTGCAGGTGAGATCAAATGTAAAGCTAACCAGTGCCTTTAATTTGTTGATGAAACAGAGGCGGGACAAAGACGGAGCATTCGTCCACCACCTGATAACGATTGTCCAGCGCCCACACCTGGCAGGGTTCACAGGTTGAGCCTAGTTTATAATTAATTCCTCTCAAAAGGATAAATTGAGTCTTTGAATCTGTATATATAGCAAACTAACTACTATTAGATATCTGAAAAGCATTTCACCTTTCTCCCTCTGGAGTGCTGAAAAACATGTACAGATATTCATGCTCCTCAGCAGATGAATCCTCATGACTTTTGGTGGTCACCTGACCCTTCCCACAGCGCCACCATGAGGTTCAAATGTTGTGTGTGAAATGTTTCAACTACTTTGACTGCCAGGATGTCTGGGACAAATATTTGTAAGCTTTCCAGAGGATAAGGAGTTTAGCCAGTCTTCCTTTAGCGAGCACCATGAGTAGGTTCATTTTAATAGTGCTAAAACCTGCACAGACGTTTTCCAACAGTCATATAGTGAAAATTTAATCTAAACAAATTCAGGGTTTAACCTGGAACAAGATCTGTTATGCAAAGCAGCCTTGAGATAAAAGGCTCTGCAAACACAGGAAACATATTTCTATTCAGTCGTAGTTGAGATACATGATCACCACAGGGTCCATTAATGTGACATTAATGTGCTGTTTATTATATTCACATAATACACATGTTGAAGAATTGGAGGCCCTACATAAAAAGAATATTTAAAAATGACCTTCATATTTCAGAAGTATGTTTTCTCTTCAGCTGCAGTAATACTGGGTGGAGTCATCCACAAGGCCCTGACATATTCACTGAATCATCAGTCTTTGTCTTGTACTGTAAAATGAAAGTAGAATCAGGGCCTGTGGTTCCTGTGATTGTGCGTAAATGATAAAACTTTGCTCGTTCTGCTTTTTTCCACATTCATGTTTCCGACACATACTCTGTGCTGGCTGGCCTCCCACTGTCCCGTGAGGGTGGGGCTTGTCACCCAACACCCAGACGTCCATCTCTGCTGAATTACACCTCATTTCACTGGATATAGAACCAACCACCTGCAGTAAACAGGCTTTTATAACCAATTATTAACTAATAATGATCCTGCTTGTCACTGTGAGGCAGATCTAATCCAGGCTGGTAGCAGGTCTACCAAACTTCTTATTGACAGAGGGGGCCCAACACTCATGATTCCCCCCCCCCTTTCAGTCCTTGTATGGTCGAGGGGGGGGTAACGTGAGGGATCCAGACCCATGCAGGCCAGGGCCAAGCAGTTCCCTGGCAGACCACAGCAGCTGGCCTGGCGCTGTTCAGCCTCACACCCTTCACAGTCCTCACATCCACTGATTATTACATTTCAAATGATAAGATGGTGAAAAGATAAATAAAATAAAATAAACCCCCCTGATGTGGAATCATATGAAACACTGATCTATTCATCGACTGAGATGTTTCCTCTGCCCAGGAGACAGATCCGGTTTCTGACTCCTTCTGTCGTTAATGTCACAACTACACAACTACACAACTCGACGGTTCTTGTGGGTGAAATGAAAACCCCACTTCCCCCGGACCTCACGGATCCACCCCGCGGCCCCTCGGCTGACCAGGTGCCCGGGGAACTGGTGCCCTCAGCGGCTGAATCTCATCCAGCTGACCAGCCAGGAATTTGATTGCGTGTATGAAATCATCTGACGCCAGGAACACTTTCCACGCCGGGCCTGTTTCGTGTCTAAAAGGCGGCCATCGAGCCGGAGGAGGAGGGATACTCACCGGGAGGATCCTCCGGGAGTCAGGAGACATTTCTGGAAGTTTAAAAAACCCAGAGCTCCATCAACACGACGCAGCTTCAACCCGGGAGGCGCCCGACGACCAGCGGCGTAAGCCCCGGCCACTTCCCCCGCTTGTCTCCACCGTGAGGCGGCTCTCGCTCGGTGGCTCGGTGCTCCCGGTGCTCGGAGCCGCTCTCCGGTTCGCATCCTGCCCGTCAAAGACGCGTTTCTCTCGGGGAAAGTCGGTGTTTTGCTGCCGATGTGAAACTGGAGCGCTGGAAACCAAAGTGCCACTGTTGGGGGTTAACAACTTTACTGCGAAACACGGCCTGTGATTGGCCAGCGGCGGCCACCAATCACCTGTGGAGAGCCCCCCCCCTCTTTCCCAGGGCACGTGACGTCTCTATCAGCCCCTGTGATTGGCTGAGGACTTTCTACGTCCTGACGAGGCTCTACTTTTATTATATATCAATATTATTTAAAAGACAAATCATACTATACATTATCCACAGTCCCCTTGTATCAATATAAACATATATTAAAGGTTCAGTGTGTAGAATCTAGTGACATCTAGTGGTGAAGGTGCATGTAGCAGCCTTCAGTTGTCATGTGTTTAGTTTGTCCACTCTTGGCTACTGTAAAGAAACATGGCAGCCTCCGTACAGAGGACCCGGGCTGGAAATATCATGTGTCATCGTTTCCTTCATGTGATCTCAGACTGATTCCATGTGGACATCAGGGTCAGAGGTTTACTTCCCCATGACTGGATGTCAAGATTAAAAAAAATCTATTCATCAGTCGAACAAAAGTCCAATTTATACTTATATTTATGTATTGTCACCAAGGATTTTAAAGTTAGATAACACCTTATTCTTGTTACATTTCATCTGCTCGACTCTTTTCAACAAGCTCAGTGTCGCCTGCGTCAGTTTGTCAGGATTAGTGTTAAGTTGTCGTTCACTGACCACTTCCTCCTCTGTCTCGTGTTGTGTTTTGGGACCACTGAAGATAATAAGCATGTTTCTCCATTAGATTCATGCACATCATGGAGGGGGCGGCTGTGGTTGAGGAGTAGAAGGTCGGCGGCTCGAATCCCAGCTCACATGGAAGTGTCCTTGGGCAAGATGCAGAACCCAGAACTGCCCCTCAAAGAGTAAGGGGCACATTCTGTAATGTAACATCAATAACAGGCCTCTAAACACAACAATACACAAAATAGTAACTGCACAATAACAACTTAATGTCGGGACAAATTGTTTTGAATGTTTATTCAATAAATAATTTCCAGAAATACAGAGTTGCAAATTTGAAAGTGTGGTAGAAACTAAAAAAAGGCACTTAAAAACAATGGTGACTGGTGTTACTTTTTTTTATGTTTACAAAGATCGAGGGATCATCTTCTCATCAGTGATTCTTTAACACAATGTGACTTTTTTTTTATCCATTCCTATTTCTGTTCAATAAAAAATTGTTTGATCGAGGCACCGACAAATGGCCGAGTGGAACTACTCACATCTTAAAAAAAAGAGAAACTGGGGCCATCACCCAGTTCATTTTCTACAAATAAAAACAAGGCATTTCAATATAAGCTAAGTTAGTTAGCAAATAATAAGGCAGGTTTGCGTATTTGGCATTGCTATGAAGAATTCAGGACCTGAGTTGGCTTTTAACTTGAGTAAAGTAAAACCTGGAGCCAAACAGAAACACACAACTGTACACTGACGTCCTTTCAGCGAGAAAGGCAACGCAAGAAAATATCTTTTGTAGATCAAGACATGATTCAATTGATTGTTCAGATGGAATTAAGTCACTCAGACAAAAACAATAATAACGCCTCCAACCTGGTTCTGTGAATACATATATGGCTTTACACAGAACCCAAACACGTACTGTACACAATTCATTGCTGCCACACACGGCCGACTGGCGCTACATTTGAAGAGTTCAATCCAAAAGAGACGGTTAATAAGAAAAGTGTGAAATGTACTCGGTCAAAATGATTAGAGACACAATAAAACCTTTGCTCGACTGACACGCATTCATGATCATTTGGAAAGGAACACTTCATTTGTCGCCCATCATCAACGTCCAATTAGACCCTCAACGAAACACTGATGGCTTGACGGATCTCTCAAAAGGCACAGTTGAGCATTTCGTTACCTTGCCTTGTGGCAGAGAAGGGAATCTGTTCACAACACTTTCTCTCGAGTTCTGCAGAGGCACAACATCAAATATAAAAACCCCACATTTACACAGACTGTACACATTTCATACGATGCATAGAAAACAAACCAAGTTAGTAAAACACACTGAAATAGTGGCAGAATGCATTGCTATCATTTTGGTGACTACAACATACAAACAAACAAAACAGACAAACAGTGAGAGCGTTATAACCCCCCCCCCTCCCTTCACCCGGACCCATGTTTCTTCTCCATACAGTGTTGACACAGCCAAGGCAGAGCTCCATCACTTGCCCTCGTACTTTGGGTTGACGACAGTTGTTACGGCACTTTTGTAGATCGGGTTCTCGCCCTGAGGAAGAGAGAAACACAAGTGAGTGAGTTCAAACGGTTTTGAGGAATCAGAAACAAACCACAGCACTCGTCAAACCTTAGTGTTTCAGGGGCCTGAGCTAAGAAGCAAGAGTTAATGAGGCAGCTTCAGGGTTAACCCGGAGTTTCTCAGCGTTAAAGTGCTCGTCAATCAGGGTAAATCACCATGGTAACGCTTCATCCACACTAATATAGCAGCAGATTGTCGACTCTACATCTGGTTGCTTAGTTACAGAAAAAACAAAGATAAATAATAGCTGGAATGGAATAATATTTCCAGATGAAGATTAAAAACCTATCACCAGCCTAACCACTGACCAATCAGACCACTGGAAACCAGAATCATTATTCTACAGGATCCTAACGAGGACAAAACAGTTTACACTGAAGGGACAAATAATACAGAGCAACAGATTTTGTTCTAGATCAGTTTGCTGTTCCACTTCTCATGCATTCATCAACCCTAAATAAATATACATAATAAATATTGCTTTTACTCTCTTGTTCCGTCTTCGCATCTCAGAACAACACGAGGAGACTGATGATAATATCAAATAGAAACTCTCTGACTCTCAGTGAAGCCAGATAATGAGAAGATATGCTGGGTATGTTAAACCTGTAGCGTAGCACAGGTCTCAGGTTGGTGGTGTCACCAAAGAAGAATTTCGACTGCGATAAGCTTGAGCAGTTTCACAGTTTAACTTTCTCACTATTGGCTTGAAGCAACAATTTTGTCATTGAGACATGTTAGATGTGCTGAATGTACAATATATATAAAAAACAAACCTATAGAAAAAAAGGCAAACGCCACCTCTGGTTAAATGTGCTTATTTCACAACATGCTGTTGTCAAGTCAACCAAGGTTCAAAGCCACACGGAGGAAGTTCATGCATCCAACAGGTGATACAAACTTTGACCTAAAGAGCAGCTGACTTATTCCCGTAGCTGGGATTCTGGAACTGGTTAATAGGACTCTTGTAAATGGGGTTTCCTTGCTAATGTGGAGAAACAAAGAAAGAGGGAAGGTGAAAGGAAAAACAGAGGAATGTTACATGAGCAGAGCAGTGGATAGGACAGGAGTAACAGCCTGAGGAGAAATGCTCAGAACAGCAGGAAAGAATGAAAAGAAATTTGGTTATGGTCCTTATTTACCTGTGTAATTTCTCCAACAGGCCAAAAACAAATATATTTCCATATATCACCCTATATAAAATAAAACTACATGTATGTCAACTAAAAATATCCATCCCATCATAAACCATATGTCTGTGTTTATGTGGATAAAAGAGAGAGCAACTTGAGGAAGTATCTGCTAACATCTATTTAAATAGTAAAGTCTATAAGTAGTTCCAACAAACTCTACCTGTGGTGAATGCCTGTTTCCTAAATTCAACCATAACCTCGGCTCCTGTGACTGAAACAGCAACAGTACAGCTTCCTGCACTGCTCTGTCTCGGCTTCATTGCCTTTTATGGTTGTGTAGTTGTGTTGTGTGGACAGCGAGAGGCAGCACTGTCGGCCGAGCGAAGGCCGCTCCCTCAGTGAGACGAGACTAAACAGAACAGCAAGGAGCTCAGGTTGGTCGAGGGCAGAGAGCTGGAGATTCGGTCTGTTCGGTTTCCACAACACTGTGGTGCTCAGTGAAGAAATGGAAAGTCTAAAAACAATTCTAACTCAATCCTTTTAAAACCTAAGAAAAACCAGAGTATAATTTCAAGCAGCTGAAATAACACGAGTTAAGAAGAAAAGACTCAAACACTGAAGAAGAGTGAAGCCTGCACATGAAGGAGAGGAACCGTCGTCTTTGTCTTCGGGTGCGACTGACTCACCGTGTCCCACTTGGCGTTCATCTTCTCCTTCTCAAACTTGGCGAACTCTCGGCGGTCGTGGATGATCATGAGCAGCTTCCAGATGAGCAGCAGGGCGAGGCCGATCAGCACGATGCCCGCGACCACGCCGGCCACGATGGGGATGATGTCAGGGCCTGATGGGCACTCTGAAAAACAAGGGAAAAAAACAAGATGAAAATGAAATGTTAAAAACAGAAGCTCAGATAACAGATCGACAAGATAAATGTTATTTCCTGGGACATTAACAAAAACTCCTGATCATACCCAAGTTCTCCACCACGAAGACCTCCTTGGTGTCATTCCTGATGGCGTAGGTGTAGTAGAACCAGCAGTCGTTGGCATCTCTCTCTTTGCAGTGAGTCAGAGGGAAGCTCTGGTCGGTGGGCTGGGGCAGCTTGTCCCGGTCCTTCACCTTCATCAGCTCGAAGTAGCTGCAGTCCCGCTCACACGTGTCCTTCTTCTCCCCGGCCTTGAAAGCTTTGCACTGCACACAGTCTCTGGAGAAACGTGGACAGAGGATGGATTAACACAATGCTTTAACATTTCCGAATCCTAACTTTCCACGTGTGAAGCCGTCTGACTCACTTGTGCTCGGCGCAGACCCCGGGGCAGGTGGGACAGATCTCACAGGTCGGACCCTGGAACTTGGGATTGGTGCATTTGCAGATTCCACACTCACAGGTGCCGCGGCCGTTACAGATCTGCCCGTTCTTCGCCAGGCAGGTGGAGGTCTCCAGGGAGCAGTCGCAGGCACTGCCCGTGTAGTTGGCGTCGCAGATGCACTTCCTGCATTCACAGCGTCCATGTCCTGGTAGAACACGGGCAGAAGGTTACCACAGAGCTCCGAATACGAGCGGTGTCAGATGGTACAAGTTAAAACAACGCTCACCTCCACAGAGCTTGTTGTTGGAGCGATCGCAGTTGAAGTTGTCACACTCGCAGTATTTCCCACTGTAAACCTCCGCTGGATTTTCCCGCTTCTTGCATTCGCAGGTGCCGCAGACGCAGTCGCCATTGTTGCTGCAGATATCGGTGCCGTTGTCTTTACGGCAGTTGGCGTCCAGGTCCTCTGTGCGCACTTCGTCTTTGCTGCACTCGCACTCGCGCCCAATACGTCCATCGTTACACCTGAGACAGAGGACAGAAGGAAAAAATATTTTATGTCTGGTTGACAACAACTTCAAGGTAATAACGCTGGTCTGTAACAACGAGAGATTATTTTGGTTCCTTCCCTAAATCATTTACTCAAAAACATCACTTTTAAAAGATGTTCAGTTGTGTCTGGAAACTGAAACCTCAGTCTCTTGTTCCTGCCTTCAGACTCACTTGCAGGCTCCACACTCGAAGGTCCCGTTGCCCTCGTGGCACTTCTCACTTTTCGGTTGTCCCTCCGCGGCGCACTGGCAGTCGCAGATGAAGTTCAGAACCACCTCCACCTCCTCGGTGAAGCCCTGCGGTTTGATTTTGATGACCTCACGACGGCTCTTTGACGGACACTTCTGGGATTCGATGGAAATCTTGAAAGACACCTGGAAACCAGAGGAGAGTTTATGGGTTAAGTAAAGCTGACGAAGACGTTGCTTTGAAGTTTACTGTTCTGTTTTCCAGACACGAATCAACTTATTACCTTGTAAGGAGTTTCTCATTCCTTCAACTTTTTATTAATCTGTGTTTTTTACCCCGTTTGCTCTCAAATTGAAACAGTCGGTTCTAGGGCCTGACTGGTTATATCCAAGTCGATGGTTTCGTTTGCTGATATGAAAACTTTTTTTTAAAGAATTCAGGATGGATTTTTGATTAAAGAAATCTAAATATCTGTAATTCTGTAAAGTCCCAAGCCTCCACATCCTCGGAACCATTGTCAACCTTGTAATTCATAAGCTGATTTATTGGTATCATAATATTTCCCTACCCTGAATAACCCATATTGTTCGAGCTCTATAAGTTTCCCCTCAACCAGTGGGAGAAACCAATAAGCCTCCCCTGTGCTGACTGGGTTCCACTTGACCTGAGATCCTTCAGAAGTCTTATTTCGCTCTTTTTTCCATTTGTTTAGTTTTCATGCATGAACACAAACTGCAGCCAAAACGATGGTATTCACCTCGTCTCCGATGGAAATGTTCGAGCACTTCCTGCCGTTCTCTCCCGTCCCCTCCACGCCGTTCTTACAGATGGACTTGTAGGTGATGGACACGCCCTCTGGCAGCCGGCCGTTTTCCAGAATGACCTCAGATGACAAAGCCTGTTCCAGAGTCAAGAGAGAAAGAGATCCAGTGCTCACTCTTCAGTTTTGATTTATATCCAAGGTGAATGTACACAAACATAGGGAAGCAAAAATTCAGATTGAAACCACAAGTCATCTCTGAAAAGGTCGTGACTCACATTATAAGCATCAATAATGAGTTTGATCACGTTGCTGGAGTTGGAGGACAGCGTTCCGACGGCTGATTTAGGAATCAGGTTTTTCAACTCCTGTAAGAGTCAAAGGTGAAAACACAATGAACAAATAATAACGATGCACAACAATTATTATGACATAAATCAAATACAAGGTTTTTTTCAGTGCAGTGTAGATAAAAACATTGTCTACCTTGTAAACAGGCTGGAATTCGTGAGTGACGGCAAAGATGGTCTGAATGTTGTGGTCGCTCAGTTTTTGGACCAAATGTGCGATGGAGGGGTAGTCCTGAAAAACACACACAGACACACACACAGGCCACAGACACATTAGACCATGCAGTTATTCTTTTATTCATATTTTGGTATCTAGCAAGAGTCAAATCCTAACATCAATAATAAATTGGGCCCATTAGTACGAGGATGAAACATTATGCGTGTTGAATAAATGATAAACTACATACGTAGTAGTGGCTCATGGTGTACATGTTGTTCTCCAGATGACACTTCCCATCATTGGGGAGGACGATGCCGCCCAGTTTGCCGTCTCCAGCGAAGTGGAAACCAGCGTCGGTGGAAAACACCAGCAGACGAGTCACGTTCCTCCAGCCAATGTGCTCCTGGTAAGATGAAGACAAGAGTCCCCTCATTAGTTTCACTCATTCACATTACTTCACTGATTGATGCAAAAGCTAGAACACACATCAGGTCTTGCCCCGTCTTACCCCACAGACCGCCACCTGCATGATGGCGTCGAAGCCTCCCTCCGGGGAGTCCAGGTTTCCTGAGATCTGCTGCTGACTGACCAGCTGGTTGAACTCGTCTCCGTTGTTGGTCAGCTTCAGGACGTTCTTGTAGCTGAAGGGGCTGGTGCAGTTCTGGTTCCCTGTGCAGGGGTTGATGAGCCTGGCTGGCGTGGTGCTGATGTAAGGCATGACCGTCTTCTCCACAAAGGAGCCGAAACCTAACAGGGAGGAGAATTTCTCTCAGACTCTTTTCTCTTGTTTATTGTCCCTTTAGAGTGTCGGGTTGGTTACTCACCAATCCTGAAGTCTGTTGTGATCTTCTGCATTTCCCTCATCAGGTCGGTGCCCAGGTTCTTGACATTTTCCAAATCGTCTTTCATGGAGAATGAAAGGTCCATAAGGTAGTACAGGTCGATGGGGTAGTCCTCAGCCCGCTTGAACTTCAGGTCAAAGGTCTGAGGCTCACCTTGAGAACAGAAGATGATAATTAGTTCGGAGGGGACACATATGAGAATGCAAATATCTTTAGTGAGTTGTTGTTGAACATTTACCAGATCTGAGTGTCAGTGTGAGTTTCTGTGGCTGGATCTGGGTGATCTGCTCAGGCTTCAGTTTCTCATTCGAGTCCTTGCGGTTGGTGACCGGCTTGTTGGTGTTGATCTCGACTCGTCCTCGAGGGTTCTCGATCGTGGCCACGGAGCACTTCCTCTTCTTCAGCGACTCCAGGTCATCGCAGCGGGCCGACTTGGATTCGCCCTGAGTGAGGAATTTCTGCAGAAGAGTAAAAGATGTCATTGTGAGGATTAGTAAGGAGAGAATTTTCACAATCGTCTTCATCAACTGATCCGAATCTCACAAGCACAAACATATGTAATAATAAGTCATTTCCACGTGTGACGCATGTTCAAAAACATCTGGATTCGTTTCTGTGGAATTTGTGTTGGTGGGGCGGACATGAAGAAACTTGTTGACGGGTTGCACAGTATCTGAGAACATCTGAAGAGGAAGAACACGACTTTCCATAAAACAATAATTTGTTATTTTACAGACTCACTCAATTAGGACTTTGTAGAAAAACAAAAGATCTTGATGCTCTACTTGTGGGAAAGTTAAACTGTGAAACTCCCTGACCTCTGAGGGCATCGTTTCCAAAGATACAGGTTTACAGGATCTTTAACACGACTGAGGATCTTTTTCAACGAGGCCTCTGCAAACTGATCATTTTGACATTCTGTTTGGAACAGTCTGTTCTTTAGGCTGTTGTTTGTAAGCGGGGGAGATAAGGAGGAACAGATGACTGCCAGGCCTGAATAAGAATATAGATTAGATGCACATGATATCCCACAAGGCAAAGTGGAGGAGAACTAGAGACAATGAACTCAGTCAAAACTAAAATGGTTCTTTGACCCAGCTCTTTCAAAACCACATGATTCACAAGGCTATTTTCACCCATACAAACTGACAGAAAACATCAGTTCAGATTTAAATAAAACTTGAAAAACCACATAAAGAGAAGTGTCATCGTTCTGAGGAACACAGAGTTCACAGGGGGAGTTAATAATGTAGATAACATTAGGGGACATACAGACAGATGAGTCCGATAACTGCGACTGTTCTTAGGTCTTGTTTAAACTCTTGCAGACGTATTCTTTCCCCTTTTAATTAAGTTGGGGTTCGAAGAATGTCAACACACAATATGAAACAGTTTGAGATCACGTTCAGAAAATACAAAAAATAACCACAGCCATGGCTGATACCTGCACAGAGATGAAACAATCATATTATCTTTGGATTATTTGTTTAAAATCGATCAAACTGAAACTCTATTCTGTCGTACACATATTTCTGGAATATTATTAAATGTATTTGTGTTATTCATTGAACTTTGTTTGCCTTTAGCACCAGCTGTGCATGTGACAATGCTTCCAAGCAAACCAGGAAACCGACAGTGCAACATTCATTGTTTAAGATCTGAAAGATAACCCTATGAGATAAAATATTGGAGCGGCAGCTTCAGGGATTGAACTCACTTCATCCGAGCACCATCCACACATCTCGGCCACCTGGATGCATTCCCCACATGACTGAGCGTTTGCTTTGATGCAGATGCTTCCCTCTGCAAGAGACGGCACAAGAGGACAAAACAGAAAAGTTCCATTAGTTCACCGAACAAAACCAGCCAACAAACCACAATCTCTTTCCAGCGCAGAGTCGTGCTGAGAAAAGCTCGAGGCAGCTCACCAGCAGATGACCTCACCTCGTAAAAATAAATAAATAAAAAGGACTCCCACCATTAACCCACTGGTCCCACAGTCTTAAAACCATGAGTTAAGAAATGTAACATTTGAAGATTAAAGAATAAGAAGAAAGCAAGTTTCAGTTTTTATCACTGTTTTGCATTTTATTCTTAAAACCACAGACTTCAAAAAAAGTGTCAAATATCTAACAAATAAAAGCAAAGCATGCTGAATCAGCACAATTTAACAAATAACAGTACAGTAAGTGTATTGCACTCGTAGAGCTGAAAGATGATACTATATGGAGTAATCCAAACAGATTAATATGTGTGTTCTTACCTTGCTGTGCCCAGCTGCTGCAGAGGACGGCCGATAAAGACGCTATTAACAGTAACCGCAAATCCATCTGTAATGAGACAAATATAAAGATATAAAGCTTGACACGTTTTCAAAAAGCCACACACGTGTGTTTAGAAGAATGTGAGAGCCTGCAAAGATGATGTAGGACAGTCAAGATGGTCAGTGACGACTAACGTGGCCCAATAATTGTGTAACAATCACAGGCAGTTTGTCGTTGTTGCAGAATAATGTGGTCACACAACCAACGTGTGTGCAAACAGAGCAGAGCAACACTATGTAACTTGTTTAAAACAGCAGCTTGATTAAAATGAGTTTGATGGTTGAGCGAGTGAGTACGGAGAAAGTTTCCTGAGTTTGGTGGATTTGTTACAGCAGCAGCTCTTCTGGTTCAGGAAGCAGAGGATCATGGGTAATATCCACAGTTCAGTGAGTGGGACGATGCAGTCAAGAGATTGATGGCCTTTGTTTTCTCTCAACATGAAAACCACTTAATCGCTCAGACACTGAGCCTAATGGAATAATAACCACACGAGGCTGCAGAGGGCGCTGTTGCTAAGTAAAAGTTACAGTGTTGTTTTAAAACCGTCTTTTCAAACTAGGGTTCGATCCAGTATTTTAATTTTTCTTGGGAATAGAAATATTCCCTTTAGGTTGGTCACACTAAGTTAGTTTGTGAGGCTGTGTTTTTCAAAGTATACAATTAACACAACCATTCCCTCTTTAAGAAGTTCTCACGGTTTGGAAAGTCTAAAAAAAACGATTTCTCACAGAGATGGAATGACCCAGTTACCACAGCAGTGTGGTGAAGATGTATTCCACATGTGTAGTTGTATTCCACAACTACACTTTCTCTCTGCTTTCTCACCGTTGTTTCCTGCAGGTTGATGTAGAATGTTACTCATTATCTCAACAATGCTTATCAGTAAATAATCGATAAGAGACGGAAGGGAACAGAGACTGGAGAATAAAAAATGTTGCGTAATGAAGAGAACAGTCAATTTACACTTGAGGGGTTTAGTCTGAACTCACTTATAATGAGTCCAACAGCAAACATGTAATGATTTCAACAGAGCAGCAGGAGCAGCTTGGGTTTAATGGTATGGAATTTTATAACCAGGGAGGAATAACTGTGGTTCTCTGAGCAGTCCGACGATACCTCTCCACCACACTGAGCTGAGCTGCTGAGGATTAACAACCCAGACGTAACATGAGAAAACAGAGTTCAAAAAAAAGAATCACAAACCAAAAGTGCAGATTGTTGGTGTGTGACGGCAGCTTTGGAAAGTCTTTTCAAACGGTTTGCGTGCAGTGAAAACCTCGAGCCGAGGCCATGGCTCCACGGGCAGAGGAGAGGTAAAGTAGGTGTGTTCCTGTGAATGTGTGTGTTCCCATATTTGGTCAGGCTGCCTCCAGTCTCCTCCTGAACCGCTGCCATTCCCCTGAGCTCCAGTGACACACTTCCTTGACTGTCTGCCCAGACCTCAACCATAGAGACTCAAGAGCAACTGCCCCAGTGAGATGCAAAGAGGAAACCAGGCAGTGTTGACAGCAGCTAAGTCAAGCAGTCTGTGCATGCAGGATATTTAAATGAACACAAGAGAGAGATACGTTGAGGGTTAATTATCTGTCGAACAAGTGAAACCAGTGGTTTTTTCAGCAGATGCTGGTGGTGAGAAGGTGAAAGATGTTTGCTGCAGTGCAGTGTGGGTCGGAGAGCACAGGCATCAAACACCCACATCCTGTGAGACGGGGCCCAATGACCCAGTGAGATGGACGTTTTCCTAGAAGTGGTTTAGCGCTAGTTATCATCATATATCTGTGTGGAAACCTCAGAGACAAACACTTTGATTAACACTAAATATGTCCGACTGGACGATCCAGAGAGTAGTGGGGGGGCAGAAGAAATACAACTAACACAGAAACAGCACATTGTTTACGTCTGGCCAGGGACATTCACTGTAATTTACTTTTAAATCACCATGTGTGTTGATGAATAGACGCGGCCCCCGTATAAAAATACTTCCTACTTATAAAAAACGGAAACAGACCAGAACTTGTGGCGACACGGAAACCGTTCAACACACAACAAACCCAGAGAGATGGTTCATAAAACTCAGACCAAAAACTAACTGGAAGGACTTTTCTACCCAATGAAGGCTCCTCCCCCCCCCCACATTCCTGGAGTCCAGCAT
This sequence comes from Pseudopleuronectes americanus, assembly GCA_038501795.1. NCBI lineage: Eukaryota > Metazoa > Chordata > Actinopteri > Pleuronectiformes > Pleuronectidae > Pseudopleuronectes > Pseudopleuronectes americanus. Next base: position 20,296,351 of record CM076730.1, read on the forward strand.
TGTTTACTGCTGCCGGGCTCGTCCTGCACCGAGCTGCAAATTGCAGCAAGCTGACAGATGGACGGGCGTTTGGAGTCTCCAGTGGCTGAGGGCCACATAATGACATTAGGCAGAGGCCCTGGCATTGCTGGTAGAGATCCTAGTGCAGGATAGTTGTGCTTTTAAGATTTAATCCATTGTATTTAGATATCTACATCTCCTCCTTTGTTAATGGCACACATTTAAAAAGAACTTGAAAGACATTAAGAGAGCGTATACCCCGGAGGAAACCACATTTGAAACCATGATGTGTTTTGACAAGAGCTCGACTGATTTATCTGTTGGTTGCCATGAGACTTTCACAGACATACTGGTATCTGCTTGCTGGTATGACATTTTTTTTTATTTTACTGTATAGACATTGCAAAAAGGATTGTTTACATTTTATGTATTTAATTCAACTACTATATATTTGTATGTGTTCTTTAAATGTATAGTTATTTATAAAATAATGTGGATAAACTACAATATCAGACCCGTTTCTTTTTTCAGATGCACAGCAGCCGATATAACAGTCCCTATAAGTCCATATCTGTCAGTCTCTAACAGCTGATAAGAGCTGAGCAGTGAAGACACTGAATCATAATGCACTGTGGTAATTCTGCTTCTCAGGACTGTGACACAGGAAGGTCCAACGTGTGTGTGTGGGGAAGTCAGAGAAAGTTTGACTCGGTTAAAAAGCGTAGTTAACTGTGTTTAACACAAACTCAAGTGTTTCTAATCAACTGGATAGAAAGTTCCTGAAGGAACTCTCTGGAGCAAATGACTCGGACCTTTGTGTTAATAAATACAGCTCCTGCAGAAGATTTCAGAAAAAGGTCCAGACTCCTGTACATGTCTGAAAGCAGCGCAAGTGGCAGATGATACTGAACCACTAACTGTAGTTGAGAAGAAGTGTTAACAAACTTTTCTTTTAACAGTGTCTAACTCCACTCATCCACATCTCTAACCCCCCTATAATATCGTCAAGCAGAAACTTTGGACTGAGTCATTGCGATGACAGACCCGAGAGCTTAATATTTAGATTAACAGGAGTAAACTATCGATTCATGACTTTGTATGGTCAGACAGTGAAGATGGAGCCGGGCACATGCTTTGTGTTCCTGCTGATGGATATTAACGCCACAGTTTTTCATTTACAATCCGACCTCTGTTGACAGTAACCAGAGCAGCTCGTTCCGATGCGAGTACAGTAACCGAGACGTTTCCAGGCGTTTCTCTAGAATGTGTGATTATATAGGAACACAGAGCAAGGTCCTGGTGGATGAGACGGTGTTTCCTCTCCTGACTTCCAGACTTGTCAGTCCTTGTGGCTTGGTTTGGAAATCTGAATATGACGTACAGGAATGAGCTTGACCGGTAAAGTTATTGGAGTAAGCGGTTAGAGGGATTCGCACAAATTATTATAAATGAGTTTGGGCTGGAATCAGTCCCGTCGTCTGGGCTGTCTACTTGATGTTTTATACTGCATGTGCCTATAATCATGGAAAACATTGCGTTTTGTGATGCAGACACAAAAAAACACAAATGCATGTTGGGTTCGGGTCGGGCTCGGGTAGCTTCAGCCTCAAAACAGGTTCAGACAGGAAACTGCTGCCTGATTGAATAAAGTTCAACTCTTTAACCATGACAACCGCCATATTGGACTGTGTTGTCCAGACCCTGCAGTTTGGGCAAAGGGCATAAACATAGAGGACCAATTCAAAATCTTCTTTATCTGTGCCAAAATGAACATGCTGCCAACTTTAGCTGATCATTCTCTGGTAGAATAGTGATCATCTGTCAGGTGTTTGCTGTTAAGTTTGTATTTATGATGGTTTGTATGTTTGCAAACCAAGATATATACACACACTGATACAACAGCCAAGTTTTCCACATAGGCAGTGGGAGTTATTCTCAGTCCCTGATGAGTGTTGTATAAAGAATCTCTTCTAACAGCTGCTGTGGAGAAGCCGTGTGTAACTCAGCTCCGCTCAGCGCTGCCTTCAGACTCAGGCAGGTCAGAGGCACTTTAATTCAATCTGCAGCCTGAACACACGAACACACGCCTCAGGGGCCACAGTCACGCTGTCTCATGTAAATGCACAGACAGCATTCTTCTGCTCTGTCCTACCAAGAATCTACACCGTGCACGAGACCTCCGCAGACTCCACACTGGAAATACTGTGGTGAATGAGACACACATGACAAACATAACTTCTGATAAAAAATACGATGTTGTCAGGGTATTAGCATCCACATCACAGTTTGATTTACACATCATGTGTATTAAGGATATATACACATGCAAAATAGACTGGGATTCCTTTAAAGAAATATGCTCTTCAGCCTTACGTCATTTGTGTGATCTGCTGCGTACAAAGTCATGTTTATTCTTTCTGGCTTTTCCCGAGTCACAGAATCAGCTTGAGTCAAACTTAAAAACAGGAAGTGAACATGAGGGGTTTGACTCAGACCCTGCATCAGTGTGTCACCACTGCTTCCTTGTTTACCTCCTCCTCTGTTCTCTAACGGTGATACAGTGACTTATCTGCAGATATCTACCAGGGAAACTGTCTGTGCAAAGTCTGGCTCAGGAGACTTCCTCTTGGTGAGGGCCACCAGACATTCTGTTATCAGCTAAATAAGGTCTATAGGGTGTTTGTGTCAGTTAGATTTATTCTACCACAGAACTGAAATCACCTGGGAGTGGCAAATAAACTAGGCTTCATTAACTGGTGGTCTGTGGGTGTAGATGCAGTTAATGTCACTCAAGAGAAATAATTGAATCATCTGAATAAGAGTAAAATATGTTTATAAGCTCTGCAGAGTGTCAGACTTTCCTCTGTGTGGGCGTCAGAGGGTTGTGTGTCTAAAGGTGGAGCGGAGGACATCTGTGAATGTTTAGTTGAACAAAGTCCACGTTTAGATTGTGGACGATATGAGTTTATGGTTTATGTGTCATAAGAACATGTAGGTTTGGTTTTAAGAGGTCAGATGTCTTTGCAGAATTGAAATTTTAAACATTGTGTTGACAAAGCACGTATTGATCTATAAAATGTTGTGATTATTGAATTTTAGACTTTTTAAACCTTTGTAGTAACCCTGTTACAACCGGTAACAAATCACAGTGCAAACCTCAGGAGTGCAATATCGAATTCTAATGATCTAACAGCGAGATGAGCTCACGACATTTTTGTCAGATTTATGTTCTATGTCTGTCACATTCAAATCATAAATGTTGCACAACTTTGTCAAGAATGTTTGTGAGAAACATGAAGAAGTGAAAGGTGGTGGAGCAACACAAGTCAGCAGTGTTCCTGCTGGGGCGGGCGGGTCATCCGTTAGTCCAAAGTGAGGTGCCCATCCCCCCCCTCACACCCAGTCGACCAGCCGGCCCCCCCACCTGCTGCTGGAAGTCACAGTCGGCTCTCAGTCCATTAAGTGCCCAAACAACTCAGCACGACTCCGCAGCCATCTTGTTGATAGAACCACACCCAGACATCTCTTTCCTCCCCCAAACTGAAGGATCAGGAGGAGGATCTGACTTCCTACTGCAAGCAGAGCATGACAACCGGAAACCCAACGTACAAACAGGAACACTTCATCCATCCAGACCAACATCTGCCAGGCGGCTTTGTACCGAAGGCCTGTCGAGCTAGAGGAGTTTTAACAGGTGAACTCTTTGGGGTTTTGAGACGAAGAAATGTGTTCAATCTGCTTGACAGTTTGAGCGTCTGGCATTAATAAAGCACCTTTAGAAAACCAAACTGCAGAGTACTCTAACCAAAACAATAGAATTTATAATAAAACAAACTTAAGATGACTCCCAGCAGGGGGTTCCACAGCTGAGAAGGAAGAGTTAAATCCAGTCTGCTGTATTTGAAGCTGTTGAATGAACTGAAAGGCCTGTTTGGAGTTGGGTCATCACATGGAGGAGATCCTGATCCCCCAGGCCTCCTCGGAGAGATGAGATAATGCATTCCAGCTTCACTAGCTACGTGAGATGTCGTGGAAAAACGACGTCACCGAAATATTTGGTGCTTTTTTTCCACTTCTCTGACTTGAACTTGAGTTTACAAGGTCAGTTTGATGTAAACTGAAAAAGCCACAGCTCAGCATCTGCTCAGCATCAGACAGCAGAGAGACTCAGTCAGAAAGTAGCTGCAGCATCTAGCAGCTCAACAGATGAATCTTTGCCTCAGAAGCTGGTTGAGACCAAACATGTATGGCCCATTGTAAGTCAATGAATATTCACTGAGATATTGGTCTAAATATAAATTTGAAAAAAACACCATATCTCACGATCTTAAATAGGAAGTTCAAGTTCTTTCTTGGGCCATGTCCTGACACGGGCAATAACACAACCTCGTAGGCAGAGGCCATAATGATTATAACTATTTGCAGGTTTAAATCTATGTTGTGAAACTTCCCCTGTCTCTGCCTTGACTTCTCCTCATTTTCCCCTGACATGGGACACCACTGACTCAGACCTCCAAACCAGGAATATGGTGACAATTATTTTAAAAGTATGATCACATACCCTGCCTACAAACATGCTCCACTCCCACAAGCTACATCCGACTATCCCTGGATGAGCCGTCATCCGTGACTCATTTCTGGCGAGCGGGGGGGTAAAGGCCTGGTGTTGAGTAACGCAGAATGACCCTTCAATCTGCCCCAGACACTCCTTGCTCCTGGACAAGCACAACTCACTGTGTTTAAACACACAACGTTACTAAGGGAAGTGAGTCAGTGAACTACAGGGAGCTGCTCTAGCCTACAGACACGTCTGTTCTAAAGTAAATTCCCCGGCCTGGTGTATATTGTCTGTATCTATGTTATGTGTGCATGCTGTGCACTATCAGAAACACATGTGTGTAACACCTCGACACCGGGCTGTTGCTATGTCATTACACTGCTGTCTGAAAGCCAGGCCCGTAATTACCCCCAAACATTTTTTATTCCCATGTCACCAAACAAGGTCTTGCAGCAAGAAGTCGAGAAGCAAAGATTACAAGATAAACTCAGTCCCGAGCTTCACCAGGGAGGAGAGAGAAACCCCCCCCCCAGGCTACAATTCCTTTACAGGAAGTGAACGAGGCAGGCGAGACCAATCTTGTCCACCGACCGCGGAGTCAACAGTCCTGGATGGGAGCTGCGGGCGAGGCTGAACAAGAGGCTCTCCACTCTGGTTAACCAAGCTGGGCTGCTTAAAGACGCCTTAGTGCGTCTGTGTCTCCAGCCGCAGTTTACACAGTCCACAATGAAGTCTGACCAGACTGGGGTCCGGCTGTGGTCGGTCCCAGGATATCCGTTACACGTCTGATCACACTCGAGTGTTTACGGCTGAGGTTTCTTTCCCTTGTGTTTAATCTGTCCAGGAGGGAAGAGTCTTCACAAGTTATACTTAGTCCACGTTTCAGATGTAAAACAGAAAGAGTCGCCCTTTGGCAAATGGACTTAAAGGTTTTCCCAAGCGCGTCCAGACAAGTCAAGAAATCTGGGGTTAATGATTTTGAAATCATTTGTCATCCTTTAAGACAATTAGGCAACAACAGCAATAGTTAACTTTAAGTATAAATAAGGGCTCCAACACAATAAAATACACCTTAAGATCCTAAACAGAATATCAGGATGGGACTTTTATTTCCATTATCGACAAGTCAACAAAAAGTTTATCCTTCCTCTGTTTTTACAGATTCAACGTCTGAAAGTTTTTTTTTATTTGGATTCATCATCTCAAAGTGATTTGAAGAGTTTTCACTCAAATTCTCACGCGTGACAAAGAAAAGCATAATTTTTCCTCCTCAAGAAAAAGTTCCTTTGAATCAAAGCCAGTCAGGAAAAAAGTCTCAACAACTTTTTTTTTAGCTGAACTCAAAGTTTGGTTTTGACGTCAGACGTGTGAAAGTTAACCTAGTTTATAGTTAAAGAGTTGAACTAGTGATCTAGGGCTGATAAATCACATGTTATATCCTCTCCTGGCCTCTCCGGTCCTACACAGCGACCACCGGGGCCTAGCTCCTCCACCAAAGCCCAAACCCGACTCACCGAAGAAGAAACTAGTTTGATTATAAACCAACATTTTAACATGTTAACCTAACAACCCGACCCGTGTGACGTCACCAGGGAGACTAAGTTAGCTGCCTGTTAGCCGTTAGCTAGTTCTGGTTAACCCACACCCAAAGTTTAGCCCCCGAGGCGGAGATGGCACGGCAGCTTCTCTCTCCCCCCCCCCACACTTTTACATCGACTTAACTCGGGTAAAACATGGCAGAGCTGGTTCCATGCGGGTTAGAACACCGTCACCCACCTTGTGTAGACGCTTTAACGTGGTTCCCTCGATGGTTCAGAGCAACATTAGCCCCAGAAAAGAGACTTCTTCAGCGGGGACGTGAGCCGAGCACTAGCCGGAGAGAGGGTCCGCTTTGTTTCCGCTAGGGACCGCACCGCCGCGACGAGCCGGCCGATGGACGCACGGGTGGGCTGCGGTGGCTGCGAGTTAACCCGGGTGCATGTGGGCTATCTTCAAAGTGAGATAAGGGCCAGACAGTCCGCGGCTCGCTCCGGACACGTTACAGACGCGTCGGCTCCTTTCGCTGGGTTATTTCTCCCGTTAGAGCCCCGCTTCAACAAACCCCCTGTTCTCCGGTTAACCCCGCCTCTGCGGGAGGAGCCGCGGCGCGCAGGGGGCGAAGGAACCAGCACACCGCCGTGAGGTGAACTCACTGTCACCTCGGATGTGGTGACAAGCCTCAGTTCACACAACGACACACAAAGTCGAGAAGGTGCAACACACTTACACACACGTGTTTACACAAATATACGACGCAACACATTCACCAGGCAGCTTTAACCTAGTTGTAGTTAGTTTTAGTTTTAAATGAGATTAAGCTTAACAATAACTCATATTTAAGAGAAGTTTTAAGGTACTTTAAATGAGTATTTCAGATTTAGATGTTTATTAGAAACATACAATCACTACACATATGATGTCACTCAGATGGCATACAGATGTGGGCCACTTCCGGCGATGATGCAGCATTCCTGGCCTTTTTATGGACCAAACAAAATTAACCTGGGCCTTAAGTGACCCAGATGTTTGTTCATCAAGATCCATGATGAGAAGATGGTGAAAAGGTTTAGGATGTTCCCTGAGCTGCACCATATCCCTCCATCAGGTTTAGTGGAAATCTGTTTTTGTGTGATCCGGCACAAAAACAAACAAACGAATACAAGGAGGAAACACTGATAGAAATAAAAACAGAGAAGTTACTGCAGGAGACAAACATCTAATTCAAACCCAGAAAGGATAACACCAGATATAAACTCTCCCTGGGCACATTACAGCCCAGCCTCAGATTTCGCTTCCCAAAAAGCGTCTGATGACATTTACCACTTCTGTTTTGGTTCCATTTGTTGATACTCTGTAGAGTCTGCATATTCCCTGGTGGTGTACCACTGGTTTCCCACTAACATTTCCCACTTCCTGTGATATCCAAGCCCTATGGGTCAATACAACACATCAGATGAAGCGCAACTGAATTAATCCTCATGTGTGGCTGCAGAGGGCGCTGTTGCTCAGTTACAGTTACATAGTGTTGCTTTAAATTTAACATTATGACAATATAATTTGAGAAAAACAAGCATTTAAGATACAATAAAATGTTACTGCAACAGTTTGGTGGAAATAAATAAAGGAGGAGTAAAAAACAACGTGGGAAACAAACATGAACCAAAACATTCACACATATGTTGAAAAAGCCACTTCCCTGTTTCAGAGGGAGGGAACAAAGATGAGCTTCCACCAGTGAGTCTCAGTAATCTGTGTGTAATGTGTGATGAGAACGCAGCAGCTGGTCAAACAACACATGAAGTCATCATCTCCATTACACATCTGCACATCAACACACACTCATCCCAGCAGCACATGCCTCAGATCATCAGTCCAGGGAGAGTCGGCTGAGTTTCAGCTCCACACACATTCATCACAGAGACAACACAACTTCAATCTGCTGCGATCACCACTGCTTTTACATATTCAGCACAATTAATAAAAGTACAAGTGTATCAGATACTTTAAACTCTCTTCACTAACAGGGACATATTGTACTCTTTGTGTTAGCCGTGCAACAGGACAGTAACTTATTACAGTTATAAAACCCATGCTTGTGATTTAATCAGATATTTTGCATGTTTGTGTGTTAAAATAACATATGAGTATCTGCATGCAAATTAATGAACACACTGCTGACATGTAAGTGGATCAACAATAATAATAATCCAATTATAAAATATAAGTATATTATACATATTGGTATGGTGGCACCATTTTGAGCAGGACTCGTCATCTTGCATGTGATCTGCACTGAGCTGAAGAGAAAGTTGTGAGTTGATGTGGCTCATGAAACTTAAAACTGTTTTATAGCAAAGAGGAATCCTTCAGTGTGTGAATCTGAATGTTTCTACAGGTGGTACTGCCCCCCTGTGGTGGAAGCAGGACATGGCAACCAGGCAAGGAACATTATGGTTCATCAAGACAGAGCATTGTTAATGTTCCACACTTCAACAGGGAGTCAGGCTACGTAGACAACTTTATTTTTATCGCACATTTGAACCACAACTCAAACTGTTTTACTAGGTTGCACATGTTTTCTCAAATGTGCATTGAATCCTCTTGAGTTGTGAGTGAGCTGTTGATGTTCACTATTGATCCACAGTCCTGTGCACACAGGAAATAAAGGAGCAGTGAAAATCAATATAACAGGCCGTGTGTGTATGTGTGTGTATGTGTGTGTATAGACAAAACTAAAACAATATTAAATGGTATTAAATCTTTGAAAAAGCATTTTTCTTTCCCTCAATGAAGCTTAAGTGTAATTTCCTGGAAATATATAAAGTTTCTTGTTCTTGTAAACACATATCATTTCAATACGTTGGTATAAGGGCTGTTGTGATTGTTATATATAACAAATACTGATTGGTATTGTGTTGATATAATTGATACAATAATATAATGATATTGTGTAAATCACCCACTAGGTGCTGATCCGCAGACTGTGGCTCCAAATGGCGTCAGCTGTAAAAGATTTCATTGTTTATGTCCAGAATAATATGTTTACATTTTTGGGTACTGGAAGATGTGTCTTCCATATTTATTAACAGTGAATGATCTTTATATACCGTCTGTAAAGTTTGTAATTTGAGCAAATTGACCCTTTAAAACAAACCAATCTCTGTGGAGCTGGAAAGAAACAGTCGAGTTGTATTTAAAACATTTATTTGATCCAATTCTTTGGAATGTAATAGTCCATGATGAGAGTCTGAGACGACAGGGACGACGAGTGTGGGTGCTGACCAGAAAGTCAAAGTACAAACAATACTTTTAGTCACTTAAGGCCTCACGTTTCCCCATAATTATTTTTTTTAAAACTTTCTTATTTCCTTTCTTGTTTTTTTTTCTGGATCTGAGACGGCAAAAATTACAGAAGCAGTATTGAAAATAAAACTTTTTTTTTCTTGTCGTACAAGGGGGAAAAAAATAAAATGAAAAATAAAGAAACGATGGCACGTACATCAGTGACGGTACAAAAGGACAAAGTGATATTATACCAAGTAAATAAAGTTGTTACGTTTCAAAGAGACGATATAAGCTTTTTCCAGAATGAAAAACATCTCTGTAAATTGTACATTTCAGAATCATAACACTGTCATCTGAAACTGTGAGAAAGAAGCAACAATAACACTCTTCTAACATTCCTTCTCTCTTTTTAAATCAACATCATAAACACATAGATTTTTTTTTAAATATATCAGTGCAACATTTGTTTTCACGTCGGGTGCTGCAGAATCCTTTCTTGCTCAGGAGGAAGAGTTTTATCAACACGTGACCGACTCACACACTCACACACACACACACACACACAGGTTCCCGTCAGACTCAAGAACACAAAAGAAAACGACTGAACCAGGACAACAACATCCAGAGCAGCTTCGTCCGATGTGACGTGTTCGAGGATCTGATTCAAATCCATAAACTGAGGAAGTTTATTCTTTTACGGCAAAACAGGAAAAAACTAAAAATGAGCCCGAGCATCGATTCACAACGAACCGCTGAGCCACCGTCTCGCTTCACATTTTGTGTTGTTTTGTTTGAAAACAAGTTTGTGTGCAGAAATAAGTCACAACTTCTTAAACCTGTGACTGTGCAGAGTGAACATGAAACGTTTGATGGGAGCTGAAACAGAACAAAGCAGGAATATTAACACAAAGGTTGTTGTTGTTAGTTTTTTAAAGCCAACACTCACTGAACAATTGAAAGTACGAATAAGTCAGTTTAATTTGATTTTATGCCTTTTGCCATATTAACCATTAACCCCGTACTTGTCAAAGGAAATGCTGATTATGAAAATTGGTTTATAAAATTCAATTTTCAAGAGGACACGGTGAATCAAACCCTTTTGCACCATTCTGAAATGTTGACAGTTACCAACTTGCTCCCGGATTTAAAAAGCAGATTAAAGTGAAATGAGTTGATTTATGAAGCAGATTCCTTCAGGTAAAAAGCAAAAGAAACAAACCAGTGTTTTAACGGCAAATTACATTTTTATACAACCTGTTGTAAATGATGAATAGAAATAGAATTTATAGAAAAACACTGGTCAGGGTAACACAAACAGGAAAGAATCTAGCCAACCTCAAATCCAACATTCACATGTTTTAAATACAAATTTGTCTTTTTACATAATAAAAAGTTATGAATTGAATGGTTGACTCCCATTGGGCCTCTGCTCTGATGATCTCATCTTGGTTCTAAAAGACGAGACTTGATTCTGTTTGTAGTTTCCAGGACGTGATGATGATCCTTGCTGCTGCTCTTCGTCGCCTGGTGACTCTGATAAAAGTTCATGTATAAATCCTTCCTCTGATAGTCAGCACTGGAGACACACAGACACACACACACACAGCATTGTCACAGCAAAACGCTGACCCCGGGTCAGAGCCGTCCACTTCCTGTCGGAGAAGAGAGGCGCTCTCTGGTGAAGTCTTTCTGACGCTGGACGAGTTTCAGCTCAAACGCTCAACAGTCATTTTGTTTGTCCAACGCTGCGTCTCCCAGTTTGTCCGTTTTACCCTGTACACAAACCATCACCTCCCACAAGGCATTCCTCCACAATCATAAATCCATGTTTCCTCATTGTTAAAAAACTTTGTGTTCCCAGGACACAGCAACAAAACTCACAACTTGATCACGTTTTCAAAACAAACACAAACATCAGGATTCTGTCTCTGTCCGTTCAAATCAAGACTTTTGTACATTTTCTGATATTTGAAGATGAAGTTGAGTTTGATTTCAACGTGGAAAGGATACTGCGGCACTGGTGTCTTTTTCTATATATATATATATATATATATATATAAAAAAAGAGGGGCGCTCAAATATATTAAAACCTATGTACAATATGTTGGATGTGTTATGTGCCATGAAAACGAGGCGTTCAGGGCTCCTACACATCGTCTGAAAACGTAACTGTTAACTTGGATTTGAACGTTTTGAGTCTGTAGCTGTCGAGCAAAGAGAATCTGCAGATCGACTCGGACACGAGAGACGACCCTGAAGACACTGAAGTGGGATGAGCACAATCTGGAAAAAGAAGTTCAAAATTCACTTTCTGGACTTTTCTCCCCTGCATGTTTGTGAGGGGAACCCCGGACAGAACCAGCTGATGAGAAAACAAGGCAACGGAAAAACTGGAGGAAATAAAAGGCACTGTCGGAACCAGACACAGGTCAACGGGTCAGGATGGTACCCGCCGTGCACGCACACACAGACACACACTCACACACACACACACACGCACACGCATGTTCTCACACAAACACACACACACGGAGAGAGAAATATATGTTCATGGATACAGATAAACATGAGTGTAATGACCTCACACACACGCACGCTCACACACACACACATATGTGTTTATGGATGGATAAACATGAGTGTAATGACCACACACACACCATCAGACACACACACACACACACACACTCTGCCCTGTTTAAACGATGACGTCTGAAAACAAACAAAATAAACAAACGGATATTTTCTTTCCATAAAAGTACACAAACGACTCTTATGTCCGAGTTGGTCTCGACACCAGCACGTGATGACGACAAATCAACAAAGCACGTAGAGAAAAAAACAATAGAATCCTTTGTTGTCTTCTTCTTTTTCATCTTCTTTTTTTTGCTGTACAGATTCTTTATACACAGTGCCCCCTACAGGTCGGTCCCTTCCACCGCCGCTCCTGAGAAATAAAATTACATCGGCTCGCTCTCAGCCCCTGCCGTCCCGTCGGAGGCCGCGGGCCCCCGGGTTCCTCTCGCTTGATTGGCTGCGTCATGTGTCCACACGGAGCGTCCTCGGCTCCGTCTCTCGGCCCCGCCCTCACGCCTCTGAGTAGTTAGTCTGTCCGTTCATCTTGTCCTTCTTTAGCTTCACGCCGTCCACCAGCTCAAAGTTATAGTTCTCCAGGGCGGATAAGTTCCTGTCCGTCATGCTGCCCTGCGAGCAGGCGCAGTAGAGCACCACGCCGCAGATGGCGCCCAGGAAGACGCCCAGGGCCGACATGGCGATGATGGTGATGAGGATGGGGTCCAGGGTCTTCAGCATGTTGCCCGGGCCTCCGAGCTCGCTGGTGTCCTGTGAGAGAGAGTCTATCGCTGCAAGAGAGAGAGAGAGAGAGAGAGAGAGAGAGAGAGAAATATAGTTTTGTTCCATTCAAATAAAAAACAAAACCTGTCATTACTTGTGTCAACGAGCAGACTGGTGGTTTTACAAGTTCTGCACCATAAAACTAAAATGACAGGTTTGACTTCCATGTTTGTCTGGTTTTATTTCAGCCCGGTTCTCGACCCCGTGAACGTTGACTCTTAAATCTCAGACGTCTGATTGTCTGTGAACGCACCACAACAGAACTGGTGCCAGCACAAACTGAACGAGGAAGTTGAACTGGTTTATGATGGTTTATCTCACATCACTACTGTATCTAGTGTTTCTGAGCTTTGTTTTAAGCAGTATATCAATGAAATATATTATTATTATTGTTAATAAATATAAAGGGCAGCAGCGGAAAGTAACTAAGTACATTTATTCAAGTAATGTGCTTACATAAACATTTTCCTGCTACTCTATATTTCTACATTTCAAAGGCAAATATTACACTTTTACTAACTTCAGTCAGTTTGTAGTAATAAATGTCAAGTATAAGATTAATTCTTCTGATCTGAAGACGCAGGACGAAGAGTTCTGACTGAGCTGAAGAGGAAACGCTGCCAAAATTAAAACACAGACTCGTCAACTTACGTAGGATGAAGATGTCAGTCGGTGGAGACGTAGGAACTTTTGGATCTGGAAGAAAGAAAAGTAGTAAATATTATAATTCAATACTTTTTATTTACCAGCACATGACTGGAAGAAACAGGTTTTATAAGTCTCAGTGTTATCCTCACCCTTGCAGTCCTCAGCATTGAGCCCATCCAGGATCTGGATGTTGTCCACAGCTATGTGACCTGAGCTGTGTCGGTCTGCCACACCCTCCACCACCACCTGGGAAACCCCCACAGAAACCAGTTAGTCACATTGAACCAGGAGCTAAAGTCTAAATCTGATTATCTTCAGCTTAATACATCTAAATCTATAAACTAAAAAGAGGAGAATTACTTAAATCGGTTTGGGGTACAGCACAAACAAAACACAAACAAAATACAAACAAAACACAAACACAAATCTGTCATAGGGAAACATTTAGATTCAAGTTCTTTGTTTCTGTTTTACCCGATACGAGACGCTGGAGTGCGGCAGCAGGACCCGTCCCTCCCTCCAGCGTTTGTCCTGATGTCCCCCGAGCGTCCACAGCATCTGCTCCCCCCCGGCCTCCTTCCTCTGCCTGATGTGCAGCGCCCCCACGTGGTCACCGGACATGTGATACCAGAAGGACATGCACAGGTCGGCGTCCGGCGCCGTGATGGGCAGGCTCGCCAGCCTCGCCCCCTTCTCCGCCTCGTCCTCGCCCGTCTTGCTGTACGCCTCTGTGTACATCAGCTGCATGTAGATGAAGTTCCCCGGTCGGCCTGCAGGGGGCAGCACAAGACAAGGTAAGAAACAGACTCCCGGCAGCTTTGAAACACAGGACTGCAAATTATTAAACACTTTAAATCGTAATTTTATACCATAAATATAAATATAACACCATTTAGGAATGTAACGGAGACTCAGTGATGCAGATTTATTTGGATTATATACGAACACAAGGTTTCCAAAACTCCCAGAGTTCATTAAAGATTCACTTTATTCCGTTCGCTTGTTGCATTATGTATAATTCTCTGTCTTTAATGGAATAAAAGTGAAACTGTTAATATTTCCTCCTCGAGGTACGAAACAGATTCAAGGTTTCTGTGTTTTCTAACAACACAGAACTCAATAAGCGTCGCTGCAGGAAAACATCTGCCTCCACATCACAGAGGACTCGCTTCTTCTGGCTGAGTCAAGAAATCAAGGTGAAATCGTTCATTTCAGAGCCGCCGCAGCAGAAGAAGAAAGAAATCCATCACGGGCGCGTTGGATGGAGAGAAGGACGCGGAGCTGAGGCATGTTGATGAATTTCTGAGTTCTGGAGCGTTTCACGGCCGTTCGTTCATTTTCAATTATTCCAGGGCTCCGAGCGTCTCGGAGTTCTTGGGCTTCCATCAGAGTTCTGTCTCTGAGACGCTGCTGATGTTTTCAGGGGGTTGTGTTTGGTTGTTGATTTATTTAACGTGTCAGTGCACTTTAATAATCATATCTTTAAGGCTCCATTTACTTTGTTTCTACATTAAATCTGTATTTGATGTTGTACTCATGATTTGGGAACTGTACTTCTGTGTTATTCTGATTTAGTGACACATCTTGTGATATATTACATCTGTAATTCATTATTGACTTCTAGAGAAAGAAGGTCAGACGAGCCTTTCAACACAGAGCTCTCCCAGAGCATCAGTGGAGTGAGAAGAAGGACGCTTAGCTCGTACCTATGTGGTCGTGTGTCGGTCCTCGGTGGACGGCCGGAGCGCCGCTCGTCTGGATGAGCCACTCGGCGCCGTTTCCCGTTTCTCTGGACCAGCCGCAGAACGACGAGAACTCAAAGTTACAGGCGAACCACACGTAGGCTGCAGGAGAGAGAGAAAAACAAAGCCTGTTAGGAGCAGGAGACATTTTAAATGTGATATAAAGACTTGTTTAGAGTTTACTGTCAATGATGACCCATCGTATTTCCTGTTGGGACAGAACAATGTCTGTCATTTAATATTATTTTCTATTGTTTATTTAGCTGTGCAGCAAATTGCTTGTTAACGGTCATTTTAGATTTGACATTTGTGTGACACTGTGTGTAACTCCACAGACGTGAGGGATGGAGCAGAAAGAAGAGGTGGTGGAGGATCAGGGAAAGTAGTGTGACTCATGTATTGAAGTACTGTTGGACTGGTTATAGATATAAAACTCTAATAAATAACATCTTTACATTCTTTAAATTCAACATGATGATTATAAAAACATCCAGACGACCACATCTAGTGTCCGAGCTGCACAAAGCAAAGTCAGACACTTCGACGGAGGTGGAGAAGGGGGGTGAGACGGCTCTATAAAAAATAAAGCGAGCCTTGTAACATCGATATTACAAAGCTGTTCCTGCTGTATCGTACACTCTGTATAAATTGTGTAGCTTGTGGGGAAACGTATTGCACAAAACAAAAAGGCTTGTACGGACGGAATGAGAAAGACGCGGGGCAGGGTTGTGACTGTGTGCGGCGCTGCCGGGCATTTTCCTGAAACACAGGAACCGAGACGTGACCGCGGATCGAAAACAGCAACAACACAAACATATGTTTGGGATCAGGACATGAAGAGAGGGAGAGAGGGAGAGAGGGAGAGAGAGGGAGAGAGGGGAGAGAGGGAGAGAGGGAGAGGAACAGAAGGGTGTGGTGCCACCAATATGCGGATGTGGCCCCTGACGAAAAAAAACCCCCAAACAAGACATTTCCCTCCCTGTTCCTCTGCCGGTGCCAGCGGTGGACTGGCGGCACTGGTTCACCACGGCGACCACACGAATGCACGAGTCTCAAACACTGGACTTGTTGTTTCTGAGCAGCTGATATGAAGCAGGGACGAGCGAGGAGGAGCCCTCCTCCCCTCCCACCCCGAGCTGTCTTCACGCCGGGCTTCGGCTCTAATTGAGACCCGAGAGGCCTTTATTCTCTCCCTCCCTCCACTCTCTCACTACACCTCCGTCCGTTCCTCTCTTTTACCTCTACCTCTTCTAACCCGGCATCTTTTTTTTCTATCTCATCTCTATTCATTCGTCCTGCAGGCACTTCCTCTCTTTGCTTTCTTTGCTTCTCTCTGTCACTGCGGCCATTTATTCCACCTTTCTGTCTATTCATCCCTCTCTCTCGCTCTCTCTCGCTCTCTCTCTCTCTCTCTCTCTCTCTCTCTCTCTCTCTCTCTCTCTCTCTCTCTCTCTGTCTGGCAGTTTAGTTTCTTTACTTGGAGAATAAACTGAAATGATACTAAGACGTTCATGCAGAGAAACAAACCAATATAAACTCCTAAAGCTCTGGAATCTTCTCGTCTTCTTCATCCTGAGATATTTGTGTTTCTTCCAGTTTCACGTCTGAAAACAGGTTATGTGCACGAGCACCTAAACCCGAACTACAGAAACTGATATCGATCTTTAAGAAAAATTTATTTTACCTTTTAATTTGGTACATGTCCAATTTGTTAACATGGAGGAGGCAGGATTTTTGACTGAAGCCAGCCACCAGGGGGCGATAGAGGGATGTCGTCCACACATAAACTGACGCATTAATCTGCATCAGTCGCCCTAACCCTAACCCTAACCCTAAGCTGCATAAATATATACGTCTACTTTGACTTTAGCGTTTCTTTACAGCTTCGAGAACAGAAGAGAAGATGAAAGAAAGATGAAGAGAGACAATGAGAGAAAGAAAAGAAGCCGAGCAGAGAAGAGGGGGATGAATTAAAGATGAGAGGAGTAAACATGGAAGCAGATGGCGCTGGACATCCTCACCTGGCATGAAGTCCACGATCGGGTCGGCCGCCGCGGTGCCTCCTGCTACAGACAGATGGGACAGTGGAAGTGAGGTCAGAGGTCAAAGGGGGCGGGGCCCACGCACACAGATGCCGACACTCGCTCATCTTCTCACTCGAGGAGAAATCAATTCTATCTCCTTTATAGTTAATTTTCAAAAGACGATTGAAAACTTAAACTGTGAGCACGATGAGGGAGAAGTTTCCAAACCGTCAAAATCAACAAGATACATTCAGTCAACGATATATATATATAATTCTAATCCATTTAGAACATGTTTCAAAAAAGCAGTTTTGGTGATTTACCTGTCGCCAAGTCGTAGTCCTCGGGCGCCACCGTCTCGCCGCCGCAGTCCGCTTGCCCCCCCCTCACAGCGGGGACCATGGGTGGTGGACGGCGGGGGGGGTGGGCGCCTTGGTGGTGGAATCGAACGTGGTCGTTAGATGTGTAGAGGCCATGGGCGTGGTAGGGGGCGCTGTCGTTGTGATTTCTGAAGGGTGAAAGAGACGTGTCAGAGGGAGCGAGGGGGAGATTGTGTGTCTGTGTGTGTGTGTGTGTACATCTGTTAGTCCTTTACAGTGTACACATATGGTTTGGGTACATCTGAGTGTGTACATACAGTCTGTGTCACGTTGTGTGTGTGTGTCTTTGTTCTTTCCTTTTGAAGTCAAACTATTAATCTTGGACAGACACAGACATACACACACACACACACAGACACACACACCACATACCACCACACTACTCTTTTCTCTTCTTCCATCCCCCCCTCCTCCTCCTCCTCTATATGCAGACACACACTCCTAATCCCTCTATCCTCTGATTCACTGGTCCTGTGCTGTTTGTGTTACTTTCCCTCAGACATGTAATCTGCTCACAAACATGTTTACAACAACACAACACAACAACCTGTGCGCCCCAAATAATGACAGACATTTAAAAAATATTTATCGAGTTATTATCCACTTGTCTTTTGAGAATTTCTTTCAGTGCTTTTTGAGCGAGGGTTTAAAATACATAAATACATACATACAAATGACTGCAAAGATGCATGGGAGTTACACGCACACACACACACACACAAACACACACACACACACACAAGTTCCTATCTCCCCTTATTCTTATCAGCAGTCTCCCCCTCCTCCTCTCTTCCTCCCCCTCCCTCTCTGACCACTGCAGTAGTAGAGATAAAGCACTTCAGCCTCTCTCTCTCTCTCACTCTCTCTCTCTCCCTCAATAAAAAAACAAAAATACTCTTATAACAATCATATTTTCACGTTCTCATAAACCCTCTGGCCTCTCCTCTGACATCTTGTGTCTTGTAACTTGGATTCACTGAGGTGGAGCCGCTCAGATGTTTGAAACGTGGAACCAGATCCACGCTGACCTCATCATCTGGACGGACTCACAGAAAGACTTATGGTTTCTACAGAAATCTGAATTACAGACTCGATTCCTCGCCACAGATCCGCGGCGCCATAGAGTCGCCGGCGTCACAGGGAACATCCCAGAGGGGAGGAGTCTACGTAGCAGTGGTGTCACATGACCGTCAGATTTTGAGCTGGTGTTCATATCTGCTCCGAAATTCCCTCAAATATTTGTTTCTGTGAATTTGACCCCAAAACCAATGTAAAGAAAACAGTAAAAACTATTAATAATAAACATGAAGACATCTATCAGTAAACAATTTGCAGATATGAGTCTTTCAAAGCATTTATGTTAACCAATATATTATATTTGATAGAAAAAGCATTACAGAAAAGATTAAGTTTAACATTTTACATAAAAAAGTTCCATTTATTTGTTGTATTTGTGTTTTCTTAAGTAATTGATAAAGTTTGGGTTAAAGCCTCAATTACATTTCTTTGTCGTACGGTTTTCATGATGACAACAATTCCCATTTATTTAACACACTTATCGATCATTGTGTTGTTATCTGAAATGTGTAACTTCCTAACATCAGCATCTCAACACTGTCTCGGCCCAAAGTCACATGTTCAGTCCGTCCCTTCATCTCTATGACCTCACTTCCTCCTTTGTTCCCGTCACAGTCGCTTTGTCACTCGAACGTAAAGATGTTGTTTTACGACTCCGGGTTAAAAGCTCTGACGTCGTCTCACACGCTGACTCCAGGTCAGTCGACAATAAAACACAACGACAGGGTGGTTTCTTTATGGAAGCACAGTCTCCATTGTTCAGGACGCTTGTCAATGTGTGTGTGTGTGTGTGTGTGTGTGTGCTTTACACCTTCATGGCTTTGTGCTGTTTCTCTTATAGGTTTTAGTGCATTAGAATAAAACACACTGAGTCTGTTTTCTGTCCATGAACCTAAGTCCATTAAAGTGTCTTTAAGAGGTGTGAAGCCTGGTTGAGACGTTAAACCAGTGTCAGACTGGGAAGGGAACTAGTGACAGTTTCCCCAGTTGAATTTAAAATGTTTTTTGTGTAATACAAACTGAGGAGTTTAGATATGAAAGAAAAGATTGTGAGTCTAAATTTAAATTTGGCAGCGGGAGACTCCACAGTGGGTTTCCATGTTTTCTGTCTGTGCTTGGATAAGTTTTGTTTTCCTCTCTCCTCTCAGTTGCAGCAGATAAACTCATACGCAGCAGCTGTAACCGCCATCTTCCCCCCCGGAGTCGTCTGGAGCGTCCAGGGCGAAGCGTCACCGACTGTAACTCGGCTGCGTCGCTCTGTTCCTGGATATGGTTTGTGAAAGCCGAGCGCCGCTCTGAACCCAGAGCAACTCGGCCGAGGCCAGAAACCACAGGAGCGCTCTGCTTTCATTTCAGCCCAGGTCTGACAGAGTGATATTAAAAACATAATGTGCTGAGACAAATCACCTTCGGGGGGGCGACAGTAGAGTTTCCTCCCGGTAATCGGATCCAGTTTAAACTGTTTCTACTGAAATGCAAAGTTTTACTCCTGTAAAGTTCCAGTTTACACCAGGATTCATAGATTTAAGTGTAAAGATAATTACTTTCTCATTTTAACAGATGTGTATTTGAGTGTAAAGCAGATTTAAAAAGGAGACAAATTGTATTTTGTGTGTTATAAAGGTTTCTTGTGAATGTAGAAGTTATAAAGTTTGAAAAAGAGACAGAACAGAAAACACTGAAGCTCTGATGTGGACTGACCTTCCAGCTCACAGCCCAGCAGCTCCAGGCGCAGGCCCAGGCCCTCGGTGGTGGCCCTCTCCGGGTAGATCCTGACGAAGCGCGTGAGGAACGGACCCATGGACCTCAGCTCCGGAGTGTCGTGGTTCTGATTCCCAGTGAAAATCTGCAGGGACACACAGACACACAACTCGTCAGGGATCAGGGCAGTTTAGATGTTCTCACATGTTTGGTTGAGGAACCTGCAAAACTCATAAAAGTGGAGTTCAGAGTTTTCTTATGAACGTTAGAATGATGAATAATAATGAACAAACATGAAAGTAGATGAAGAATTCTTCTGTTCGAGGGATTTGGGAAATAAACCCGACTCCTCTTCATCTTTTTTTCTATTTTTGTTCAGACCGAGTGTAGAAGTCATGGGTCCTGAGCCGGATGTGAACGAAACCATCAATAACCGTTCAGATCCGACTCTGCTTCTGATCGGGCGCTTTGATAAGAAGCAGAAACCGAACGAAAGGAGGAAACCAAAGCAAACGGCAGGAAATCAGAAGCAGAGTTTCATCCTTTCATCGTCCCAACGCGGAGCAGCACCAGATGAAACCGTTTACTGTCGCTCCGGGAGCCGAGTGGTGGGACAGCGAACACACTCACTGTCTGAGCTGGGGAAAGTTTCCCTGTGTGTGATTTACTGAAGGCTGCAGAGCGGCAGAGGCTCTGGATAAAAATACTTTAAATTGCTCCTCAATGGCGACGCTATCACACTTATCTGTATTATCTAACAGCAGGTATGTGACATCACAGCGTCCGGGTCCAGTTGAACGAGGATAACACGTGTTTGGTAAAAAGACAACTGGTGTATCATCGACTGTTATCATCTTCCAACAGAAACAGAAGTCTGCACAGATGTGTTTGTTGTGGCCATCACATTATTGGTATTAATAACTTCATCAGACTGTAGCACAATTAAACGATTGATTCCTTAAAGAGCATCCGTCTTACTCACATATACATACATATATTATATTTAATTTAATCTTCAATTGAAATCTCGAGCTTAATCAGCATCTTTCTAACAGAACCTCTTCCAGGGCTTCTACCCTGTGGATGGTCTCACAGCACATATTCACTCATCTTTATGCATGAGCACATACATTATGTACAGTGTGTGTGTGTGTATGTGTGTGTGTGTGTTTGTGTGTGTGTGTTAAATCAATGAGGAGCAGCCGGGGCCTCACTGATCCTTCCTTCCTTCCTCGTCTTTTGAAGAGGTTTTATAAAAGAAAGACACAGGAAACAGAGCGTAGAGGCCGATAGAGCGTCCACCTCTCCGTCTGTGGTGAGCCAGCAGGAGTCTGCCGGCTCACCTCGTCCTGCGCTGCCATCTGGACACAGAGGAGGAGGACGTCCCACCAACGGGGCCGGGCAAGGAGAGGAGGAGGCGTCTTTACAGCAGGGACATGAATTTCCTCCCGGGGACGAGAATCAAAGTCACTTGGACGTACGGACGAGGTTTAGAAACTATGAGTTTGTGTCTTTAACGTCCGTCTAGTGGTCGTCTTTGAACCTCAGAACTATGATGTCAACTCACACTTCCTGTCAACGCTGAGTCCTGGTAGTGGGTGTGTCTCTTCGTCTGCTGGGTCATGTGAGTCAGACTGTTGATTCTGAACAAACCACAACTGCTGAACCGACACCAACACACGTCATGTATATCGAATCATCTCACTGCAGGGACCAGGTTCTGGTGGTTCTGAGGCTTTTTGATGATAACACATGATCATACATGAGTTCTGAAGGAGGACGAAGGGTAAGGAGCCAATCCCAGCCACCGATGGCGAGAGGCAGGTTCGCCAGCCAATCACAGGGTCGATATATATAGACACAACCAACCATTGAAAATCACATGAGGAGAACATGCAGGCGAACCGCTGCTCCACTGCGCCGCCCTGACATCCTTAAAGTGCTCATGAAAAATGCATATTCAAAAATATATATTTGATTCATCATCAACCTTGACCTTTGACCTTTTACCAATCAGCTGACAAAGAGACTCATCTAGAGATAAACTCTCGAGGAACATTCACACCAAGTTTGGTGGAAATCCCTCCGTGTGTTTATGAGGCGTTCATTTTGTGTTCTCATAATTTCTCTTTATTCAGTTCAGGCACAGACTTGAATTTCCGCTGCCGTATAAATAATGAAGTTTTGTATCAAGGAACTTTGTTGATAGAGGAATCACAGAGGAGTTGCATGTTTTATCCCCGTCAGCAGCTTGATTTCCATATCGTCTCTGCCCGTGTCCTTGCAGCGGCGGAGCAGCAGAAGTTAATGACGCCACGGGAGGATCACGGGACCTCCGATCGGGTGGCAGGCGAATGAGTGAGAGAACAAATCATTCTGCGAGTGAAGGAATAAATAAACATCGACGCCGCGACCCGACTTCGTGATTTTCATTAAATTTCCCCGCTCTGCTCTCGTGTGGAACCTCGTGCTCTCCTCTTCCGGCTCTTATTCATTTGTTGCGTCTCGATATTATTTGCCCCGACAACAACATTAATTCCCCTTGAGCTTTATTTTTTCCATATGTCGTTGGTTTAGTGGAGAGACGTCAGGCAGCAGCAGCGTGTCAGACTTCATATGAATATCAATCTGTAATTTGACTAAACATTTCATTCCGGTTGCAGTCGAGCTTTCAGGAATTACAGATTACAGCCGGAGGAGCTTTTATCTGGCTTTCTTGTAATTTAGTTTCTTTTAGTCTGCGTTCGCTCGCATCGACACGCCGCCGCCCGAACCCGGCAGAGAGCGTGGAAATCGTGAGATAAAGAAAAGAGGAGGGGGAGGAAAGAACGGGATGAAGAAGAAGAAGCGTTTTTTTCTGTGGAGCAGTTTATAGAAGAGAGAGTTCCCGATCAGAAAGCCCTTCGCTCCACTCCTCTTCATCGGCACCAGCTTCTAACCTCCAGAGGAAGTGTCACCTGATTCAAATGAGCGCTTCCTGGGATGCTCTACTTCCTGGGATGCTCTACTCCTGTGATGCTCTACTTCCTGCTCCAAGGTCTATTCCTTCCGTTCATAATAAATTCAATTTCTTAATCTTTGTTTCTCTTTAAATCCTCTGACTCCAGAACTCCTAACTGAAATACTAGTTGGTATTTTAAGTACATTTTGCTCAAGCAGATTTGGATTTCTACATGTATCGAGTATTTTTACTTTGGGTATTTTAACAAGGATGTGAGTGGCAGCTGATCTTTACAGGGTCCACCCCTGTCGTCCAAGGCTTTCTCTCAGCGCGGCTGTAACGTGGACCACGTACTGCTAAACGCTCAGAGGTCACACAAATAAAAAGATACGTCTCCTACAGGTTGATAATGTAACTGACATTCTGACATTTAAACAACATTTAGTAGATCCCCTCCTTCACCCAATGCAGCACATGGTCTTTGTGAGAGAAGTGTAAATGAACCAACCTTCGGCCTGGTGGTGTTTTCCTCCTTCACGTAGTTCCACTCTTCTCCGTCCGCACTGACGCCCACTTTGAACCTCTTCATGAAGACGTTCCTGTCCCGGTGTTTCCCTCCCTGGAGCACAACGCCGCTCACCATTTTGTCCTGGCCCAGATCCACCTGCAGGGGGGGGGACGAGAAAGAAGGAAACTGAGCCTGGATGCTTTCAGAGCTTCGCCGACATTTTCCTGAAATTATCCAGAGCTGCTGTGCTTCCTAATCCAAGGGCTGCAACCTCTGTTCAACATCTTGTTCAGTAACTTTCCTGTCGAACCACTAAACTCTGACTCAAACCACGACCTCTGACCCCTGAACCCACCTGTAGCCACTCGTTCCTGAAGGGCTGCTTGGTTTGCTGCCCGGTCCAGCCCGACCTGCCCGTCAACAGGCGGGAGTTCTCAGCGACCCAGCCGCGGTCGGCGTAGGAGGAGGCGCTGATCTGGGCGTCGGAGATCTGACCCGACACCATCCCCAGCATCCCCGAGCAGGGGTAGTCTGCACAGGGCGAGAGAGGAGGAGAGAGAACGCAGGATAAGAAACTGTTTAAAAGGCGCACAGGGCGATAAGGGGCGACCACTGCCGTCCTTATCTAGACACTGCTGTACTCAGCGGCTCTGCTTGACCCCCTCTGGTGTTTTAAACCTTTTTATATGCAGTTCAAACTCCAGAGTGGAAACACCACAGATCCATTTATCTTCTGTGGGATGGGTCAATGGTTTGAAGATGAGGCCGGATGTCAAAGGTCGAGATACAAACATTTGATGTGAACTCAAGGCCGTGAAACAATCTGTAGAACAACTGGATCCGTCTGAGTCGGTCAAGCATCCGGAAATAAACGGGAATAATTACTGAATAATTGAGAGACGTCAGCTTGTGTGTGTTTTGGGGGGGGGTTCCCAGAATAAGCAACTTAATGAAATTTCTAAAATACTTAGACACAATGGTCTGGTCATTCTGAGCCACGTCCAATCCATTATCCACAATAATCTAATATCCTGCCTGAACCAGTCTTTGTCTCAGTGGGGATAGTTGTGTTTGTCAAATGCTTCCAGTGCCGTATCTGGTGCTTAACGACAGTCCTCAGCAATGTAAACTTATAAAGCTCTTTATGAAAACGCCCTACAGGACTGTGTGTGTGTTTGTGTGTCTAAAAGAACCAGAGAAATGGGTTTAATGTGAGATTGAAAAAAGCAGATTACTAAAACGTCGTCAGTCAGTGCACGTTCTAGCCTTTTGGGGGCGTAGCTTCGAGGAGAGGGTCGATTCCAGATGGTGGGATCACGCCTAGAACTTTAAGGCATTTCAATAAATAACATGTAAGAAAAAGACATATTCTGCTCATATTCTGGTTAATCATTTGAATTAGTATCCATCGCAGCAGCTCCTCTTTTCAGCCTCTGTCTCAAACACTTGGTTTTATCTCCTGTCTCTTTAAGACTCCCCTCCTGATAAAACACATCTGTTGTGATTGGTCAACCACAAGTTGTTTCAGGAGCTTCAGTGTTTTCTCCTCTTATCACAGACTTTTAAGCTTTGCAGAACTTTTACAATCATAAAAACCTCTATAACTATTAAAGGAAAGAAACAGAAACCTTCTATATCTCCTTTAAAATTGGATTAAACAAGGATCAGGTTTAATCTTGGCCGAGGACTGAATAGTGTTAATAGTTCCTCATGTACGAATACACCACACACACACACACACACACACACACACACTTCCCCAGTTGTGTCATTATATCTGGTGAATCTCGTGTCTCGCACTCTGCCGCCTGCTCTCCCATGAATAAGAGTCTAATCTCTACTATATGAAGCTCCCTACCCAGAGTGGCTTGTAGCACATCAAGGACCCAGGTTTATATAATGTTGGAGGATGAGTAATGAGGCGGCTGCTCTGTAATGAATAACGCTGTCCTTCTGTGGGAGTGTGCACTCGCCTTGGAACGCCGGCGATTATTCTAAATCAACAGAGAGCAGCAGGAGGTTCTCGTCCCGCAGCCAGAAAGATGTTCGCTTGATTCACGATGTGCAAGAGGGAGAAAATGGAAAATAAAGGGAGAGGACGCAGATTGAAAAGAGAGTCGACCTGCAGCCGAGAGCAGGTCGAACTCCTCCAGAGTAAAAGCCTTTTGAATGTGTCTTCAATAAGGTACATTAAGCACTTATACAAATTAATACCAGGTGTCTGTCCATTAAAGCACATTTCTCTTTCTGTCTCCAATGTCTCAAACACATGTTGCATGTGTGAAAGCACATCATAGGTTTCTACATCTATTTAAAATGGATCAGGTTAAATAAAAAGAGGTTAAAGTAAGAAGAAATAATGTTAAAAAGATCAAGAATTCGTACAAATTAATATCAGGCTCCTGGAAGTCAGTTCATGTCTGTAAAACTGTCTCCAGTGTGAAAGTGCAGGTTTAGAAAATGAGATTAACTCTTGTAAAACTTACATTTCTATTTAAAAATAAAAACTAATCAGTTGTTGTTAAAACTGATGAATTTGACCCATATTAACATTTCTGGAGATAATTAGCTTTTTTTTAGAAGATGAACAGCAGCGTGTGGCTGTGAGCGAACACGTACGTGTGTGTGTGTTAGATTAGATAAACTTCAGATGACATTAAACTTTAATGATCCCTGTGGGGAAGGAGAAAGGGAATTAAGAAGAAGGATAATCCGTGATATTTCATGAGGAGTTCCGGTGTGAGTTGTTTACCTGACGTCCTGCAGCCGTAGACCTCGAAGCGCATGCAGATGCCTTGCTCCCAGTTCATGGGGCGGATGCGGACATATCGAGCCAGAGTCTGTTTGGGAAGGAAAGCTTGAGCCTCGGCCACCGCGTTGTGGTTCCCCGTAAAGATCTGAAGACCAGAAAAACACAGGTTAGTACTTTTTAAGACTGATATTCGCTTCATGTTAGTGTCACTTAATATGTTCAATCTATTTATAAACCAGGGTTGAAAGAGAATCAACTTCTCCTGTGGAAACTTCTCCTGCTGCTTCTGTTTCCTGGCGTGTTGCGGTTTGAGTGAAACCTGGTTTGACCTCTGACCTGTGACTAAATATACTTCACTTAACGTCTCAGCCTTTCTTTCTATTGAGGCTGAAACACGAGGCTCCACACGTTTCTCCTCCTTGGCTTCATTTAACAGTGGCTGTCATCGATCAGAAGGAGTTCTTCATTACTCGTTACATCGTCTTTCACTTGCTCACCTTCTGCTTGGAGCCCTCCTTCACCGTGACCCAGTCCTCCCCGTTGGAGCTCAGGTCCACTTTGTACGAGCGGACGTAGTAATGCTTCTTGGTCTCTTTGGAGATGGCTCCCTGCGTCCCGATGGCCGTGATGAACCGGAGGAATCCCAGGTCCACCTGGAAACACAGAGCAGGACGAGGGGATGAGTCGGTGAAAAAGCTTCAGGATCAACAGGAGAGCCCCAGGGAGAACGGGGACTCAGAGCAGCTTGTCCACAAGAAACTAGATTTTTAAAGATAAACATCAACTTGTTTGATCAGCTGTAACAGTGATGAAGTGAGTCAGGCCAACGTGGTGGAAGTTGAAGTAGTTAAAGTTATTGTTAAAATGTGAAAAAGGGTCAAAATTAGTTGAAGAAACTAAAACTAAACATGGATAAATGTTCAAAATACAAAGTTAGAAGTGAAAAAAATATAGGTAAGAATAATATCATAGATAAATGGTCAGAGTATGTATAAAAAAGTAAATTATTGTTTCAATACATATCTAAAAATGAAGGATTACGGCTTAAATAAAGAGTATATGTATTAGTTGATTTTTATTTGAAATACATATTTGAAAGTAACGGATAATGGCTGAAATATATGGCTAAAAGTGTCTGGATTATACAGACGAAGTCGTGTCAGTGACTGGAGTTCATCTGAGGCACATGAGGGACGAGTGGATTCGTGCTGGAACATCCGAAGGGACAGAAAACAAGAAGCTTTCACCAGCTCCCTTATAAAAAAGAAACCACTTAGAGGAAATGAGAGCCCGAAGGTGCAAAACTTTTCTGACTGTTGAAGATTAATTAAACCCGAGTCTGCCGCAGCACAAGGTTGTGTTTCTTCAGAGCGGATCTTCAAATGTCAGCGAGTTAAAGAAGAGAAGCAGATCTTTCTTAAAAAGGAAGAGGAGCCTTCTTCAGAGATTTCCTCTTTACATTACGAGAGGATGTAATTTGTGAGTTTAAAACGTTCTACTTAGTGCCCACTCACCAGGAAAGAGACAAACTCTCCTCCCACACAGACGCTCCTCTGGCTCGGACCCGTGTCTCAGTTTCCTCGGATCTCATTAATTAAACCGTGAGACGTCCACAAGCAGACGGTGAAGATTCAGAGCAGGACGCAGGAGAGACAGACACACAACGTAACTGAGACCTCTGAGGGGACATTACACCGTCTCTATACTTCACTGCTAAACTGTGCTGACAAGTATCGGAGGTAATGAGAACTCCTCCATCATCTCACTCCTCAAATAGCCACTTACACCTGATGGGACGAGGCGCCGACGGATTCAATAGCTTTTTAAAAATCCTCTCAGTCATTTTGATTGTGGAAATAGACACGAAAAAAACACAATTCCCAGTATAATAAACCATGAATCTTGGTCTTTAACACAGTGGGTACGGAATAGATATTTCCTTATTGGTCCCTTGTTGCTCTTTTTCAACTTATTTTTTTTTCTATAGAACCGGATGAAGCTGAATGTGTTTTGCGTTTAGGTTTAATTCAAACCAGTTGAGTCCAGAGGAGGAGTGTGTGTGTTTGTGTGTCTGTGCGTGGTGGGAACCAGCTCACCATCAATTTTACGCTTGTCCACCCACATCACTAATGACTTGTCTGTGACCTGTGGGGTCTGAGTGTGTATCTACATGTATATATAGAGTCTGCAGAAGATTTTTAACAGAAAATAACACTGATACACTCATTAAAATCACTTAATGTTCCTGTGTTTCTGACCCTCAGGCAACACGTCCAGACCTAACTTGTGTTTTTAACTTTAATTTGATCTCCCAAACTTACATCCCTGACATCCTGAGCAGATTGAGCAGATATCATTTTTCATCTTCATGTTTCCGGTTCCTCCGGAGTGGATAAAGTGACTTTAGGACGAAGCTGGGATCTAATCACTCAACTTCCATGTTGAGGATTTAGTTGTTGTCGAATGAGGATTTTCAAACTGTTAAAACTCTTCAGACCTCGACTGATATCTGCTGAATCATCTGATGACCTGTCACATCTTAAAATAACCGACATCTGTCAGTGTCCACGGCTCAATCACCGGTTTGATTGAACGACTAGACTGAATAAACTGAATAAACTGATTTACCAGAACAGCCAACAAACTGAAACCTTGTTTCCGCAGACGTCCTAAAAAAAGAATACGAATTTAACCTTAAAAAACCTCCTTTTTTTTCTGGGAAGTGATTTAATTTTGGTTTTACTCAAAGAGCGATTGGAATAAACATGTGATTTTCTTTATTTCACAGAAATCCTTCAAACAAATCTCTAAAAATGAAATCACAGCGACATCATCTCATCTTGTGACGACACTTTCTTTCCCCAAATTATCATCTACGCACCAAAGACAGATAACAAGTCGAGGCATTTTAATCTCCCTGCTGCCGAGCGGCGTCGAGAAACAAGCCCGTTCAATGTGCTTGAAGAAGAAGAAAGATCATAATCATCAAAGAGCAGAGCAGCGATAACACAGAGCTCTACAGTCGGGTTTCTGTTTAAATCCACAAATACTAAAGCTTATCTGAAATGAAGATGACTTCACCGAGGCTGTGGCTCCATATTCAGTTATCACATCAATTTCCTCCAAAACTGAATCAAAGCACAGAGTGAAATCAATTTATTCTCATAACCGGGTATTAAACGAGGTCATTTCCATTCCACTCCACTCAAACTAAACTAAATTGCTTGTTTGTTGAGTTTGAAAATCATCGGTTGCGACTGGACTACACCCGAGCCTTCAGTGTGTGGGATGCTGGGGTAATATATGTTGTGTAATTATGATACTGTACATGGGAAGGAACCAGAGGCCGTGAACTTTCTACCACTGAAGCTTCTTCAGGAGGAAAGTAGAAAATAGATTCCCCCGCCGCTCTGTGACTGACGGGGAGACCCCTGGGAAACGAGGCTTTGTGGGATTGTTCGCGCTCGTCATTCCCCCTGCATCCGGATCTAAAGTCCCACGAGATGTCCCCACCCCCACACCACACACACACACACACACACACACACATTGCTGTATGAGAAAATTATAACGTGCCTGTGAAACAAGCTAACTTCTGTTATTGATCGCAACATCAAGAGTTGAGTTAGAAAGTGAAGACGTCACGTAGAACAGTGGTCCCCAACCCCCGGGCCGTGGCCCGGTACCGGGCCGTGGGTCATTTGGTACTGGGCCGCACAGAAGAATAAATACATTACATTTTTTCTGTTTTATCTATTATCCGGTCATTTTTCAAAATAAAACAGTGTTTTATTTTGAAAAACTACCGGATCCTCTCGTTTATGACTCATGCTTTACGCATTTCAAGATGCTTGTCTCGGTCACATCACTTTTTCGCTGAACACAAACCAACACGGTATTTGTCGGACCCATTTATCAACAAACCAGGTGAATCCAGTCTGTTTAAGAAGGAGATCAGCTGCTGGAGGTCGCAAATGACGGCGGCCTTAAAAGGAAAGTGTTTTCTGAGCATTAGAGCTTATAAACCTTTTATAGTAATAACACAACTGAACATGACTATGAGAATATGTCTCCTTTGAGTCGCATGTGTCAGACTTTGTTTTGTTTTAGTGTGAACAAGCCACACGTATCTTACACTCGCTATTTTAATAATGATAATAAACATTTAATTACAAAACATGAGAAAATAAATCAAACTAGACAGGAGAAAAAGAACATTAGACAGTGGATTACTTAATAAAACAGTATAAATATATAAAACTGAGTCAAATATTTCTGAAGCGTATTTCTAAAGCTTTAAAGATGATTTCTGTGTGTTCGGTAAGCTGAGAGCTGTGGGGATCGAACGGTGAACGCCTGGTCTCCCTCGGTCGCCCGCTGTGACCGGGGGTACGAGGGGCCGAGAGGGCAAACACCAGGTCGATCATTCACAGAGGTATTTAGAGAGTGAGACTGTTTACGGCCTTAAAGTTGAGCAGTAACATCTTATATTAAATCACGATAAATAAGGTTTAATGAATGAGCTGCTGGAGTGAAATGAGCTAACGGACGGTTCCCCCGGGTCTGAATGAAGTAAAGCTGCTGAAGACAGTCATCTATTGTCAGGACTTGTTTTCTATAGCAGCCGCTCAGAGCTCCATTCTCCGGACTTCCCCAGCACGGCGACTAAAGCTAATTGCTCTTCCATCTTCTAATTGCTCAACACTTGGCAGAGCCTCCATCTTCGACCACAGAAAACAGTCTCACTTCGGGCTTTTTTTAATGAGGGGGGAACAAAACGCAGGAAGGAGACATAATTCAGTCTGAGTGTGTCTAAAGCAGATTGAACAAAAACACTGCTGCTTCCTGCCAGAACAGGACACTGCACCAACAGTGATAGTGAAGAAACAGTCAGTTATTTCTCAGGGTTCAGTGGAGACTCGAGGAAGTGTCGTCCCCCGAGGATCCAGAGCAGAGGAGGAAAAACAAGTTTTCACTGCAAGTTTCTTTACTGAGAAATACAAGAAAACTACATCTGCTGAAGTTTATCTTGATTATTGCTGTGCTGAGTTGTCATTACTACATCAGTACATCAGTATTAATTAGTCAATACTACATTATAACTTGAGTACCTAATAGTTATTACTGAGTGGTCATAACTATATTTAACAAAGTATTACTTAGGTATTCAGCAGTTATTACTACGTTATTACCTGATTACTACAGTTACTACTACATAAGTCAATAATGCATTATTACCTGAGTCCTCATTACTGTATTAATAAAAGTATTCATAGTCATTACTACATTTGTCATTCACACATTATTACTTGAGAACTCACTAGTCAATACTACTTTATTACCTGAGTACTTAGTAGTCATTAGTACTTTACTTGAGTACTCAGTATTCACAGCGTCTAATATGATTTCCTTTAACTCCTTTATGAGAAATCACATGCTAATGTTTTTATTTAGAACTTTAACGTGATTATGTTAATCTGATGACTGACGTTTACAGAATCTTAAGATGATTTGGCATCGATGAAAACGAGGAATCATTTCTGAAACACTTTGCGTTTAGCAGCCTTGAGATTTTAATCCCAAATTAAACCAACGCTCATTAGATCCAAGTCTTTGTCTTTATGTGACAAATTTAATTAAATTACTTATTGAACAAAACATTAGATTCATGATGAGCACAGACACAGTGGAGATCCCCCTCGGTTCATAAGATCACTGTGGCTTCACTCCAGAGGTCTGCTCTGGATCACGAGACCCTCAGACTCCCCCTGTGGGATCCCCCCCCCCAACCCAAATGTGTTCTCCAGATGCTCGACGCTCTTCCTGGTGCCGTCCTGAAGACAAACAGCAGGGCGTCTATAAATACCTGAAGTCAGGAAGGAAGCGTTTCCTGGGCCGACGTCACGAGTTCAATAACAAGTCACTTTACAGCCACTGGTGCAGTGAGGGACAATCACACACATGGAGCCCGTACTGGTTCTTTTTAAAAGCATTGTTCAAGACAGTGATCACACTTAAGATGAAGTCAAGTATTTAAAACCCAACTTTAACGATCTTTAGTATTGCAAATGTGGATTGTTCTCTAGGTTCAAAGCTCATTTCCACTTTGCTTTTATGTTCCTGCTGCATAAGTAAAATGTTTTATATATTCACATCAATAAAATGTGGATATTTGTAATGAAATGCAGGATTTCCATTTCACTGCACACACACAGCAGCAGGCTGACAAAATGAGTCACTGCAGTGAAAAATATGATTACAGATTCATCATAAAGAAAGATAATGAGCTCACTGTCTGCCACCATCCAAATCGCCAAGGGTAACATCACCCGACAACATTATGAATAGCGACCTGAAAATAGTATCAATAAAATATGAATGCCTTTAAATGAATAATAGAGTTGTTTGCAGAGGAGGAGGCCGACATGCAAGAATTAACCAAGTCATAATTTTCTTTTCAACTGAGATGAATGGGAAGCCGCGAGGCAGAGCACGCTGTGAGGAGCCGGCCACGCATCACACTTAATCAAATAAAGTGGGATATTCTCTTCACACAAAAAACCACCACTCATAACTCAGATGGCTCAGAGAGTCGAGGGCGAGCTGTAAATCAGCGTGGCAGGAGGATGGTCGGTGCCAGAGGAACAGAAAACTGTCTTCATACAGAAAGGGGGGGGGGAGGGGGGGGGGCCTGACAACACGACCAGGCTGCACACTGGTTGTGTTGTCAGTTCCTTATTGTGTTGGCTAACTTTTAAAGTAGTTTTTCCCATTTAAATGGAGACAATAAGCGAACTGGTTCATTGAGTTAATGCTCTCTCGGCTCTAACATCATTATGTTATAACCACCAGGAAAGTTCACGTCCTCGTGGTTGAAACATTACATCATCAGAGGTGAGGACAAGCGAACTCTGTGCATTTCTTCATCTGTCTCATGGTTTTTCTCCTGAATGCAACACTGGTGCTGAGTCATCGTTTCTCACGTCTGGATTCCACTCGCTCCATCAGCTGCAAGAAAATCACCTCTGACCCTCGGAGAGGAGCTGAAACCTGCTGCTTGTACTTTCTCATTCGATATCTAACTGACGCTGTTTAATCAAATCACCATAAATAACTGAATTATATGAACATGGAGCCTGGTGGTGTTTTTAAATGAGAAATAATCAAGATACCGAGTCGACAGAGAGCTGTTTGGAGTAAGAGGTTAAACTGTCCTCGTTAAAACTGAAGAATGTTATAAAATATACAATTAAAATCTTACAGAGATGGTTTTACTTCCCCCTTCCTCCTGCCCTGACCCCAGCAAACAGCTTCTCCCTCTGTAGACGTAACACAACAATGAAAACAAAGGTGTAAACAAACGAGCGCCCCCTGGCTCCACCCTCCTGCCGGTGCACTGTGCACGTGTCCTGTCTGTATATTGAAGTTTCCTGCAGGTAGAGGGCACGCTGCGGATTCGCTTCACAGACACAGTTTGGTAACACTTTGCCCGGAGGCTCAGACACAAACCAGTGTTCCTGTGCTGGAACATTATCTATTATTAATCACATTACCGAGCACTCACTGCCGCTGAGTGGACCTGGGGCCTCTGGCGTCCCCGGTGGCTCGGGCCGGCACTCGGCCTGGTTCCTAATCAAGTCTCGTTCGCAGGGCTACAAGCTGAAGATGTAATTGAAAGCATGAAGTCGTCTTTACCTGACGTCCGGATCCTTGTGTTACAGCTGATTCAAGGAATCTCTCTCCGTCTGTATTTTTAGATATTAATAATCTCCAGTGCGGTTTTTCCGATCTTCTTCAAAATGGTTGGTGTTTTATTGGAAGACAAACGAAGTCCAGTCGGGAATTTGGTGCAATTTGGACGAGTGACACGTATGAGTCTTCATATGATATAAAGATGGATGCCATGACAGCTTCCAAAAGTGAAGCCAAGGCATCTATACCCCCACCTGGTGTTTTAATTTGTTATTTGATGCTATTAAAACATCCAAAGTCTCTTTTAAGTCCTATAGAAAAAAGGAAGGGAAGCATTAATCCTCCATTTGTAAACGACCTTCAGGTGAATCCTTCATCATCCTCACACCCATTAACCTCCATTAAAACTCTGTCCTTCATATATCATGATGTCCCACAGGACTCAGCTGCTGCCCGGTAGCTAGAAGAAGTCCCCAGACGGACAATACAGAGGCACTCGGACTAATCCAGCACTGAGGCCGTCTTGCTGTCTGCTTCCTGTTGCCCCGTCAGGAAGGAAGCAACGGCCTGTTCTGGCTGCGAGAGGCATTGTGAGACTTCCTGTATGAGTTCCTGTCCCGGACAATGGGACGCTCCTGAAGCTCCACGGCCGCACCTTACTGTTTTCTTATTGAGAAAAACAAAGCCCAGTTCCAAGTGAACCAGGACTCCTGTGGATCTGGAGCTCCAGTGACCTGTTCTCCTCCTGCCGGGTCTGAGGATTCCGGCACCGAGAGGAAATCAGA
Organism: Pseudopleuronectes americanus; assembly: GCA_038501795.1. Lineage (NCBI taxonomy): Eukaryota > Metazoa > Chordata > Actinopteri > Pleuronectiformes > Pleuronectidae > Pseudopleuronectes > Pseudopleuronectes americanus. The sequence goes on from CM076730.1 coordinate 20,331,337, forward strand.
GAAATACACAGGCTACAGAAGCTAAACCAAGATTGTAAATAACTATAATCTTGTTTGATCGTGGTTACGACGACAAGAGAAGAAACTACACAAACCTCATATGTGAATAAAAACATTAGTGGCTTCTCTAAATAATGTGATCACCCCATCACAGCCTGTATTTTCAGCAGCTTAACTACAATGAGGAACTAATATCCACAATAATAATAATTGTTAATAATAATTATTTGGTTCAAGGCTGAAACAGATCCCTGTCCCTGATTCGTGGCTCAAACTCGTCCTCGACCAGAAAAAGATTAAAATTCATAAAAACCCCTTCGAGCACCGAGCTGCTCTGTGACCGAGTTCAGCGGCTTCAGACTCCGACGTCAGATTTCACAATGAAAGTGACAAAATGTCAAACTGTGCCGGAGCGGCAGACTGCACTAAATAATGCATCCCGACTTTCCTCTTTTATCCCGAGTCCATACAACATGCAGAGAAGTGTGTACAAATGAGTGAACAATATTCAGACCAGATGTGAGCAGGAGATCTCAGAAGGCACAGACGGGTTCAGACTCCGGCGACTTTGTTTCTCTGTGAGTGAACCAACAAATACTCTTCATCCACTTTGAGATCAGACTCCAAACTGAGAGCCAGCGTTTGTTTTTTTGTCTCAATTACTTCAAGAATTCAAGGTGGCGCCTTCTCAGATGTTCTGGAGCTGAAGCATCTTCATCTCATCTCTTCGTTATATCGTTCCAATGTGGTGTTATCTCTATAAACAGATTCCTCGTGTGAAGATACACAATCTGTTGGCCAATCTCAACAAAGCGAAAACAAGGCCCAAAAACAGAAATATCATAGAAATGAAAGAATTAACGCAAAACTCTGAAACTCAGCCCTTCAACCAAGTTTCAATAAGACAGACAGACAGACAGACAGACAGACAGACAGACAGACAGACAGACAGACAGACAGACAGACAGACAGACAGAAGGAGGTATGGAACCACTGACTGACCTGGATCCACTCCCTGACGGTGTCGTCCGAGGGCGTCCAGCCGTTCTCCTGGTAGTTGAGGCGGGAGCGCTCTGGGGACCAGTTGGGGTTGTACTGGGACGAGGCGCTGATCTGCTCAGACGTCACCTCCCCCGACTCCATGCCCAGCGGCTCCATGCAGGCGAAATCTGCCAAAGACGGAGAACACTCATTAGAAAAAGCAACATCGGGGCCTGAGGCTCGTTTACAAGTGTGAATAATATTATTTTTTATTTAAGATCATTTGAATCGATGAACATGGATTTCTCTCTCTGTGAGCTGATGTAATGACTCTGTTTGACCACAGGAGCGTTTCCAGGGACTTTGAGGGCCTCGGGCAAAAAGAGAACAAGCAAATGAACCAGATTCATATAAATAATATAAATAAAAAGCATTGCATCATTTAGTCATTCTAGTTTTTGTAAGAAAGTACTCGTACATAGATGGTTCAAGGGTTTAAGGGCGTTCTCGCAAAACAAACGTTGCCTGATGTAAACAGACGTTCTCGGGGGTGGGGCGCTCAGCTCACGGCCCCCCCCGGTGAGCGCCTGCCTCGTCTACCCTACTAACAACAATAATAATAATAATAATAATAATACAAGTTTCTCAGTCCACAGTATCAACCAATGAGAAGCTGGTGCTCAGGTCACTGTTGTGAATCAAGAGCTGCATCTTTTCACTGCACATAAACTGGACTCGTAAAGAGAAGTTTGTGTTTCTCTGTTAACACACAAACCAGTTTTCAAAAGGTGACTTCACACACAGTTAAGTGAAGCGACTGAATCCTGCTGCTAATGGCTGAAATAAATCATTCATCCTCTCCAGAGTCTGAAAGAAGCAGTTCAAGTTAAAGTCGTAAAAACATGGGAGGGAAACAACTCGTTGTTGTTTTCTGAGTCGGGCAGAAAACAACAAGCGATCAGTGTGAAGAGAGAGAGAGAGAGCGAGAGAGAGAGAGAGAGAGAGGAGAGAGAGAGAGAGAAGAGAGAGAGAGCGAGAGAGAGAGAGAGAGAGAGAGAGAGAGAGAGAAGAGAGAGAGAGAGAGAGAGAGAGAGAGAGAGAGAGAGAGAGAGAGAGAGAGAGAAGAGAGCGAGAGAGCGAGAGAGAGAGAGAGAGAGACGACCAGACGCTGTAAAGAGTCCGTCCCTGCTCCCCGCCGAGCGGCCGGGCTGCTGAGGTGGCAGCGTCAACAACAACACAATAACACAACCTGACACCTCTGTATGATATTTATATGTTGAAGTGCAGACTTTTACTGGAACTAAATGAAAACTCGAGTAGATTCCTCAAACAGCCGCGATAGTTTGACACACGTCACTTGACACTCGGCTCTTTTAACCTCTTGTGTTTGTGTCTTTTACTTTATTTTTTCTGTTGCTTTGTTTTCACTTTATTCTTTATTGTTTTTCCTTCACGGTGATTGTATATTTTTACTTTTTGGCTCAACACCCGTTGTTTTAAATTTGATCTTGAATGAAATTTTATTCAATTATTTTTTGTTACTTTTTTCATTTATTCGATTATTTAGAATATTTAAAGTCACTCGGAGCCCAACGTGGAGTCTTGAGATTGATATTTTATTGAAATAATTATTCTAAAAGTTACGTATTTCAGCTGATGTCGTGTGCACGGTGGAGATTTAGTCTTTCTCTTGATTCAACTCGATATAATAACTTTAAACTGAAGGACAAAGTTCTCTTGGTCTCAAAAAACATTTGGATAATCTCACAGCACACGTCTACATCTCTGAAGAGACAGTTTCGAAATGTCCTAAAACGCTCTGAGACAATGAGACAGTAACAAAGCTTCTACTTTTCTGTTTTTCTTCTCGTCCTCCACCTCCACAAACTATTTCTTTCACCCTTTTTCTTATTATTCACCACCTGACCTCCTTGTCCCCCTCACAGCAGGCGAGAGGGACGAACTTCAGCCCCGTCCGTCCACCTCACCGCCCAAAAGGAAAGACAGGGCGTAAACCGGCCCCCCCCGCCGCTGCTTCAGCTGATCAAAGACCTGTTTCTGTGGGTGGTGGCAGGACGCAGCGAGAGAAAACCCTAAACTCTCAGCTGGAGATCTGAAACCCACTGTGCTCAGCGAAGCTCCTTCCAGAATAGAACTTCTTTTCTGGTAATTATTAAGAGGCTGAAGACACAGAACCAGTGCAAAGATCAGTGTGAATAGAAGATAAACGTTATTTAGTCAGAGCTCGAGCTTCAACTGGTAATGGCAACCGTCGTGTTCCAGATGGTTTTATTTGAATAGATAGAAAAACCCTGTTCTTTGAAATACGATTTAAAAGCAATATTTAAGTTAATGGGGTTTTACGACTTGTACTGGATCCAGCCTCAAGGGGGCGACTGAGATCAGAGACGAGACCACGACTCAACTTTAAACATCTAACGGCTCATTTCTACATTTAACTTGAGAACTCTTTGTCTCTGATACTCGTGTCACGGCTGAATCAACGTGGACAATTTTTAATTCAATCAAGACGTGATCTCACATTGTTCTGATTACCCTACAGAGCTCTTTCATCTAAGTTTTTTCCTGGAATCGAACAGAAACGGCCGCTGCACCACAGGAGGTCGAGTCCCCTCTGGTGCTGTGACTCCTGTGAATCCTGTGAATCCTGTGAATCCCTGGTTTATAGCGTCAGTCGTATAAAACTGGAGAAAAGACTCAGTGCTTTGGTCTGAGAGGCTCTAATTCAATCTGCCGAGCTTAGCTGGGGGTCTGAAGGCAAGAGTAATTGTCTCTGTATGTGTGTGTGTCTGTATATGTGTGTGTGTGTGTGTGTTACTTAAGCTAAGATAATTGGAGCTCTGTCTAACACCACCGCAGCTCTGCTCTCATCCCAGTCAACACAACCGGGTCGGATCTACCTCTCAGACGCACAACGGAGCACGCAGACATGTTTGATACATGAAGGCTACATCTATATATTATCACCTTGTCAAGAACAGTCACCATCACACACACAGACACACACACACACAGACACACACACACGTATAAAAACCCTGAGGCAATAAACGAACGAGAAAATAAAACAAAGTGCAGATAATGACTCCAGTGGATGATTCTCCTGCATCTAACATGCACGTGAGACTCACAGTGATTTATAAAGACTTGTAGTGATACACTGATTAAATGGTGCATTGTTTTCACTGTTATATTCAAAATATGGCAAATTTTTCACATTAAAGATTAAAAAACTATTCTTTACAACGAGCTGCAGCGACGTTTTCTGATATAAACGCCAGAAAAGGCCTAGAAAATTAGATTTTTTACATTTTCCAGAGTTTGTCTTTCACATATGAAGAAGCAGACGGAGCTTATTGACTCGTTCTCAACAACATGGAGACGTTCAGAGCGTTCAGTCGGGATCTTTAAAGTTCACTGCGCCCTGTGAGCCCATAACTCAGCACAGAGGACGTTACGTAAACTCACCTCTGTGCTCGCTCACATTCCTGCATCAGGGGTTCACTGAGGTGGAGGTCACCGGAGTGTAGGAGCCACACGGACCAGCATAACTCAAACCTCTACAGACTCGTCAGGGGTCGCACGGTCAACCAGGGGCAGACGAACGGGCTTTCAAGAATGTTAAAGACCATGTGGACACGACCGGGACACGTTAAAGAGCTCAAACTGGAGCTTTACTGGGACAGAAGCAGCTGGTTGGTTCCACCGGAGACAAGGAGCAGGTCAAACTGTCCTTTATCAGCTCTGGATCACGTTTTACATTTAAAGTTTGAGCTACAAGATAAGAAATCAGTGGATAATTTGACATTAAACATTGACTGTGAACATTTAATTCAAACTTATCAGCCACCATCTATCTACTGATTCCAGATCTGTGTGTGTGTACGTGTCTCTCATATCTCCAGAACTTATCAGCTTCAATTTGTCTCGTCTATATTTTCCAAAAATAGCTTAATTACGTTAAAATTGTCCTATTTTCTCTGATACATTTGTTATAGATTCAGTTAATTTACGTTGGAAGCGTTTTTGAACACATGCAACAACCACATGGGGCCACAGTCGTAAAACAAGTCGGATTTCCTTTCCTCTAAAAGGACGAATTGTCTTTCTGCTCGTCTTCCCTCCAACATGGAGGTCAGGGGGTCAAAGGTCGACACATAAAACAGCTGCTTTGATGCTGGAAGGAAGTTAGCGCCTTGCTCAAGGACACTCCGCTGATACCGGTCTGCCTACAACCAGCAGGTGGGACTATGATATTGTTTATACAACACAAACACACAGGGGACATGAGTCCACACTCATCCAGCGGCTCACCCTCGTCCTCGTGCCCCAGGGGGGGGGCTCCTCTCGCGGATGGTGTAGTTGGCGGAGAAGCCCTCCTTGGCGATGGCGTTGTCCGTGGTGATGGTCATGGACAGGATGCCGGTGTAGGAGATCACGCGGCCCGGGGACGTGGGGCCACAGTATCGGCCGATGTGGGGACCGACTGGGGATCGACGGAGAGAAGAGGAGAACGTCAGCTTCATCACTCACAGAGTTTATTATTCATCAGCACTCACTTTGTCCTTCACTGCCGCGGGAAACGTTTCGTGACTTCAGGCTAAAAAACAGTCAAAGCTTCAGAGTCGAGTGTTTTTTTAATCTGTTGTGTTACAGAATTAAAATAAAACCCGTAGTCGCAGCTGATCCCTGATCTGCTCAGTCTCTCACCTCCAACCTGTCAGAGGTGATGTTGAACTGAGACGAGAATAAAGTCGAGATGACGCAGGCACACACATTTCAAAACTAAATGTGCTCGAGGCTGTTTGATGAAAAAACATGTTTCATGTCTCAAAAACGAAGAAGGAATCATCGTCACTCAGACTCCACTCATCAGATTGGAGGAATTACTTGTTTTATTCATTGTTATATTAATATGCAATCTGTAGTTTGAGACTTTGAGCTGTTTGGAGCTGAAGGAACAAGACGACCAGTGAATTAAACATCACGTTATCACTCTATTTGAGTCTCAGGCGTAAATATGACTTTTGAATAAAACAAATCACTTTGAAAAAAAAACTCCTTAGGTTAGTTTAAAACTGTAAATTCAAACCTAGCGTGAGACATTTTTAGGACTAAACCTGCATTGAAATGATGGAAATTAATATTGATACAGACAAAAATAGTGCTGAACTTTCACAACAGACAAAAGAAGGTAAAGTAGAGATTGATTATTCTCCAGTGAACCAGTGGATTTATCTCTGAGGAAACGAGTCGAGCTGAGCCGAGGCACAAACTGGAGCCGGGATCTCCTGGAACAACACGATGCCCACAGCTCGCTGCCCGTTCCATCCTGTTCTTATCAGCTGGAGAAACAATACCAGACCCCCCCCCCACACACACACACACACCCCCCCGCCTCCTGTTCGGCACAGATACAGAATCTGCAGCCGAACGTTCAGCCCAGAATTAAATCACACGTATCACATTTCTCTCCAACGTGTTCCTTCAGGCCTCGGGGGGGGGGCAAATCATCAGAAAACACGACGGCGGTGGAATTCTCAGCGTCGTTAATCTGCTGGATTATATTTATCGGTTAGATTAAAGCGTGTCGTCGACAATCTGTGACGGATTATGTTTTACATGTTTCCAGCCTCGTCTGGGGAAGTGTGAAATCGTTAAACTGGGAGAAGCTGCGTCTCCTCTCAGCTTCGTACAGGGGCCCCGGGAGATTGTGTTGTTCAGTTGTGTTGTTCAGTTGTGATGTTGCAAACATGTTGTAAAATTGCGTCATGTGTTTTCTTTAATCTGCGCAGCTTTGAGTTCTCCAGAGGGGATGATAAAAGAGGTTTTCTGCAGTGAAAATAATCCAATTATGATATTTACAGGACTTGTATTGTTTCCTCTGAGCTGCAGAGCGCTGAGGACTCCTGGGGCCGAGAGAGATGTGGCTCCAGTTTGGTAATTTAACCAAAAAAGGGAATAACTGATTAAAATGAATTTCAAACAGTTTCATCTCCAGATGTGGAGCTTGTGATAAATATGTTTTTGTCAAAATTCTTATTTTGCCTTATTTATCTTTTTTACATCTTAATCCAAATATTAGACCGAAAAAAGTGTTTGATAGGAATGAAAGAGGAACATGCTGGTCTTCACCCGGCCACAGAGACACAACATGCCCCAACACACACACACAGAGACATGATGCAAACAGACACACACACACACAGATCATTGGACAGGAACAGCCCTGGCATGTGATGTATGCTGGCACATCTTTAAAGTGTGTGTCACTGTCTGTCTACCTGAGCCAGTCTTTGTGTCCCTCATATTCCCATGCCAGCAGCCCCATCATCCTGGCACTAGTCAGGCAAAGCTTCGGGCACAGCGGTGAGTATTGTGGGCATCCTGGCAGCCGGCTCAGGCCCCGTCAGAGTGTATTTCACACACTGTACGGCTAATTAGACAACAATGGAAGCCCGGAGACGATGAACTGCTCTATGATGTAGAGCAGCTTGTGTCTCCATCATTCAGCCGAGGAACAATGAGCAAACTGCGACGCACATCCTGAACACAACTGAGCTGCTGCACTTAATGACTCAAACCTGCTGCAAAATAGACATGATAAATAGATGGTTGGTGGAAGTAACAGAAACCATCTTTGAGAAAAATGTATTTAACGTGACGAGGCAGGTTTTATGACTCGTACCTGTTGTAAAACTAAATTAAAGGTTATATGCAGGTTTTTTTTTAACTGACTATATTTCCATCGCCGTTTAATGTTCAACATCACAACGTAAATCATCTGATTAATTCTAATAAAAACCAAAGAGAAGCAGAGACTCCTCTTTGTATTTGACATTTTTTCATCGAGACTTTGAAGATTTAATTTGGTAAAACTAGAAACAATCTGCTTCAGTTTCAGTTTGGAAACACACAAACAGAATTAAACAGATTTAATCCTTTCACTTATGATTTTATAAAGTTAAACCACAGTTGTTGAAATGTCTTTTAAATTTGTTATTTCAACACAAAATCACAAACGTCTCCATGGAGCTGACACGCTTATTATCTGGAGTTTTATTTTGAAAGTCAGGATCTTGTAAAGCCAATTCTGATCAGGTTGAAGTGACTGAAAAGTTTCTTCTCAACACTTAAAAAATACTTTATCATCCATTATCTACATCACTTATCATTTTGACGAGTGCAGGAGACTTGAGCCAATCACAGTTGATATTGGACAAGAGGGGGGGTAAATCCTGGACAGCTCTCCAATCGCTCGCAGCGCCAAAATATTCATTTAATACGCAAGAAATATTTCCTTCAACAGCCTGAGCTCATGTTGTACCCCCCCCCCACACACACACACACACATCTTCATCCTCATCATCCTCATCATCCTCACCTGCGGGGAACCCGTCCCAGATCTCCAGCCAGTCGTATCTGCAGACGGCGCCCGGCGGCGGCGTGGTGTCGGGCTCCATGTCGAAGCTGTCGAACTCCACCACGATCTCCGACATCTTGGGGGCCACGATCATGAAGGTGCAGTCCAGGTTGTTGGGATACTTCTCGGGGAACCCCGGCGTCTTGATGACGCCCCGGGGAGCCGTGAAGTTCCTGGAGCATTCTGGACCTGCGAGGGGAGAAGACACCGAAAGTGTCAGGACGTGTTTGGACAGAGTGAATAATTCTCACTTGGACAGAGGTGAGGGCCCTCAGAGGTCAGAGGTCACGACCTGTTCTCACATTACTGCCTCTTTAAGGACGACTTCCTTTATTACATTTCTGTTTTTGTTTTTTTTTACTAAATGAGGTTTTTAAACCAACCGGGGTTGGTTGAAAGGTTAAAATAAAATGTTTCAAAATAAAAGGAGGAGGAGGAGGAGGAGGAGGAGGAGGAGGAGGAGGAGGAGGAGGAGGAGGAGGAGGGTCAAACATGCCTGCAAGGCACCGAGAGACGTGTGTGTGTGTATGTGTTGTAGTGAAGGCTTCACGTGTTGTGAGCCCAGATGTGACCTGCATGTTTTCTGAGCATGCCTGTAAACAAGAATAGACACACACAGACACACACACACACACAGACACACACACATGCACACTGCGGTGGACCCCTCCCTGTTGACACAGGTGGTGTCATTAAAAGGGCGACATGATGAATGATGTGGAAGGATGAGCAGCAAGGGATGAGACGGAGTCGATGCTGCTCAGCTGGCACACTTTCTCTCTCTCTCTGTGTGTGTGTGTGTGTGTGTGTGTGTGTGTGTGTGTGTGTGTGTGTGTGTGTGTGTGTGTGTGTGTGTGTGTGTTTGTGCACTGTGCAGATGGGTTGCTGTAATCTGGGATGAGGAGTTTGATGCGTCGTCTGTCAAGGTCAGAAATCAATTTCAATCATCAGGAATCACCTCTGTCAGGGAGGTTACGTTTTCACCTGCGTCTGCTCGTTGCTTTGTTGTGTTGTGTTGTTTGTTTGTTTTATTTGTTTGCAGCTTTACACAAAAACTTTGAAGCTGATTTTAAATTAGCTCCACTTCAAACATGCGAAGAAACTAAATTTGGCTCAAAGTTTTTAATGTAAGTGTCTCAAAAAGGATCAAACCAGACAAAAAACTCCTCGTGAAATAAACTGAGTGTGTTTATTCGATGCCGTATATGAGCCTCCCTTTGTGTGTGTCCATGAATAAATTGTGCGTTGAAACATATGTGTTGTGTCACTCCTCTAACTTCCCTGCACATTGTTCTTATCTCTCATTGGCTAATCCTCTGTCCATTCGTCTTTTTTGTTTCTTTCATCTTTTTTTCTCAACAGCCCTTCAATCAACTGCTGTAGAAGAGTCCCCCGCCTCACACACACACACACACACACACACAAACACACAAACACACACTCTCTGGTACGACCTCACCGCTGCGACATGTGTTCCTGGTTTGAAAACCTGCAATAAAACGAGAGCGTTGGTTTTCAAATATAGTTCCACCGGTTTATAAAGGATGTGTATTATGTGGTCGGGCAGTGGGCGGAGCTACGGCCGCGGTGGTCACGGTTATAAGAGACGGATGTGCCCGAGTGTTACAGCCCGACGCTCACTAGGGCCGGAGATTCAACCCTCCGCTGCCGAGCGCCGGCACTGAGGCCAAACGGAGCTCGTCATCTGAGAGAGTCGTGGTTTTCTGTGGTTTGAGGTTTGAGGTTTTTTCTTTCAGTAAATGACAGACGTGGAAGAACGAGCTCAAGAGGTCAAATTCCATTCTGAAAACGACAACACTAATAATTAGACTTAAATGAATCTTAATCAGTGTCCCTCCAGTTATATTTTCTGTAAACTTGTTATTGTTCTAACTGTTATATAATCTATTTGATCTGATGAGTGATTCAATTGTGTTTTAAGTTCCTCCGTCAAGTTGCGTCGTAATCCGTCCGGTTGGTTCCGTGAAATCTTGCTAAAAAACAAACAAACCCTCCATGGCTGATGTAAAGAATCAGAAATTGTGCGTTTTCTTACAGATTGTGTTGCTCTGATACATCACAGGACAACACCAGAGAGAAACAGAAACACAGAGGGGCGTTCGTTTAGCAGCTAGTTCCAAAATGCAGCTCCGACTGTAATGGATTTTAAATGTGGCGAGAGGGAAGGCCGGGGGATTACCTGAGTGAGCACGAGGGCTGTTTCTAACTTGTTAGAGAGGAAAGGACCTGTATTGAGGCCAACACACACACACACACACACACACACACACACACACACACACACACACACGCACACACACACAAGCTGCCCTAGTTTCAGAGCCCCTCTCCTGTTTGCCAGAGCATCCATCTCATCTGCAGGTCACTCCTGTTGCCTCCAAGGACAAACAGCCCATTAGCTAAATGAGCCTGGGGTCCCTGTGCACCTGTCTGTCGCACACACACAGACACACACACAGACACACACAAAGGCACTGGAGACAGATGTACGCACATGGAAACACAAAAACAAGCAAAAGACCTGGGCACAGGTTATCTTGTGAGAATATGTAGCAGCAACAACATCAGGAGATTAGTTCAAAGAGATTTTTCAGGAAATAATAAGAAGTTGTTTCACGAGGTTCTGGATCCAGGAGTGAAACTAGATGAATTATGACTTTAATCTCTTCATATTATGACCAGTAATATGATCAGTATGATAGTAAGATATGAACCAAACCTGAGGTAGATGATCACATATAAGTAAATGACAAGGTGACCCTCACACTACAGCACTCCATGAATCTCAATCATATAGGTTTTATAATAGATCAAAGATTAACTATGAATCGTCAGAAATCTTCCTGGAAGCCATAAAAAGAAAAAAAAACTAAACGAAAAATGTCCCGGCCTCACGTCTGTGAGCTGGTGCTGACCTACTTTAAAGATTTATTACACTGACTTTCTAATAACGTTCTGTCATCCATCAGTCACGGCTCCACGCGGCTCGATAGGAGCCGACTTTAAAGTTCTGGAATCAGAGGGAGTTTGGAGAGCGAGTCCGACTCCTCTCACCCGACTCCTCTCACACGAAAGGTTATCGCTCTCTGCGGCGCAAACAGAAGAGGAATCTAACGTAAACGCATGTCCCCTTTTGTTTTTATCTGATTTATCTCCAGTCCCCATTGGTGGAGAACAAAGTGGTCACCGGGGACTCGGCGCTCTGGCAGCGACTCAAGTGGACCCGAGAGGGAAGAGCAAATAGAAATGTAGGACACAGGAGCAAGGTTCCTGTTTATGTAAGTCCGTCCTGCGAGCGTCCCCACCCCCCCCCGCTCCTGTGGCATTGTGGGTCTTTGAGTTTGTTTGGCCTGAGGCGTAGAGGTCACCGTCCCACAGGTTCATCTCGAGCTGTGTGGACGACCTTGGACGATATTAGGACTTTGTTCCTGTTGTGTTCTCTGACGGTTACAGAAATACAGATTGTCTCTACTTTTAAAGGGATTCTTCTCATTTACACGTGTTTTATGAGCCATAAACTGAGTTATATTCATAAAAAATCTACATTTATAGGTTAAATGAAAGAACCGGATAACACGTAATAATTTTAAAGTTGTAGTAAGTAAGTAAAAGATGATTTAAAGCTAAAAGGCAGCTATTGTAGATCAAGTAGATCATTAACTCTGCAGGTTTTTTGGTTACAGAAAATACTACAAGCAAAGAGCAGCAATGGTTTTTAAATGGGATTTAGAAGTTAATCTGTGGACTACTTCAAATACTTGATAGAGTTGTACTCTCACCACAGTGTGTGAATATACTCAGTCAGTACCAGCATGATAAAAGTGCATTAAACCATCCTGTGTATAGTAAAACCATCTCATTCTCCACCTGCTGAGTTTCCTTTCTCTTTATGACCGGAGGTAAAATTCACATAAACACTCACCAAGTCCTTTATTTTGGAAACATTCGAGTCCAATTAGTGAAAAGTTTCACGTCGGACTCGTGTTCCCAGATCTCAGTAGTTTGTGTTATTCTTCAGGAAGATTATGAAATGTGAATTTGTTGGATATCGGTAATAGAGAACAGGCGCAGTAAAACATGTTGTGTGATTCATCTGTTCCTGCTTCCTGCCCCTCAGCTGCCACTGCTGAAATATGTAAACTGTTTTGTTTTTTTACTAGCGTGTTTATTGCAGATTATTCTTCCTCAGGTGCAGAACGATGATTTGCAACACTGATCCAGAAGCTGCAGGACAAACCGGAGCCGTGTGGGAACCCGGCTTCACTACAGCTGGATCGTCAGAGGTCGTGTGATGAGACCATGGACCAGAGGACGCTCCTCAGAGGTCGTGTGATGAGACCACGGACCAGAGGACGCTCCTCAGAGGTCGTGTGATGAGACCACGGACCAGAGGACGCTCCTCAGAGGTCGTGTGATGAGACCACGGACCAGAGGACGCTCCTCAGAGGTCGTGTGATGAGACAATGGACCAGAGGACGCTCCTCAGAGGTCATGTGATGAGACGATGGACCAGAGGACGCTCCTCAGAGGTCGTGTGATGAGACCACGGACCAGAGGACGCTCCTCAGAGGTCGTGTGATGAGACCACGGACCAGAGGACACTCCTCAGAGGTTGTGTTATGAGACCACGGACCAGAGGTCGCTCCTCAGAGGTCGTGTTATGAGACCACGGACCAGAGGACACTCACCTGTCTTGAAGACCTCGTAGCGAACGGAGAATCCGGCCCCGTGGGTCTCGTAGTCGGAGACGAACTTGATGAGGAGCTGGCTGCCGCTGGAGACGATGGGGGACGGAGCGATCTTCCCACAGAACTTCCCCAACATGGGCGAGAGCTCGTCGCCGCCATTGTAGACCTCCACATAGTCGTACCTGAGGGAGGAGAGAGGAGACACAGGTTTAGGTTCAGTTCAGTTAAGTTCCTGTGAAGTTTGCTGAGCTCATAATTGATTCTTCTCCCCAGAGGATTATCGAGCGGCTGTCGGTTTCCTCTGTGACGCTTTATTGAGTCTTCACTCGAACGCACACAGCTGCTGAACATACGCACGAGTAATTGTTGTGTCTGAGCCTCGTTTCAATCTGCTCCCGGGGGCGATCGAGACTTGATTAGTGCTAACGCGATTTAAAAAGAGCTACTTCGCTAATTTTCACATGTGAAACGTCGAGTTACGAGACTTCAGACGTTTAACAGAGAGCTGCAGCCTGGGAAGAGAAGGATGGAGACGCTGGGACCGACTGAAGAGCTCAACAGCTCGGTTCAGGAAGTGAAGATCTAATTCACTTTTTAATAAGAAAAGTGTAAACATGAGCAAATCATCCACAAATCCAATTTAAAACCAGACTCGTTGAAATGTGGGAAAGTTCAGGATGGAGCATTGATTTGGCTAAAAGTCAAAAGGGAGAAAAAGATATCGGACATTTGTTTTCATGTGATTTATTTAAAGAACAGAAGAGAGAAGGCTCAAAGATTTAATAGTGTAGAATTAGAAAGTCACAGATAATGGACACAACACTACTTTCCCACGACCAGTGACAACCACACCTAGTTTGAAACAGGCAGCCACCACCACTCTGGACCAGTGACTCCAGAACAACAGCAGGAAACAGGTGCACAGTCACATATTTATACCAGTGAAGTCAAAACAAGTCGTGTTTTGCTTCTAGATTTTGGCTGAATTCAAGTGTTTCTGACAAATATCAGTCTGGAAAAACAAATCTGACATCGAGCAGCTGGAAAGCAAAAGGTCTCACTGCATGTTGAACATCTGCAGCTTCATCTTCTTGAGTCATTATCTCAATGGACTGAGGGTGTATATGAGCATGTACAGGAAGTTTAGAGGCACAGTTATGCTCAGTGCTCGTTAGGTTTATAATATTATATCCTTGACTTGTTTAACAACAAAAACATGAACCAAGAAAGCAAAGGAGGCTCAAATCCAATCCCCTCACGAGTTCATCTACTTGCTGCCGGTCAGTGTTCTGTTTACACTCAGCGTGACACGTCCAGCTCTCTGCCTGTCAGACGTGTCTGATGTTATCACACCAACATCAGAGCGTGAAGATAATCTGAGATGACCATCAGCCCCGACCCGGCCTCACATTTCCCTGGTTTCTGACTGTGAGGAAGTGAAAGCTGAGTGAAAATGATCCGTCGAGCCTCAGACGTGGAAAAACGACTCAGGCAGAAAAACAACAACTTCACGTCTAATTCGAAACATTCACCACAATCTTTAAAAAGCTGCTTTAAAGTCCCTCCACGCTGAGATCTGTGTTTTCTGTCAGAGATCTTTGTCCCTGTTTTGTTAAGTGCTCCACAGATAAAGCAGAACTTAAAGTGATCTAATGAACTAAGGAGCTTCTTCCTCTTCCTCCAGCTGGGAAAACAACTTTTTAAAAAGGCTGCAAAAGTTGAAGTGGATCCACAGCAGAGAGAAGCTGACCTTTTTTTCCTTGAGCAAGACGCAAACCTTCCATATGAGCTTCTGCTCTGGAACTGACCTCTGACCTCTCCGACCAGAGAACAGACGCTTCCCCTCATCTCGCCGACCAGCAGCCGACGTTCTCAGGTGAGAATCTGTGGAATGTTCCACTAATGAGACACTTCGTTACACAATCGACAACACAAACGAGTCGACAACCCGGTGTCCTTATTTCTCACATCTGATCCAGAACAGACACAAACACCTGTGGCGTTCCCACACAGACGCCTCAGCCTCTCTAACCACGTTACAGCTCGTCAGGTGGAACCTGTCAAAGAGCCTCTTCATGAGATTAACATGGGAACAGGTTCTTCTGCACAATCTCACACAGACATCAGACGATTGGAGCTTTGGATCCGTGCGTTCAGCAGCTCCACACACAGAGCGACGGTGATATACTCGGCACAGACATGTGTCTGAGTATTATCTGGATTTACCGGAGGCTGTTCCTGGAAATCAAAATGCTTTCTTAGACGAGGTAATTAGCATAAAGCCTCTGAAAGCCTTTATTGGAAAGGTTCCATCCAGATAAACCTCATTTCTGAATATGTAAAGTGCTTTTTAAAGATGTTTCCTGGCAGTTTGGGTTCTTTAGAGAGTTTTTTACTAGAAATGATGAGAAGTAGCAAATGTCCGAGAGCATTAACAAACTTAACGATCAATACAAATTCACCCAAAGACGTTTAATCCAGAGCCTGGAGATCTCAGTCCTCTGACTGTCTGTGCATTCTGCTGTAAACATTACAAATATGCATATTACTGCAATATCATCGCCTCAAAACAAGAACATCAAATTAAAATAACAAACAAACTCTGCAATTGTACAGAGAAACAACTTCTCCTCACAGTTCCACATACATCCAGCTTCTTTCTCGGGCTGTTTACGCTCATGAAGCCTCAAACAACATCTCCAGTGTTTGAACCGAGTTATTTGAGCCGGAGGTGAAACCGAGAAGCTGTTCTGACTTTGTTTCTGTCTCCGTCTCCTTCTCCACGTGCTCGCAGGCAGCCGAGGAATCGGACTCACGCTGCTGGACTGTAAAAAGGTCTCAGTGTCGACACTGATGTTCGGGTGATGGCGTTTTTATTCATAGCATCAAACTTGGCCCTTCGCCCCCCCCCCTCCCCCTCCCTGCCCGGCCGTGTCTCACAGAGGCTCATAAAAGAAGAGCCATGGGGAGAGAGAGGTGTGTGTGTCTGTGTGTGTGTGTGCGTGTGTGTGTGCAGATGGCTGCACTCGCTCACTCCGTCCTGGAGGCAGTCTGTGTTTACAGAGACAGGCCATTTAATGAAGTGGCTCTTTCTCTTCACACTCTAGTTAAGGAGAGAGTCTCTCAGTCTGCCCCCCCCCAAGCCTCCCCTCACATCACTCATTAACCACACCAGCTATTCATGCCCCGTGCAGCTGTCCATAGCAAAATGCCTTGCTCAAGGGCGAAGCGGTTGCCATTCCATATGGGCGCCCCGAGGCAGATGTTTAACATTTCGTGCTCTTACGCGGCGCTGGAACCCGGAGCGATGGAGCAGGACGGAGAGAGAGAGAGTGGACTAGATGTCAGATTCTTAATGAGCAACCGGGAGCAGGAAGTTCAGGGAAAGTTCAGGAACGTTTCTGCATCGGGTTCCGAGACGAGACTGGAACCGTCGAATTTAAAGTTTTTACAGAAAACAACAACAAATCTGCATCGTGCATCTTCTCAAACTGACGTGAAAAGAAGTCGGTTAACGTGTCTCATGAAAGGTTTAGAGTTTAGAAATGAGAAGTGATGATATTTATGATATTAAAATGTACGTATTGTTCCTTTTACTGAATCAAGTCTTATTTACTCACTAAGTCTCATTAGAAACAATCTTCCTCTTCCAGCCATAATAACACTGCAGATATAATCATGTCGGTTTCCCTCATTTCCTCGTTACTGCCCCGGGCCTGAGCTTTATGATCTGTATTTATTTATATGTATACAGGTCAATATTAAATACCAACCCTCGTAAAGAGTTATAGCTTTAATAAAATAGAAACTCATATCTCTATTGAGCTTGTTATTGAAGCACATCAACCAATTTAATCATCATTTCATATTTGCGCGGTGAAAACAAAGGGTATATAAATGAAGCAAATAAAAACTCAAATTTTAAGCGCTCACAGAGGTGAGATGTTATGATGAAGACTTTAGAGACGAGCCCTGAGATCAAGAGGATTCAAGAACAGTTTCAACCGCAATAAAAAAAAATTCATGCAGCAGAAATAACGATTTATCATAAATCATGAGAATTCACAATCCAGTTGAGACAAAGGAACTCTCAGAAACTCCAACGTGAATTAACAACAGAAACTAACATGGAGGTGGACGTTTGTAATGTCTGAACATGTGACCAGATGGTGAGTTTGATTGACAGGACGTCGGAATCAGATCCCAAATCCTCCTCGAACGTTGGGCCTGAAAAACTAAATTTCCATAATCCCTTATCATACAAAGAAAAAGAGCACCGGCAGAAATTCAGAGAACAAAAAACGAAAATCAAATCATCTGACGACTGACTTGAAACAAACCAGACGAGGTCACAGACACAGAAGGGGAATTTTCACACAGCCCTGAATTCCTCATTCCTTCCCACAGTTCTTCCCAGGACTGAGCTCTCCACCCCGCCCCTCCTCCACCACACTACAGCTCATTAACATGATGACAGTGTTGAGTTGTGTTGCTTGTGTTGCGTCCCTTCCCCCCCCCCACAGCGAACTTTGTAACACACATCTGGATTGAAATCACAGGAGCCAAAGTTTTTTTAGCGCTTGTGAAATCCACCGTCTGCACAGAGAAGGGCGAGGAGTGACTCAGCGTTTCTGCCGAGCGGCGTCACGGCGTCGCGGCGTCGCTCTTCTCCTCCGTCCATCACTTCTTCCATCCACCTCTCTTCTTTCCCCTTCATCTGTGCAAACACTGTCTGCCCTCCACCTTCCTCTCCAGACATGAAACGATTCTTCCAGAGCTCTGCACGTCTCTATAAACCATGTATGTGGCTTTTTTAAAAGGGGGAGATATTCCACTTCTGCGGCGGCCAAAACCAAATTTTCAGAGGTTACAAAATATGATCAAGTGCTGTAATAAAGTTTCTGGCATGTGCGCTCATTTGCTGCTTCGCCCCAATGTGGTGGTTTCTCTCTCTCAGAGCCCAGAACGGCTCTTCACAGCGTGATGGGAGAAAAAAATCTGAGAACTCAGCGTCAGACAGAAGCTGCTTCCAGACCAAACACGAAGAGCAAACACGTCTCTCAGGATGAAACGAGACGAGGACAAGACCAAGGTGAAGACGTCAACTTGGAAAGACGATAAGATTCAGGAGCTTTAAGAGCAAGTGTAAAGTTCAAGTCTCACTTTAAAGCAGAGAATACGTGAGCTAATGCAATAAATGACATCATATAAGATGCTTAAATTAAATTCCAAACCTTCACCGACACCCTCAGGTCCGAACCGTTAAAGTGAATTATTCAGTTTGTCAGGAACAAGGTTTTTGCTCCCAGTTGGAAGATAAGTCCCGAAAAATGTGGGGCAGATTTATGTCCTGACAAAGTGAGTAATGCTACACACACACACACACACACACACACACACACACACACACACACACACACACACACACAGACACACACACAGAGACACACACAAGGCTGGAGGCTCCAATGTTCAGATTTTGTGACACACGGGTGGTTTCTGTGTTTCTGAGATGATGAACTTGTGTGACCGGTTGTGTTGAGCTTCGCTGGGAGGCTGCAGATGGTGTGTGTGTGTACTTGTGTGTGTGTGTGTACTTGTGTGTTGCACTTCAGTCAGTGGACAGCAAACACACAACAATGCCACCTGCCACACACACACACAAAAACACACACACACACACACACCACCAGTCCATCCGTCACTGTTTCTCACCTCCTCCGTGTTCATCGGAAAAACCTACATTATCTCTCTGAATGTTACTCACACACACACACACACACACACACACACACACACACACACACACACTTGTCAATGTTTGCAGGATTACTCATCAGACCGCCGAGCGCTCATCAGACTCCAGACCCTCGCACACTTTAAGTCCACTCACAACACACACTCACAACACACACTCACACTCTACATATTTGTAGAAGTGATCATTTGCCACAGATTCTCCCACACACACACACACACAACACGACACATTAATCAGATACTATCGACTCAAAATAAACACAACGAGCCGAACTTGGAGAGTTTCTCTGGAAGCCTGAAGTGAAACGATGAATAACACAAAGTCCCAAAAACTGAGAATAAGTATTTAAGCAAATCCCATTAAAACCAGAGGGATCTCAAACGCACACACACACACACACACACACACACACAGACACACACAAAGAGAGCGGCTAAAACTCTGCCTAAAATATAAATTGGGCCAAGCAGCGAGTGTGAATATCCTCATCCTTCACCTCGGCCGTGCAGACACAAAGCTGCGGCAGCACAATCCTGCTGGGAAATTAAAAACGGAGAAGACGTGGAGGAGGTGGAATTTGTTCTCATTTAAGAAGCTTTAATCCAACAGGGGGAGATAACACCCATCTTTTTTCCCTTTCTCTTACACAGACTGTTCTGGAGACCCTGAAGGATGAAAGCAGATTTTGGGTGTGAACGCTCGTTGGGGAGTTTCAAACGTTGGAGAAGCTGAAAGAGAATAAACTCGACATTTCCGAGGGTCAAAGTGTTTTTGTTGTTCGTGGAAAACGAGGTGAGTTTAAAGTTGTAATGAGTTGAACCTTTGCCGTGAGAAGTATTTCACTCTACGTCCTTAACTTTACACTTGAGCAAACACACAAAAAGGGGCGTTTTCCTGAGTGTGGGAAGCCGAACGCCTCCGTCTGCACCTGAGAGACCCGGGAGGAAGAAGGCCCTTTGTCACCCGACGCTCCTTCAACACACCTCGTCTCTTTCGGCGACTTCGGGGGCAAAGCAATAAACACCGTGTCACTTTCACTGCTCCCTGACATGTGTTCGCCCTCGACAAGTTCATCTGCATGCTCCGGAAAAACATGTGACATTAATTACCCAGTGCTTTTCAGGCAAGAGCTCGTATAGAAAAACCCCACCTGGGACGTCTGTGGGAGTGTGTCTGCTGACAGACAGAGGGATGGGGGGGGGAGGCAGATCCAGAGATAAGGACTACAACAGTTGCATGGAGTTAAATGGAGATGAGCCCATTTGCTTAATTAGCTTTCCAGTTAGGAAAACATAAAAAGCACAATGGCTCCTCGGCTCTTTGCAGCTTCAGAGGGACGAGTGTCAGCCTGAAGCGAAAAAAAAACCATATCACAGGGAACTCGTCTTTTATGAAGGAATATTGGGTTTTATGGCCAAATAATCTGTTTCACAAAAAAATTTAGAAGGTGTCGACCAGAGTGCCGGAGACATCTGTGTTATCGAGTCGTATTTCACTTCACGTTAGCGTTATTGAATGAAGAAGCAATAACATAAAATCATCACATTACTTTTTATTACTCGAGGATCAGTTACTATGATTTAAATGTGGAGGAGGGAAGAATAGAGCATGAGGCACAGATCTGAGGTTTAGACGATTTACTGCAACATTTACACATGAGCTGTGGATATCAGTTACTTCAAATATCCAAACATCACTTATAATATATTTAGAAAACTGCACAACTGTCTTTCTGTTTGTCTGTTTGTGAAACGCTTTACACAACATATTCACTATTAATAAAATATGATCAAACAGTTTGATAATTCGATTTTTCTTTTGTTTCGCCATATCAGACTGTCTGATCTGCGTCATGGCAACAGCACTCATAAGACCACTTCCTCTTTAGCAATTAATTCTACAAAGTAAAAGCACAATGTTTGTTCTGTCGCTGTAATGCTTAATATTGAGCGGAATTACAAGGCTTTTGTTTTGAAAAGCTGTGAACTTGAGTCTCTGAAACATAAATATGATTATATTGTGAAGTGAAATAATAATGTATGAATCATTTAAATACTAGTTATTACAATATAGATCATAAGAGCACAACCCTGCAGGAGTTGCTCTTGTCTGCTTCTAACCGTGAAGCAGCTTCACATCTCAAAGCTCTCAGGGCCGAGCCGCCTCGTGTCCAGAACAAACGTTCCCTTTAACTCGATTGTGAAAATGTCCTCACATGAACTTAAACCTGATTAAATTACCTCTGAATAGATTCTGTTGCTTTGGGGACATTCTACATTTTATTGCCTTTATTGCAGGAACTTGGCAGAATCTTTAGATATAAAAGATAAATCCGACAGATGCAGAAAACCTCATGACTCACCTCTCTCCATGTCAAATGTCTAAATTTATAACTGACCTTCTGCTCAGGAGCCTGATTGAAGTCACAAGACCCTTTATTCAACTTTAACTGTGTTCATGTGATCCGTCTGCTCAGCTCGGGCCCGTGGAGACTCGATGTCACACTCGGGGACGGGTCAGTGTCAGGGTGCGAGGGTCAGACTTCAGTCAGGAGGTCAAACTGTGTTTGGACCTCGTCTGAGGAGGACACACGTCCCCCGGAGGCTTTGTCCTTTTTTAAACGTGTGTGACGGCTGATCACTCGCTGCGTGGACAATAAAGCTTCTTTCTTTCTCTGCTTGTAGAGGAATGTGTCGTTTCTGTCTGGGGAGAAAACGCCTCAGGGCGACCTCCCATTGAGAAACTGAGGTAGAAGACACACACTCGCACACACTCACACACTCACACACTCACACACTCACACACTCACACACTCACTCATCACGTGTCATCTGTGCCATGAGTTGTGAGTTATTTTGACACACGGCTGCTGACTAAAGGAAAAGGTTCGAAGGAAACGGGCGTATGAGTCAAAATGTTGAGACTAAAAACAGAGTGTAACCAAAACCATCTGATTCTAGAACTTAAAGCACAGAACAATATGAAATGACTGATGTTGAGCCGGTGTCACTGAACAGAAGATGAAGTTATCGTTAGTGTTTATATTTTACATTTCTTCAACTCAATCTGGAGAAACAGAAAAACATTCGAGAGAGAAGATTCCAGAGGATCAACAACAATTCACTGAAAATAAAAGATGGACGAATCGTCTCCTCAAAATATATCGCGGATAGGAACACGTGCTCGACCAATCACGAGTCCCGGGAGCAAATCACGACGTTTTGCCCTAATTTCATATCAACAAAGAGCAAATACAACTGGAAGAAACAGTGTAAACTGACAGAAACCATCTTTGAGATAAGAATTATGAGACTTTCTGTTCCGTGTCCCATCTACTAACATGGAGGAGGCAGGGTTTATAATCTTTACTGCAGCTTTGGCTATAATTTGGTGAGTGGTCATCAATATTAAAGGGCTTTAGAAACAGAGATAATTTGTGAGCATTCCACGCCATCCGGATTACATCACCGCTGTCACATTAGTGTTATTTCTGATATAGAACGAGTTTCGCACTATAAATACACATCTGGGGAAGTGTGTGCTGATCTGAGTTCCTCCTCTGAAGGTTCCTCTTCGTTACGACATCATCTTCACCAGGAAAAACACTAGTTCTCTGTTTTTAAATCATATCGGGATCAACGTGGCAGTGATATAAAAGAAGCATTATCTGTGTTCAATGAAGAAACTGTGTGTTTTTTGAGGGACATGACGATGACGCACACTTTAGTGAAAAGAATGTGTGTAGTGATTCGAGTCTGTGAAACATCCCTGTGTGTGGAAAACAGACGTGTGGTCGGACGGAGACTCACACAAGGAGAAACGTTAAAATCTGATTCCTGCGACAACACCTCACTGGACAGATTCGTTGTCCCGCTCACTGTACGTCCAGCGTTAAGAGGGAATAATCCATAATTCAAGATTAAATAACAGCAGAGAGAAAACAAGCTGTGTCGTCACTTTGGAATCCAGCTGTTTCCATTGATTCACGGCTCCCACTATCGTGCATGGGAGTGTTTGTGTTGCTCTCAGGACATCTGGAGTGTATCAGCGAGAGAGGGTTGTGTAAATCCTCGGATTGCAGCTCTGCTGTGTGTGTGTGTGTGTGTGTGTGTGTGTGTGTGTGTGTGAGTGTGTGTGGTGTGTGTGCCGCTGCTGACTGGGGTTCCCCCCCGTCTCTCCCCCTGCCGCACTCTCTCCTCGTTAATCTGCTCGTTAAGGATCTAATCTGACATGTGTTTTCATTTGTGTGTGAAAGTGTGTGAGTGTGTGTGTACGTGTGGGTGGGGGGGGGGTGTTCACTGATGAATTGGTAAATCCACAATTGTTCTTTGTTTACATCGATTGGTTTTGTTTGGTTTTTGTTTTGTGCGTTTCCTATATGAGCCTGTACATGTGTCAGTCTTTGGCCGTCTTCCCACGTGTGCGTCTTGTGTGTTCCATCCATGTGAGCCGGTACACACAGGATCCAGAGTTTGTGTCTCTAATTGTTTGGAAAAGCTAAATCCAAACAATGTGGATTTAGCGTAAGAGAAACAAAAGCCGGATTCCAAAGTTCACTCTCGTGCTTCCACTGAACAAACATGTGCTGCTGGAGGAAAAGAGTCATCTGGTGAAAGTCTGTTTCTCCACTGCTGTTTATCTCATCTACTGTTTCAATGGAGGCAATTCAACTATGAACTGGTTTGTATCACCTGGTGAAGCTTGAACCACATATCTGGGGTCCAGGTATTAATCTGGACTTTCCTGGCATTCTCCACAATCAAGATAGGAAACCAGCAAAGCTGCCAACAAGTATAATTAAACACGAGGAAAAGCAGTGGAAATAACTGCCGGGTATTTCAAAATAAACTTCTATCCACGTTAAGGAGGATTTGAAATAAAAGGTACGTTTGTTCTACAGTGAAACTAACATTCATCGTTCAGTATTTTCCGTTTCGAGTCGTGCGAACCTACAAAGTTCCTCACGGGTTTTCATCTCAATCCGGTCACATGCACATTGTCACAGTTTTAACAATCAGATCATCGCTGACAGATACAGAAACTTTGCCCCGTCTGCAGATTTCAGTTCTGCAAAACACACAGAGGTGTAAGATGAGAGAGAAAGAGAGAGAGAGAGAGAGAGAGAGAGAGAAGAGGGAACTGAGCTGAGCGTTGACTCGTGAGGTCATGAGGTCAAGTGGGAACCTGATATCGTCTCTTTCCACTAAGGGTTCCTCAAAACTGCAAATATCGATTTGACGACAGGCTGTTAGCAAATTAATCAAACGAGATAAACATTTGGTTAATTATAAATGAGCTGTTGTCTTGAGTTTACAGGCATTCTGTAAAAACCTCCGTGAGCTTTGCTTTAAAAAACATATTCATACTTTAAGATTTTAGCTAAAACCCAACTCTGATTTTTATGTTTTCACATTCAGCGATTCTGGTAAATTTAAAGAAAATGTCCAGAATTCAGGAAGGCAGCTACAGAGCGAGAGAGAAGGAGAGAGAGAGAAGGAGAGAGAGAGAGAGAGAGAGAGAGAGAGAGCGAGAGAGAAGGAGAGAGAGAGAAGGAGAGAGAGAGAGAGAGATGAGAGAGAGAGAGAGAGAGAGAGAGAGAGAGAGAGAGAGAGGAGAGAGAGAGAGAGAGAGAGAGAGAGAGAGAGGAGAGAGAGAGAGAGAGAGAGAGAGAGAGAGAGAGAGAGAGAGAGAGAGAGAGAGAGAGAAAGAGAGAGAGAGAGAAAGTGACGGAGCAGGAGGTGAAGAAGTGAGAGGAGAAAAACGCCTGAGGCTGGAGGACGAGGAGGACGAGGAGAGAGAGATAGTGAGAGAGAGAGAGAGAGAGGTCTGTCACAGGGTCAGGATCCCACCGACCAGCCTGAAGGCTTCTGTCTCTCCGAGTTCGTCTGTGCTCCTCTGACTTCATCCCTCGTTTCCTCTCTTCTCTCTGCACGAGGCTTCTCTGACTCCAAATCCCACAGATCACAGAGTCTCTCAAGGAGAGCTCTGTTTCTGAATCTGTATCTCACTACGTTAATATTTTCACTTCTGAGCAGAGGACACTGAAGGACCAGGAGAGATTTACTGATTCCAGTACTGTCTTGTGTTTGGACTCATTAATTTAGCTAAGAGGGAACCCCAGTGCAATGTGGGAAATGTAGTTTTGAAATAAAAGAAACCCCCAAAAATAAGTACAGTCATGGTTCATTGACCCTTATTTTCAAGACTCCATGTAACAGACAGAAGAATCTGTTCTCAGAACAGTCGGCCCAAAGGCCTCGGCCTCCACTTCCCTTGGACGGACGCCACGGGCTAACTGCTCTGTGACCAGCAGCACATTCAGGCTTCCCCCGTTTGGTGTGGCCCGCCGTGGGACTGGAAAACACAACCATCTGGAATGGGAGATCTTTTATTATTTTGTGTTCAACACAGGATCGCTGGGGAGACGACACAGCTCGGCCTGAAGCCACATGAGAAGAGAGAGAGAGAGAGAGAGGCCGAGAGAGAAGGAGAGCGGTTGTCAATGCGGCGCAAACACAAGACTAAACAACTGGCAGCCGAGTCGGTGACTAACGTTTTTGTATTTTCGCAAGAACAACTGTTTGTGCGGTTGTGTATCCTTCCATCCTTTCATCCATCTGTTCTTCTGTCAATCATGCACACATGAATCTGTCCATCCTTTCATCGGCCGGTTGATTACCTGATCAATCATCCCTCCCTCATCCTGTGGATCATCTATTCATCCACTGACTCATTCATATCCATCTATTTCTTTGTCTTTAAATCATTAAATCATCATTCATCTTTCATTCATCCTCCTTTCTTTCACATATCAGCAGCGCATCCCTCCTTCCATCCATTTTCAGTCTTGTCACTATCATCCATCCATCCATTATCATGCGGTCTTCAATTTATCCATCTAATCCTCCATCTGCGGTTCATTGACTCATCCATTGTTTCACTCGTGTCCCTCCATCCTTCCATCTGTCGAACGATTACTTAACTTATCATTCCATCCATTTATCAATCTACAATTACATCATCCATCCATCTTCCCATCCAACAGATCTATTAACTTTTCCGTTCATCTTTAATTCTTCATCAACTCTCCCCATTCTTCTATCGTCCAGAAACACCTTGATACCCCGTCCTGTGAGTAACTGACTCATCTACCATGAATCCAAGTGAAGGATACAAATCACAGACAGACCCACACACACACCCACAGACACACACACACGTGATTCCCCCCCTCATGTGATAACTCCCGGCGCTGGGACGCTGGTCCTGTGACCATTCTGTCATATCATGGAACTCTTGGCCTCAGGTCCTTCAGGGGGAATTTACAGCATCTCCTTCTATTTACAAGCCGTGACTTTGTGTCTGGGATTGTTTTCACCTCTGTAAATTGTGTGTTCTTTGTGTATTTGTGCATGAGTGTGTGTCATCGTTGCAAAATAGATGGTCCCTGGACACACCTACTGAAGCAGTTTTGAATACTTTGGCAGATGTTTTAGTTTTTTGGACGACTTTGTCATGTGATAAATGTGACCGAGCAAGATACAGTTATGAATCATGATTATATGTTTTTTAATGATTTAGTAACAGTACTCATGGGTCCGAATATCAACGTGTTGACAGCTTGTTTGATTTCATGGCTTCAGTTTTCTTGTTTTTCTCTCTCACTCCTTCACTCTCTGTTCTTTAGCTGGAAGAAGCTGTTGTTCATTTCCCTGGAATGTCAGGTTGTAAATTTCAAATATTGTAAGTCGTGATCGTCCATTGGAAGACGAGAGGCTAAAGGAAAATTCCTCCCCAGTAAATATTCTTTCCCCACTTTTCTGAACCTGCCTCGTCTTCCTCTGTCTCAGCTTGGATTCGAAAGGTTTGGACTTTCTGGGTTTTACACTCAGTTTCCAGAATTTATCCAAAACAATAAATCTGATCCCAAAGTTTAGAAAGTTTATAGTATTTGATCCTTCTCAGATATGTTTAAGATGATATGAGGTTTAATCTCTATTGTACTGCTTGCGTTTATGTATCATCTGGATTAATTCACACAAAAGACAACAAAACAATAATGTGTCTTGTCGAATTTAGCAGAGTGTGCATATTGTAGCTGTGTGCACCAAAAGAGTGCTTGTGAAGCACACTGTAAGTGACAGGAAGTTTGTGCTGCCTGTGTGTGTCTGTGTGTGTGTGTTGTGTAGTGTGCCATCTCAGCTTTGTGTAGGAGGTAACAGTTCAGCCAACTCCTTAAAAACATGTCCCAAATTATCCTGCCACCGACGCATGTTCCTTCCCCGCGCCTCTGCTCTGTTTTGCCGCGCTCCGCAGGGATCCACTTTGTGTCGGCCGCTCTATTTCCGACGTGGACGTGAGACGAGGGCCGATCTGGTGCCGCTCCAGATTGGCTCCGGAGGCCGAGTCCACGGCTCTCGGTGCGTCTGAACAAAACGTGTTACTGGTTCTCGTCTAATCCCACCGTCTGTTCGCTGAGCACTCGAGAGTTTGTGGAAGTAAAAGATCATTCACCCAGATGGACGGTTTCACAGAAGCTTACAAAGACTTTGTGAATCTGTGTATCATGAAATATAAACATTATCATCTTAGTAATTGTGTCAAGGTAACGATTTGTGTTTGTGTCTCTTTTAAATTGTCTTTTTGTTAAAAGCGTCATTATTTCCAAACTGGAGATGATCTAAGTTCAGTAAATAACTCCTCTAAAGTCTCTGTTCTCCTTCTTCATGGATCAGCCTTGTAGAAAACATTTCCCTGCTGGCAAATATGTAATTAGGGATCATAATTACTAACCCTGGGTCATGGGAGGGGGGGGTGGGGGGGGCAGGGTAGATATTTTCCACCACAGATGTCGGAGCTGTATCTGGCGTTTGCTTTGTGGACGTCAGTGCTTTGGTTTCTCTTTGGTTGGCTCGTAACTGGAGCCATGTTTCACTGCACTGGAACATGTTTGCTCCATTTTGGTCCAGTAATTAAATTATGGGACTGGAAGAAATGGGAGCGAGCGGTGACATGCTATCTGATGGAGGGGGGGAGGAGGAGGAGGAGGAGGAGAAGCACTCCAACAACACATTTCAATTAGGAGGACACTCCCAGATAGCCAGGTTCAAAAAGCTTTTTAAAAAAACAAGAGAACCTCAGAGAATCTTCACATTCGAGACACTAAAAAACAAAATATTTGTCAAAATGTTTGCGTGGTCAGATTTGGAAGTGATCAGGATTCCGTGTCTTGCTCATGGACACGTCAGCGCGAAAGGCAACAGTAAACACACAATGTTCAACAACTCAGATTCGCACACGCATCATTTCGTTCTGCTGCTGTTTCCAATCACGGCCTCGCAGACGGCGGGATCACATTCTGGAGCCGGAGCCGAGACCCGCGGCATCAAACGGAGAAATAAAACTCTTAAGTATCATCTCAGGGAAATTTTTAAGTGGGGCTGCGGTCTTGCCAAAAGCTTAAGGCCCCTTCAATGGGCATGTTTCGAACATTTGACACTGTCCCAAAAACAACAGTGTTCCTGCCAAGCCGGAGAGCCATGAGATACACCCCCATCACCATCCAACACAAACTCACACAACAAATCAGGAAACCCATCGAGCAAGAAGAACAGAGGCCCCAAAGAAAACAGCCGATCAGGTGGCTGCAGGGCGGCCGGGCCGGTGAACCGTCACAGGTTTGATTCCTGCAGCACGGACCGAGAGCCAGCTGTGGAAATGTTTGCTCTCTGGACCGAGACGTGGAATCGTGTGTCTGGACGAGCTGAGCAGAAGAAAAGAGGCTCCTCAGATGCATGGAAAGATCTCACAAGACGTCTTTTCATTGTTCACACTTTTCCACCATCGCTGTGAAGGTTAAACTACAGGATGGTTTCCACAACATTTGGTGGAGGGATGCATTCTGGGTCAGGGAGGAACCCAGTACAGTTTAGTGCAGACCCAGATCCAGGGGCAGATCCTGGAATCTTGTTTTCTTGAACATTGTTTTAACGTTTTCATCTTTTTACCCAGGGACAGTTCATGAATCAGGCAGATCAAGTGTAATGATATCTATGGGTTATGAGCAGTTTGGTGCACAGATTGAATTTGAGGAGACTTAGTGAGGGTATGTGCTCCACTCAGTCCAATTCTGAATATGAAATAATGATAAAAATGATGGTTTTTACACCTGAAGACCCGCCTCTTGTTCTCCATCACACAGAAGAGCCCTATCAGCTCTTTTTTTAAATAAACAAAAACGATTAGTTCATTTTAAATATGATTTTACTGCCTTTTTCCAGCACATTAACCGATGGGAAAGTACTTAAAGCAGACAACACTCTGTTGGTGGTACAGCGCCAGCCACTCATCCCCCAAAATACATTTTACCACCGCAATTTATTACATTTCATTAAATACTTAAACAGCTTGATTGCCTACTTATACGGCTCCCTGGGTTATCATAGGGAAATAAAGGTCACTGCAGAGTTACGTCCTGCAGCAGCACGTCGGTCCCAACACTGATGTAGGTGAGTAATC
The DNA here is from genome assembly GCA_038501795.1 of Pseudopleuronectes americanus. Classification (NCBI taxonomy): domain Eukaryota; kingdom Metazoa; phylum Chordata; class Actinopteri; order Pleuronectiformes; family Pleuronectidae; genus Pseudopleuronectes; species Pseudopleuronectes americanus. Next base: position 20,360,750 of record CM076730.1, read on the forward strand.
CACTGAACAACACAATATCCACTATCTGTCTGGGCTGCTAATGGTTTATGAGTCCCCTGGTGGTGCAACCTGATCCCAGAGTATTGGGAGGACCCCATCTGCGAGGCAGCGCCGGCCGGCCGCTTGGCTGATTTACACAGGAGCCGTTTATGGAGCTTTTAAAAAAGACAGAGGAGCCGACATAAAAGCCGGCTTATTTATGGAGAGGAGCAACACAGGGGTTGTTGTGTGGATGCACACAATCGAATGTGTGTTTCTGTGTCAAAGAGAGGGTGTGTGTGTGTGTGTGTGTGTGTGTGGCTGTGGCTGTGGCTGTGTGTGTGTGTCGACATAGTGCTTGTTTACAGATCTGCAGGGTGGTACACACACATGAAGGCAGCGTCACACTGGAATGTTTATGATAAACGTTATGCGACAAAATCTTGATAAAGCCAAACTTCCTCCAGACGGATGTGTCCACAGACATCGATAAGAAACGCTTTCATTCAGTGTCAGTCATTTACAGACCAGCTTCCTGCTTAGTCATTTATCATTTGTGCGACTAAATGGCAAAAATAGTTTAAAAAACTTCCATCACAAGTTGTCAGAGTCCAAGTTCCTCTCGTCAAATTGTTTGTTTAGTCAAACCAACACTTCTAAAACCAAATAAATGCATTTTACCATCATTTAAAACAGCAAAGGGCAGCAAATCTTTATATTTACAAGATTAAACATGATAGAAAAAGAGGATTTGGGGCTTTTTAATAGGAGAATTGGCTGAAACTAGTTAAACATCAAAACTCTGGCCCTTGTAAAGGATGCATCTTTTCAACAGATCCTTCTGGTGAAAGAGGCTCATGGTGAGAAAACAGACAATAAACCAGCTTCAGACAAACACACCAGCTCATATTTGTTTAAATACCTGACAGCACTTATAACCGTTTGCAAAATGTAATCAGATCTTTCAGAACCCATTTCCTCTGAAGTAATTGCCAGAAGCTTTGGTGCCATATCTCAAACTCGCACCTCCACTTTCCTGGGAGCAGATGTGCAACTCCTTGACCAATAGGGGGCAGAGTTTCCTGCTGTATCCAGGCAGGATTGAAAGGGGGTGAGCAGAGGGAGAGTGGGAGGAAGAGGAGAAGGAGGAGAGAGAGGAGAGAGGGTGAGGGTGAGGGTTGAACTCTTACTTGCAGTCTCTGTCCTCCAGATCAAAATGGGGATTGAAGTTGATGAGGATCTTCTGACCGGGCTCCGGGGCAGTTATCACCCACACGCAGGCCTGGGAGGGCGGGTAGGCGCCCGGGTAGCCCGGGGAGGTCAGGTAGTCCGCGACGTCGATCTCTATGTTGCCCCCGCATTTATCTGCAGCACAGGAGAAGTTGTTCGAGTCGGTTAGTGGAGACAGATCTGAGTTTGGGGGAAACACTTGGGAAACATGCGGCAGCGGGGATGGAGTGAGGTGAACTCAGACTTCCAGCTGCGGAGCCTCATGAATCCAAACATCCACCAGTGGAACCAGAACATGACAACATGTATGTTCCCTGTGCCAAACACACAACCACACGTCACCACGACAAACACACATGCTGCTCATTCTCTATCATCCCGGGAAACAGGTGACACACTCAGATCTCAGATAAAGTGCCGTGCGTAATTCTCCTCCCGGTCATAAAGTGTGATTACGCCCATGGAGCTGAGGTGTGTCTGCTGCTGCTGCTGCTGCTGCTACAGACACCAGCAGGTTGTGTTTGATCAGAGCTTCATTTATTAAATGGTTTGCATCGAGCTCCAGTGGCAACAAGCGCCGGAGCACAAATGCGCCGTTTGGTTGGATGAAGCGCGCAAAACGCGTAATATATCTATTTTAATGAGGAAAGCAGCTTCCTGTGCGCATTGGATTTAAACATTTAAGTTTCCAGTGACCGTAATGCACTTTGTAGATATTTAAAAATGAGTGAAAGGCCTGCATTAATCATGTGTTTGTGTATTTAACGTAAAATCCCTCGTTCTTTATCCCTGTTGGAGAATATAAGTGTGGACCTGGTCTAAGTTGAATCCCTGCAGACGAGCTCTCCGGGGGAAAGCAGAGGAATAACAGGTGAGAGGCAACAATGGTGCAAAATGATGCAAAACGGATGAATGCACAGAGTCGAGCCGCCTGTTGTCAGGACCCGGTCATTCACACGGAGCGGCCGCGACCGAACAACCTACCGGTCTGTGTCAGCGAGGCGGCCGAGGCGACCTGGGTGAGAAGGAACAATAGCAATCCACCGAGCATCCTTGTGTGGTTGTACAACACAGACATTCTGAGAAATAATAAAAATAAAAAACAAGGGAATAAAAGACGCGTCGAGGCGAAAGGAAAAACGTCCAGGGAGGTTTTTATCCAAACGAGCGCAGATTGTCTCAAAGTAACAGATCCAGGATCATCCTGCGAGCTTCTCAGCGGCGGATCGCTGCGTCGCGCGGGCAACAACTTGCCATCTCCTGGAGGAGGAACAAATACAAAAACGAGAAATACTGAAGAAAATAATCCAGATGCGGAGGAGAAAAAAATCAAAAGGGAGAAATCCTCTCGCCAAAAGTGGCAACAGCTCGCCCTCGATTCTTCATCCAAGCCCCGACGCTCCCGGTGCCAAACGGCCGCGATGCACGTAGTTCCAAGTGGGAGCGGAGAGGAGGAATCACTGGGAACCAGCGGAGAGGAACATCTCAGCAGCTCTCCAGACCTGCAGCTCTCTCTCTCTCTCTCTCTCTCTCTCTCTCTCTCTCTCTCTCTCTCTCTCTCTCTCTCTCTCCCTTCCTCTGTGTGTGTGTCAGGAACACGACGCGAGCAGTGAGAGGAACAAGCGGAATTTCCACTCCCCCCAAATTCCTGCTCACTGTGTGTGTGTGTCTGTGTGTGTGTGTGTGTGTGTGTGTCTGTGTGTGTGGAGCGATCTGACACCGCTGGTGCGCGCTCTTTGCGCTCCCGACGCACGCAGGGGCTGGAGCAGGAACTACTGCGCACGCAAACTCACGCCGGCGTGCGGGTCTGGTGCGGGGCGGGGGGTGTCACCGTGATGTCAACGCGTGTGTGTGTTCGTCCCACTGAAGATACAAGCAGCAGCATTAACGTTACTGTCTGTTTGATCCTGTTAATAAACTCATTAATATCAATCTCTTTCAAAATCAAACTCAAACATATAAATTACGCTTCTTTCTATATCACATCTTATTAAGAGAAATCTGATTTGATCCCAAAATGAAAATGAAGGATCCTGAAAAATGAAATGAGCTGAAATTGATTTGTTTTTTTTTCCTCATTTGAACTTTAACAGTAGATCGATATTTCTCTCAGTCATCTTGATGCAGGATGACGTTGATAGAAGCCGATCAGCTGACTGGAGGAGGCCATGTACTATTATTCCTCAGTATTATATTTCTGTAAGCCCTCACATGTTCAGTGTATTTACACGGGCGGACCTAGGGGGTGGGGCAGAGGGCTTCAAATCTGATTTGTTCCTGAAATGCATCTGTCCTGTGGCTGTAGCTCCTGAACTCGAACAGATGAAACCATCCTGACCTCAGAGTTACTAAAACCCTGAGTTCACTGGATTAAACAGCAGAACTCTGCACCTCTCAGGTTAGAGTCTGTAATGAACACTAACTCGTTCACCTCCTCTGGATAAATGAAGATCAAAATGTGATTATCAGACACATGCTGATGCAAAGTAATTCATTACAGCTGCATTCGCTTTAACTGAACTCTGGTTGTGTTCTGCTCTTAAACATCTAGCTGCTGGCGTCAGTTTAATCAATGATATAGATTAAAGTTGACATCTCAGCACGATATTTAAGAATACAATACAGAAAAGAAAAGAATACAGACTGAGTGCTATGCTAAAATGCTATAAAACACAAATTGTAAAGTAATTAAACTTATCTAAAACTATAATCTAAAATAAATGTAAATAAACAAGCGCTGTTGTAGATGTCACTTCCACAGACTGGATTTAAAGGTGGATGACGTGACAGGTCCAAGTGAAGCCAAATCAACTTGATCGCCCTCTGGTGGCAGGCTGCAGTGTGGGTAATAAGCCCCTCCTCCTCCATGTAAGTGGATGGGACATGGAGCAAACAAAAAAGGAAAAATACAGAACTCCATCTTCCTGATGCTAAATCAAAGAAAACATGAATTGTGGAGGACAGAAGAGTTTGGAAACATCGAGAAGCTCAGGAGCAGGAGCAAGTCTCAAACTGACAGGTCAGCAGCTGCTCCATAAAAGTTAACTCCAGTGGAATTCTCAGACGTCACCAGGAACCTACTGAAGCTCCTCCAACGCACCAAGCCGCTGTTTGAATCCATCGTCTCCTCCGTGAGGAAACCCAGCACTTATTCTACAGGTTCGACTCGGCTAAATCAAAGCCTGACAAATGGCTTTAATCTGTGAGACTCTGAAACATATTGGGAAACGCTGAGCGGCATTAATCTGCTGCAACACAAACACACACAATGGGGATCGCACGCTGAGAGGAAGACAAATACGACGTGTGTGAGATCGGGATTGTAAACACGGAGGATGAGGCAAAGCCGGCGTGATTGAGTGACATGGAAACAGGAAGAGATCAGCAAATGAGCAGCGAGCGAGCGAGGAGACACGCCACATCACAAACAGTTTGTGTTTCAAAATCCAGAGATAATAACACACTGACTTTTCTCATTGAGATTCTAGATTTGATCTCCAGATTCTCTCCTGCGCTCGTATGAGGGGAGACAATGAAAAAAGGAAACACACAAGATCTTTGGCAGCACAACACACTCATAACACTGCCAAGCATGACGGAAATAGCCTCGGTGGCAAAGTACACGCTGGTGACGCAAATTGTGGAGCGAGAACAGAACCTGGTGTGTGTTTGTGTTATGATAGCGGATCTGAACCGTTTTCTTCTGTATCAACGCTGCTGATGTTTTGATATTTTCATGCAGAGTGCTTTTAATTCAAGGCCATTAATCAGGATTTAATAAAACGGCCAATAACAGACCAATAAATCACTCCATCGCCAGATTGTGTCCATTAATTACAGGGAGTGTGTTTGCGTTGAGGCAAATTCTGAGACTTATTGAGTTCTCTATGTGCTGAGGGGGATTTTTAAAGATTCAGTCACAGTTTGTGTTTTTCATAAATAGCATCAAGATCTTTGTCATACGTGCAACACGCCAGTAACACAAACCGTAACACAAACCGTAACACAAACCGTAACACAACGATTTCCTGGTAAACAATGTTACGTGACCACATCTCCTGAATGATCAGAACAAAAGGTGAGGAGCCGTGTGAGAGACCACCTGGTGAGCAGAGAGAGGTCCTGGGAATAAACTGGTGAGCAGCTCAACAACACACAGGAAACCAAACCATCTTTTAAACGTGAAAATCCAATCAGCAGTTGCAGCTGGAACAAGATTCAGAATCACAAGGAGGAGATCTGCACTGCAGCCAGCCACTAGGGGGCGATCAAGGGGCTTTGACTTCACTTTGCGGAGCCGTCATGTCGTCCATCTTTTATCTTCAGTCGATGTTTGAGATGCTGGAACTGAAGCTGGAGAACTGAGAGGTTTGAATCAACCTAACATCCCTCTGCACTGCACAAACACACACAGACACACACACCTCCAGTGCACGTGTGCACGCTCGAGCAGCACACGCCCACTCACATGCACGCGCGTGAATCTAATGGCTGTGGAATGATGGAGGAGGGGCGGTGGTTCTGTAATGACACAGTCATATCACAGTAATTACAGGAGGCGGTGACAGTGATCCATTAGCCTGCTGAGGTGGGCTGAGAGCAGCTACTGGCTAACTCTGGGTCTACAGCCTGTTACTGTGCACGTTCACATGCACACGTACACGTACACATGCACACGTACACATGCACACGTTCACATGCACACGTACACATGCACACGTTCACATGCACACGTACACATGCAAGAGTACTGAAACTTGCATCAAGTTTCAGGTTTTATCTGTGCATGTGCAAGGTGCAAATGAAGTCACTACTTTAACTGTGTGTGTGTGTGTGTGTGTGTGTGTGTGTGTGTGTGTGTGTGTGTGTGTGTGTGTGTGTGTGTGTGTGTGTGTGAATAGTTATCGCACCGTGTGTGTCATCAGTTATTTCCAAATAAAGTGCAAACAGGCAGGAAACAGTTTTAGTGACCATTAGTCTGGAAAACTACAATGATGGACTCTGACAGTTTGATGTTTGCTAATCTTTTCACTGACTAACTTACTCTACTTCAATCTTTTATTCATCTGATGAGAAAACAACACAATCAATGATTCAACATATAACATTATCATAACTTTCCAAGAAATCAAATTATATAGAAAATAGTTTTCTATCCTGCTCCATTCAGCTGTTTCTAAAGCTCCCCAACACACACACACACACACACACACACACACACACACACACACACACAGACACACACACACTCGTGGGTCTACAGGCTCTTTGTTATTTCCTCGTCCCAATGGGCCTAATATGATGAGCTTCTATTCAAATGGACAACAGTGGCCAAAATGCCTTGAATTGTGATAATTGCTGTCATTATCGAAAACGTTTTGAAAAAACGTTTTAGTTCTAGTGGCTGAGGAAACATTATTCTCATAAACCACCGACTGCAAATCATAATGTTTCATTTCTTTAAAATGTTTTCTTATAATAATGACAAGGCTACAAATGCTCCCGGGCTCCTATTGGTAAGTGGTTTAACTTTTAATGTGGTGAAGTTTCTTCCTGAAAACAAACTTAAAAAGTAGAAAAAATATATTATTCATGAACTAGAAGAAGCGTTTAACTTTGATAAACAGCCAGAACGATACATCACAAGAGTTAATATCCAGTTCTAACACTGAGTATTAGAATCATTTCTAAACCATCGACTTCCCCCCCCCACGCAGAATAAATGATGGAATTTCAAGGATGTGTGTAAAAAATCCGATTTTTATCATCTTGAGTCGTATCTCAGGATCTGTAACATTAGCTGCTGAGTCATAACTCATTACTCAGTCGCCCCACATGTTCGAGGTTTTCATCCAACAACAGAAACATTACAGTGAGTCAGAAGTTATCAGATCATGTAGAGTAGTGAAGTACATTTAACAGAGTCAGCAAAAGCAGGTTCAACGCACAGACACTCAACTAAAGGCATTTACATATTGTGCATATAGATCAAACATGACCTGATATTAACTATTTGTTCCAAAACCTTTTCACAATTAAGTGCAAATGCATCGTAAAAATTAAGTGTTAGAGTCAAAGTTAAAGGTACCTGAAAATAAAACTACTTAAGTAAAGTACAGATGCAAGAAAAATGTACAGTAGCTAAGTAAATGTACTTTGTTAGATCCAACCATAATTCCTGTTTATAAAAACACAATTTGAGGTGTCGAAGAGTTATTCCAGTTCCTCCATCCATACATTGCTTCAGCAAATATATATTTTTATATTAAAGTGTTAAAAGTGTTAAAATACGGACTATATTCTACAAAACTTTATTTTTGAATACTGGCATGCAAAGTTGTCCCTTACAAAGTACTTGGCTGAGATTTTGATCCTCTTACAGTTTCCAGATCAGGCTCTGAAATGTAAAATAACACCAGTCGCACTCTTCACACGTTTCTGCACAGAACGAGGTTTTCCACGGGCGTATTTTTAGGGACAGACGCTTGAGATCTCTTTCTCTCTCTCTCTCTCTCTCTCTCTCTCTCTCTCTCTCTCTCTCTCTCTCTCTCTCTCCCTCTCTCTCTCTCTCTCTCTCTCTCCTCCCCCTCTCTCTCTTGGCACCGTCCTATTCGATTTAGCCTAAGCCCTCGCTTGGCACTGAGCGGCTCCGCGGGAAGGCTTAAGTGCAAGTGCCAAAATCTGACACTCCTAGAAAACCCTGATACTTTGTCAAGTGATACGAAGAGCTGCTCGTCAGGGGAGACGTGTGTGGTGTGTGTGTGTGTGTGTGTGTGTGTGTGTGTGTGTGTGTGTGTGGTTGAGAGAGAGGTGGCACAATGAAGTCTTGCTCTTGTATTGTTTTTTGGGAAATGGAACCTTACAACACGATATACAGAACATTTACTGGGACAATGAAAAAAGTAATATAGAAATTTACACTCTTACTTTAAACTTACTGTGACAATACAAACAGAGAAAGAGAAAGAGGGAGAGCCTGAAGTTACCAATTTATCAACTTGTCTTTTTAGGACAAACAATACTTTTATAGTTATTACCTAATAAGTGACTACTTCACAGTTTTTTTATAACAATTTACTTTATTTTAGTTTGAGCAATAGAATTCCACATTGAAGTGAATGGGATTAGCTGCAAAAACACTGCTTCACAAAACTGATCAAACTACTTACTGTGTGTGTGTGTGTGTGTGTGTGTGTGTGTGTGTGAGTGTGTGTGTGTGTGTGTGTGTGTGTGTGTGTGTGTGTGTCTGAGTGTGTTAAAGCGTAATTGCAGTGTAAGGGTGTGAGAGAGAGTGTGAGAAAGAGGTGTGCTGGACAGATAAAACATCACCTTTTCCCTTTTTTTCAAACGTGTTCCTACCGGCCCCGAGAAGCTGACACAGCAATTACAGTGCGGCGGCCATCAGGGAGGTCAAAGGTCGACTCGGAGCGGCGGGTTCGCCTCGGCTGACTTCTCACGACCTGAGAAGTTAATTAGTGAGTGAGAGAGAGCGAGTTTTATTACACATTCCTACAGAGCGTTACCTCCTGGTGTGTCCAGATGATTTACCTCAAACAGAGACATTTACACACGAGCAGACTCTCACACACACACACATCAAACACACACACACACACACACACACACACACACACACACACACACACACACACAATACAGGATGTTCGTTGTCTAACTAAAGTATTTTGTTACCATCACCATAGAAGTTATGGTTTCCCTTGCAGTTTTTTTGACATTAGCTTAGCATTTTTAGCAGCCACTGGAAACCCCTTCTTCTCATCTCTTCTGTGACTGAATAATATGACATATTTGACCTAATATGACTAATTATGAATACGCTTGTGACCTCTCTGTATAGTAAGAATGTGATTCAGTGACATTTGGCATCAAACTGGGGGAAAACGTGTGATTTTCCAGGTCTGTAGCGAGCCCACATGCTGCGAGTGAATCCTCCCGTGTGTTTGATTCCTTGTATCTGGAAACTGGCTTTTGAACAGTCATTTATTTTTTTCCCGTTAAACCGCGGCGACGACACAAAGCAGAGATCAAAGATTGTGTGTAAGCCGCTCGCATTCCAGCCATCGTATTAAGATAATCTCCTGATATTTGTTTTCATTTGTGGAAGAGCTGCAGGGGAAGAGAAGCAGCTCTGCAGATGAAGGGGCTGATATTCCTCCTGCACCTTTATACACCAGAATTATTCTGTACAGAGGTAGTGAATGAAGAAGATGTGACTCCTGTGTGAGTAGAGAGACACGAGCACCTGCTAATTGGCTTAATTGACCAATCAACGAATCACGTGGCAGCAGAGCCGTGAATAAAACCCCTGCAGATAGACTCTGCTGCCTTGATGAGAGTGGTCAGAGGAGAACGGGCAGCCTGGTCGAGGTGGAGAGAAACACCACCTACTCAGATGACCACTGTTTATTAACGAGGTGAAGAGGAATCTCTGAATGTACGACACGTCAAACCCGACGGGCGACAACAGCAGACGAGCAGGTCGCCTTCCACTCGGCCGGGAGCAGAGATCCGAGGCTGCAGTGGGCACAGACTCACCGAAACTGGCGAGCTGCAGAGCGGAGGAACGTGTCCTGGTCTGATGAGTCGGTGGCGAGGCAGGCAGATGGCCAGGACAGAATCTGGCACACTTCAGTTAATACCAATCAATCAGTTACCAATCTTCTAAATGGTCGCTTCCAGCAGGATGATGCTTCATGTCACAAAGCAGAGAAGTCGTGGAGAGCTGGTTTCATGATTGTGAGTTCAGTGACCTCTTCATCCATCTTATATAAAGATGGATGACACGGCGCCACTTCCTCCACCTGTCTAGAAGTGAAGCCAAAATGTCCCAGATGTGGGCGTGGCCATTTTGCCATTCAGAGCCTTTTTATTCAGAGATTTTAACCATCAACCTTCCGGGAGCTGCAGATGAAAACAAGCCTGTGAGGCTGAATCTGTCACATTTACATGTCGGGCTGGAGGATGCAGGTTAATTAATGTCAATCACATCACAAGTCAGAAACCCAGGTGTCAATCATGATGTTTTTATAGCATCAGTAGATTCTGGCTTCACTGATTGGGAGCTGTCGTTGTCGTCTATCTTTATAAACAGACTCTGGATCTGCCCAGTCACCGGACCTGAATCCAGCAGAACCTCTGGGATGTGGTAGAACTCTGTGGATAAAGTATCTTTACTTTACTGCGTCAAGTAGAAATGAAAATAACAGATACGATTTCTGGTAACAAACTTCATGATTTACTCACAAAATGTCAGATGTGAACATTAATTATCACCTGTATGTAAAGTTATATATCAATGTACAAGAGAGTTATAATCCTCCCTGTGTGCACATACAGAAAAACCCACTGACCACCATAATAGCTCATCGTAACACTCCCATTACCAGTAACCTCAGCGAACATTCCCCTTCCTCACATGACCGACCCCACGATCGCTGTATTTACATTACCCAAAATAAATGATCCTAATCCAGAGCGACCTGCAGTTCCTAAATCACTGAAAACTGCAATTGCCGCCTGACAACATGTTCAATTCTCCAGCCGCCTCACCTCATTTTTTATATTCTGTGTGCGCTGCCCGGTGTCATGGAGCAGCGGTTTGCAGGAGGAATGGAAAAAGCAAAGGGACGAGAGAGAGGAGGCCCCTGCAATGGCTTAAAGCGCCATGCATCTTTTCTATCTGACGGACTCTGCTGGTTACCGAGTCGATGGGTCACCGGGCCATGAAGGAGCCGATTTGTTCTCCTCCAGGAGACCGGGGGTCTGAGATCAGCTCGCCACCTCATGGCAGGCGAAAGAAAAAAAAATCCATCTCAACAAGTCGTTTAATCTGCGAGCGTTTATATTTGTCCCACAGACGTATGGAAATACAGATTTACTTCCAACACAAACAATCACTCCACCACCAGGATCATTTAAACCGAACTCACACTGGAAAAACGAATGAATTAGAAACAAACTGGGACACAATATGGATCATTTCACCACCACAGCCGGTTTTAATACTGTCAGGAACACAAGCTGGTTCGTGTTAGAGTCTCGAGCAAATCTCCTCCGTGTCTACGTGTTCTAATTAAAAGGGGATTGGAGAAAACCAAACGCCCTGGTGCAGTCCCGTGAGCTGGATGTGTACATGATGGAAAAACTGAGGTGAGGCTTTTGGTGGGGGTGGACGGAGAATTCTATCAATCGTGTGACACCTCGGTCTGAAAGGAATCTGAGGAGGGTGTGTGTGTGGGGTTTAGAAAGCACCAACAACTCCAGGAAGCCACCTCAGTCAACAGATCCAGACGTCCTTTGAAGAGACTCCAACTTGAACCAGAAGGTTATTAAAAATGACAAAAGAAAAGAACAGATATTCACTAATTTATTCCTGCATCACTTTATTGACACTTTACAAAGACACGGTGGGTCGTGATGTTTATCAAAAATAGAAAAACCCCAAAATAAACCACTGAAATCAAAACATGTTCTGTTCAAGACGCCAAAATATTAAGATCCCTACTAATGTTTATCAGGAATATTATTTACCCGGGTGGGGGGGGGGAGTTATGTATTGGTTCCTGAGGCTGAAACACACACAGACCAACTCGTTCAGAAAGTAGATGTCACTCCATCATATTGATTATTTGGTCAGGCCAGACGGTTGTTTACAGGCCAATCAGTAAGTGTAAATGGTAATCACACACATACACACACACAGACACACACACTCACTCGCACAGACACACACAAGCTGCCGTTCACTCTCTTCATTGAGGGAGTTTAGGAAGTGGAGCCGCTCATGAATCTATACGTCGATGCAGCGTACGCTAACAGGTCGGCTCGTGAGTGGGAGTGAACATAGAGAAAAACACATGTTCACCACATGCACCAACATTTTGAAGCATGTGTTCCTATGAGATAAGCAGCTTAGCACCGTACATGGAAATCTGCCTCATCTAGAGCTAAAGTTTACATCACTCTCTCTCTCTCTCAGTCTGATCTTTAATCTGATAACTACTCAGTTTAAACTTCTTATTTATTGGAAATGTTGATCTGAGCTGAACTCATGCAAATGGAATGAAATGCAAAACGGCTCTGAGGTCCGATTCTTTAAATTCCCTTCAGACAAATTGAAGCAGATGTTTTTTACAACTCTCGTTACAGTCGTCATCAATTTGTGTTGTTGAATGTCGGTTTGTCTGACTTAATATTTGTTAAGCTGTTGTTCTTGTTGCCTGTTCTCTGTTGCCTGGCAGTATTGATTAGACAGAGGCTCTATTGTAGGCAAAGGGAGTTTGTGTGTGTTTGCTGGTGCATGAGTGTGAACTGTGCAGAAAAAACAATGAGTTTGAGTTTAAACCCACTCAGAGAGCAGATGTTGTCGTTATCCATCCATTATCTGAGTCGTTTATCCTTTTGAGAGTCGTGGGGGGGGTGGGGCAGGGGCAGGGGTGGAGCCAATCCCGGCGGACTACGGGCGAAACGGGTCGGCCGCCAATCACAGGGACATTTAGAGACAACAAGAGTCTCCAGACACTGGGAGAACGCTGCTCCAATGCTCACATCACTGCCACCATCTTGCTTTGTGTGCACGAGTCGGGACTCACGTGCACTAACGAGCACATGCACTAACGTAAACACGAGATTGGACGAGCTACAAAAACATTAACAGAGAAACTCGGATTACGACCGGTATGACCTCATTCTCTGCTCGGGAGGCCATTACCCCACCACGACTATAAAAAAAAATAGTTGATGGATGATGTATAAAAGTTTATGATGTTGTAAATAAAACTTTGACTTGGAAACCATTTAATGGTTAAATCCCAGTCAGAGGAACAACGTCTGCAGAGCTTCCAGTTCGTTCATTTCACTTTTAGTTTACAGTAACAGCAGCTGCAGGTTTACTCTTAGAATCTGAACTTTGGAATCTGAAAAGTGGGTTATGAACATCACATGTAGGTAAATGAGAGCAGACGTCTTATTGTTGTGTAGCACTCAGCTAATTTAAAACTCCCTGAGTCGGTTGTAAACTCTGTCTCCGGCTCAGCTTTTTAAAGTGTTTGCTTCCAATAAGGAGCCAGTGATGAGTTTTAAAACATGAACATGATGCAGAAACAAAAGTGATGTTTCAAAAGTTTGAGGCTGGAGCTGCACGTCCGAGGATGGACCTTGTTTCCCTGTTTTAAATAAAACTACATTCCCTATAACAACCCTCGGGGGGGTTAAAGCGACACATCGATTAGACGTATTCTTTATTAGCATTGTTTTTTATATATGTTTCACTTTTACGAGAGAGAGGGATTTCAGGATCAGGAATAACGAGGGACTCTGGCTGCAGTGGTAAAGAGTGTAAATTTCCATAAACCGAATAACCAGCAGAAACATGAACTTCTATTGTTTCTGTAAAGATGTTTTGAACCTGGAGCCCCATGCAGCTAATGAGTCAGTTGATCACATGACCTTGTTGTGTTATATTTAGCTGAGCCTGCTAAAGCTCACGTCTTCCAAACATCTTTAGGGTCACAACGAAATACCTCAACCAGAACCAGAACCTGAACTTAATCCTAACGAGAACCCTAAAACCAAGTTGAATGGGATGTGAGGGCAGTGTGTGAACGGCCAGAGCAGGAAGAGACACAGCATTGTGTTAATAAATGGAAACAAATGTTAGACAATACATAATAATAGTAAAGAATATGTCAAAGTCTTTAAAGTGTCACAAAAACAGATAATGATTCAGAGTCAAGCTTCTTATTTGATCTCATCAGGTGTCTCAGAAAGAGGGTGTGGCCAAAGTGTCCCCACTTATCACATGGGGCCAGTGACGTTACATCATAAATGATAGAATAAAGAATAAAGTGAAGGCATCATAACTTACCCTTAATAGCACAAGTACACACTAACACACACACACACACACACACACACACACACCTACACACACTCTTGGCTGCAGACCGTCACCCTCGGACACTGGCCGTCTTTGAAGTACATTTCTAAGTGAATTTCATAAGTGTGTCTGGATTGGAAACAGAAGCCTGCAGATCAATATTTGAATACAAGTGCTCTGGTTTACTCCCATGTGGTTGTGCTCACATGCATGTGTGCATACGTGTGTGTGTGTGTGTGTGTGTGTGTGTGTGTGTGTGGTGGGTGTGTGTAGCGGCCCCGGGCGGTGCTGGTGGGACCGATGCCAGGCTCTGTAATGTCTGGAATTTGACGGTTGATGTTTTATATGCACTCGCCTTCATGATACATTATGAATGAAGTGCACCTTCCATCAAAGAGACACAATAACAGAGACTGAGATATCGAATGGACAAAACACGGAGTCATGTGTGTGTGCAGCATGTGTGACAGTACTTTCTTTTTATCGTGGCATCACACACACACACAGCCACGCACACACACAGACACACACACAACCACACACAGTGAAATATTTAACTCATCTCTCAGCTTGACAGTTTGGGCTCACATCATAACAGAGTCTCACACACACACACACACACACACACACACACACAAAGTGACAACACATGCACACACAGCAGTAAAAAAAAAGTATCTCATCTTTCTCTATTGTGGCTGTTTATGGTTCACCCTCCCAGAGACACACACACACACACACACACACACACACACACACACATGATATATATAGACAAAGAAACCTTGTGGGAGAAAGAGAGAGCGACAGACTTCATTCGCTGCTCTCTCTCTCTCTCTCTCTCTCTCTCTCTCTCTCTCTTCTCTCTCGTCCATGATGTCTCCTATTCCCTCACTTTCCCACAGACGTCTCCTTCAATGATACACTATTGATTTATTGTCCAGCGCATGACAGAGACACCGAGAGACACCGAGCCTGTGAGAACGAGGGAGGAGGAGACAGAGGGAAAGGTTTTTATTAATGTTGCTGACATGTTTGTTGTTGTTGTCGTTGTCACGGCCAAATATAGAGCTGACCGACAACTTGGGGGAAGAATCGTTTATTTAATCTGGTCGTGGTGAAAACAAACCAGTTTGGAAAGTCATGTGATGGACGCTGAGTAACTTCCACAACTCCAAGGTCGATTGTTAATGAGTGTGAAGCAGATGAATTATTGAATATGGATCAGACACTGGAAACAGATTCATTCGTCTGAAAATTAAATTACGCCGTCATGTTTTTACTTATTTTGGACAAAAATTTGATAAATGTTTTGTCAGTCAAGGAAAATCTTATTGGACTGAAATTGTACCTTCCTCAGGCAAAACAAAAAAAAACTGCACATTGTGTTAATTCAGTTCAAATTGATTCACATGTAAACTGGATTTTGGTCAGAAGCCAAAAATCATCTGGTGTGAAAACCAGAAATGATTGAAAATCAGAATGAAGCCTCTGGAGCAGCAGACTGCGAGAGGAGGGAGAAACCAGTACGAGTGTAACTGGAAATCTTCCATCCAGCTGAATCAGCCCGCTGACCTCTGACCTCTGAGCTGCTCTGTGGGAAGCTGTGGACAAAAGTTAATTCAGGATCAAACATACATGCATATTCCATGTACGAGCTGCATCCATTACATACATGAACAGCTCCACACGTCTGTCTCAGGGAGTCCAACACCAAATTAGGGCCACTCTCTGCTTCTAGTTTCCTAGGCAACAACTCGGAAATATAAAAGGCTTCTGTGCGGGGGGGGGCCATATTATTTACCACCGGCTGAGGCTGTAATCCCTGTCACCTGCCGCCATGTCACCGCCTCTACCTCTGGAAGAGAACATCCATCCCCCACGAGCAGCAGCAGCAACCCTTCACACACAGACACAAACACAGACACACACACACCGTTGGATTGTGGCACTGTGGATCTCCGGGAGCAGCAGGGAGGCAGTTACCATGGCAATATCAATAGTTATCATTTTTGCTCCTGCACATCAACAGGTGAGCGCTGTAATGTGAATCTGTCACGCTGTCACGCACACATGAGGAGTCCGCAGGGGAGACACACATGTGCACACGCATGTGAAAAACACACACACACACACACACACACACACAGACCTCTGTGCACATGTATACAGGGAAATAAACGTGTGGAAAAACACATTAAATATACATAAGCGTGGACATTTGCATAAATACTGACATACATGTGAGAGATGTGAACGCACATGGAAAAAACACAGAATCGTCTGCAGCAGCAAAGATTCATGTATGAATATAAATGTGGATTGGTTGTTCACAGAAATGAAGACGAACACACACACACACACACACATCCTTTGTTTACATGCACAAGCACACAATGCATGTACAGTTAGTGTGTTTATGTATGTAAAAACAAACAGTCCTTTTCCCATTCACTCCGACCTCTGGACTCCACTTCACATCGATGAACACACACACACACACACACACACACACACACACAGCACATTAAAGCATCACAGCATGTTTTCTTTAATAAAGAATCCAGACACAGAAATGCACCAAACTCCACGTCTGCGTCATCCGTCAAATACATAATTGGCCGTCCGTTATGCCAGAGTTCGTTTGCACGGTTCCAGCTGAAGTGTTTACCAGATGTCCGTGGCTATCGCTAACATGATTAGGCCGCTGCGCCGCTAATTTATTGGGTTTGTCCCCTGGGAGCTCGTCCATCACTGGTCGGAGTCCAGATAAGATGTGAAGCTGCTGAGCTCTCAAACCGGGAAACTTGATGTTTATGAAATAGATGGTTTAACGTCCTCGGTGTCTGATGAAGGAGAGTGTGAAACTAAGAGTTAGCATGAAAACATGACTTTGAGAAGTTGATTCAGACGTGAACTGAGGGCAAAGTGCGGGTAAAGTCCAGAACCCAGAAATACACATGTTCATTCATGTGCATCGTCTCTTTTAACTCAATAAACAAACTTTAAGTGTATTTCTTTATCACTTTCTTTTATAATCATGTCAACAGTCAATAACTTAGAATTTTAAAGTTGTCCTGATAAATAGTTTCCTCTCCAAAGATCATTCAGCAAATAAAATAATTGAAATATAAATCTAGTATTAAGAAGTTACAGTAATAAATGGATTAGGGTTAGACTGTGATCGACGTGTGAAGGCAGCGTGTTTTTGTAACGATTTGTTGTGACACATAAACAGATAAGAACATCTGCAACAACACGAAAACACAAAGACACACACACACACATACTGAGAGCATTTGATCACTATCTGAATCGCACTAAATACACATACATGATCTAATCTCACAGCCAACCTGTCACATCATGACGTGTAATGGACGTGTCAGCTTCACAGGCGATCACGTTTCCATCTGAAGAGACGCTGGGACTTTCTTATCACTGATCTTTGAGGGAAGTGGAGACGCCTGCTATCCAAATGACATCTGAATAACACGCCGCCCTATCTGAAATAGCAATCGGAACGTAAATGTCAATGGGAATTCAAGTCGAAGGTGTTTTAAGAGGGAAATTCTGATCCGCGGATTTAAATCCAATATAAATGTCTAATCTGATTCGTGTACGTCTGCAGGAGAAGCGTGTGGAGGTGAATTCAAATGCCAAGTAAATGTCACGGGTTTTATCAAAACACACACATTGCTTATGAGATATGTTTCTTTGCTCAACAGTGTAAATATAGAGACAAACACATTTACTCTGCTGGTGAAACACAACACGTATGTGATTCTAATGGAATCTGTACTTAAAAGGATTTAATGTTTCTAGAAGAAAAGGTGTTTTTACTGGTTTATGATCCGGACCTTCTTACTGTGAGGGACGTTAGCATGTTCCTGGGTTTTCTCCGGCTTCATCACAAAGACACGCAGCTCAGTTTAAATGGGGGTCGTTTGATTCTAGAGCAAAGAGGTCGGGACTTTCTCCTGAAGTTTTCCAGAGTTTCTGTATATATGAGAACGACCATATGTGAGATTACAGAAGGAAAACGTCTGGAGGTGTCACAGTGAGCGAGTGGGTGAGTAGATAACGTTTCTAAGACTTTCTGGCTCCAGCTCCCCCCCGCCACCCCCCATCCCCCCTGCCACCCTCATTGATTGATTGATTGAATGATTGGAGGAAGGAATATGACTGAGTAAGTGTTATACTGGAAACGTAAATCCTGTCTGGCATCTGTGGGTTTGTGGAAATATGTGAAATCTAAGACCATAAAACACTTGAACAGGAATAAATTGCATGAGCTTATTTTCTATTTACCACACTGTTGACTTATAGATGACTTCACCACGAGACAGTGCTTCATGAACCACAACAGACTGACAGCTGAGCTCTGAAGTGCTGAGAGATATGCATGTTCACTTAGAAAGTAAAATTTATTGAGATGCTCCACATATCCAGCAGTAGCAGATGTCCTCTCTCTTTAACAGATCTCCGCCTGATCAAAGTCTGAGTGAGTCCATGTGCAAAACTGGAAGAACACAAACATCTCAGGATGAGAAAGAGGAGCCACCCATGTGGAAGAAGAGGCCGATGAAGATAAACCTGGAGAGACAATGAGGTTCGAGAGCTTTTGTAGATAAGAGCCGACTCCATTGTTGATGTGATATAAACAGAAACATGTGACGTCATGTCCTTCCTGCTGCTGCTCGGCCCGAGAGCCAACCCTCCTACAACAACTCGAAGGGGGTAAAGTGTGAAATGTGAAATGTGTAATCCAGTCCAGGGCCTTTGTTCCATGTCTCCCCCCTCATTTCCCTGCAGCCCTCTGTTGGATCAAATACAATTAAGTCCCCCAATTTTATAAACTCTGTTTTTGCCGTAACACTTGATCTATGTGTCTTGATCTTAATTGGTATAAAATAGCTCTGACATCTTCAGAACATACAAATCAATTGGATTCTGGGCTTTTGAAGCGATGAGACCAATTATTTCTACTCAAACAAGCAGTAGTTGTTTCAGTAAAGTGTAGAACACAGTCGTGGTAGTGAAACCTACACACACACATACACAGACACACACACGCTGGTTATTACTATTCCTGCCGAGTGCAACACACAGAGTTTGCAGCCTCAAGGTCAGAACCTCCGAGTCTGGATTCAAACTTTAGCCTTGATCCTGGTCTTTATTCACTGTTCTCTGCAGCCTCGCTCTGGGTCCTGCACACCGAGAGCTTCATTAGCAAACCGCACGGCACAGAGCCCGGATTAGAATTCACTCCCACCTGCACTGAGTGATGGGAGTTCATTCAACGTTTCATTCGAGCGGCCCCAGTCGTCGTCAAGGCGCCGCCTCAAGTCCTGGGATTAATCGAGCGTGACGCCCGCGACACCGACCCGCGAGTTCCACTTGTTGAAGATCATCGGCGGCTCTGACACACGCCTCCGTTCGAGGGGCGGCCTCGTGGTCAGAGGGCGACCCGGCGACCCGGCGACCCGGTGACCTGCAGAGTTCAACCCCTGCAACCGCAAAACGCTCCCATCGACAACATCAAGATCAGAATCCACTTCCTCTCACGGTCACAGAGAGATTGAGACGCCTGGAATGTAAATTATGTTGTGAACAGAGTTGTGTTGACAAGTTGGATTGTGATATTTGATGAGGGAGCCGTGATGTATCAGCACTTAGTGACATCTTCTCTAAACGAGGCTGGTTAATGTAATAAAATGCTGCACATCAGTGCTGTTGATATGCTGATCTATGACTGAGATGTGAATGGAAGTTTTTATTAATTAAAATCTCTGTAATTAAACCAAAAAGCCCTTTGAGATTGAATTGATTTCCCTGGTGGGGGTGAAGATCCATTCAACTCATAATTACAGGTTCCATGAGGATTATCAACATAATGATGATAAAAAAGCGTGAGTGTCAAAACCAGTAGAAAAGAAAAAGCTTCAGCACCAGAGACAACAATGACAAAACATTTTGATCTCACATTTGAGTTGATATCCAGATCAGAGAAACTTAAAGAATGATGCAGCACACAGGCGCTCACTAGCAAACTGTTCATAGATGAGACTGTTTATATCTGCCTGTGATGTTTAGAATAAAAACATCTGTGGAGAACGTTCCAGATGTGTTTCACAGGATTGATGCACATTTCCATCCACAGCAGGAAAAAGCTAATATACACAAGAAGAACAACAGATTTGTTCAGTCTGTTTCTTTCTCTGCATATTTGCAGCATCTTCACCTTTTCACCCGGAGAACACAGATCTTATATCCACTGAGGGGAATCTCTTCCTGCTCTCCACTGTCTGGGTTTGTATGTTTGTGATCTGAGTAAATGTATGAAATGAAACGATTGGTATGAGAAAAACAATATGAACTATTAGATATTGTGATTGATGCCTTCAAACCTTCATTGTCGATAATTAAACTTAAAAATGAATGACAAAAACTATAACTTCTATCTACTTCCTGTCATGGTCCAGATATTTAGACCATATATATAGATATTCTTTCCTGTTGGTATGTCATCAAAAAGAAAAATTGCTTTTCACATTTGATATCGGGGACAGCTCTAACAACGAAGTTAATTAAATTGGGAAAATGTTGAAACTCTTTTCCTTATCAGAAGGAAAAAGCTGATGTCAGGCAGCATAAACAAACATCCATTTAAAAAAAAACATTCATTCTCCAGAGGAAAAAAGTGAGATTAGACTTGTTCTTATTAAGAATTGACCCGACAGCACTGACGGAGCCGAGGACTCACAAACAACCATCAACCCAATTATGGAAAACAATTTCTTATCTTTTGAAGGGGAGACATATTCAGCTCATATTCAGGTTTATCATTTTAATTTGTGTTATTACTAGAAAAGGTTAACATCCTCACACTGTCGGTTGCTGCAGCTCCTCTCTTCAGCCTCTGTCTCAAAACGCTTTTAGCTCCTGTCTCTTTAAGGCCAGCCGATAAGTTAGCATTATGCAAATCGAGGTGTAAGGTCGTAAACACATGTGGGGGCGGCGACCAGCAGCCATTGGGTTTGTGAGTCCCTTTAAAAACACGTGTAAGCAACACTTTTTGGTAAATCCTGGTTCTTCCTGAACGGCCGTCAGTGCAGATCTGACTCCAGAGCAGTGACAGGCTCATCATCTGTAATCCGAGGAGGCCGCTGTGTTTTTCAGCGGCGCACAGCAGCTAGCATCTCACTTGTAATCCTGTTACACGCCGCACAGTCCCTACCAGCCGCCCAACCCCACCCCCGTAAAGGCATGTCACTCAGAGACCCGCACTTGGACATGTGTTAGCTATCGGCACAGACAGACAGGGGGCAGCGGTGACAGACACCCGATAGAAGAGTCCTCCAAGTGACAGGAGGGGAGTCTGAGGACAGACAGGCCGGTGTTCGGGAGGGGGGGGGAGAGCCCAAGGGCGCTGCCAGAGAAACCTGCCCCCCCACCCACCCACCAGCCTCCAGAACCCCGGAGGGCGCAGGCTGGTGCGTGTTGGTGCCAGCAGATGATAGCAGCCGGTGAGCAGACGGCGTGTGTGTGTAGGAGTGCGTGGTGAAGACGAGGCCAGCAGACCACATGCAGGCCTCCACAGATACGTGCACCACAGCCAAGCATCAAACAGGATCTGAACGAACACGATGCTAAAGCACTCACACGTAGTTTATCATTGATGATCCTGATTTCAGCTTATCGGGAAAGTTAGCCTCATTTAAATTTCACTAATTTAATTTAACTTGCTGGAATTTACGGTAATAACCATGAAACTAAAGTCAAAACATCTGTATCGCCCCCTGGTGGATGGCTGCACTACAGGCGATAAACCCGCCCCCTCTTTGTTTACAGATGGGACTCGAACCAAACAATGACTTAATATACTAACGATTTATGTACAAGTAATAGCTAACCACTGTGCTAGCAGCTAGCTAACGCACATAACTAGGTTTACTTTTAGAGGTCAGTTTTTCCAACTAATGTTAGCTGGAGTTAACGACCGGTACTGCAGTCACCACCCAGCAGAGGGCGATCAAGATGATTTGGCTTCACTATTGGTGAGAATCCACATCAAATGTAGATTCATGCCGACAACCATTTCAGATCTAAACCTAAACACAGTAAATGTTTAATACTGAAGCTTTCAAGTGAGTGTTCCTTTGAAATGTGAATTCACATCTGACTTTCAACCTCGTCTCATCACCAAAGGCCTGAATTATATATAAACAGTGAGTTACAGGCTGATTTCTAAACTTAGAGCTTCAGATGTCGACCCTAAAGCTACACTTTATCTGTATTTAATAACAATTTAATCCTAAACTCTACTTTGCAACACAAACATTTCCTCTATCGAGTCGACAACAAGAGTAAACACCTTTTCAACACACTCCTCAGGTGTGTTGACGATGTTTAGAGACGAACACGTGTTAATCACACGCTGGAGGAAAAGTGTGAGATTGACAGGTTCTACACAGGTGGAGGGAAATATCAAGATTTATAATTGCATGTGGGTGAAGCGTCTGATATCATCATGAAGAGCTGATTACAGCTGACAGGTGCAGATGCTCCGTCTGTTTTATGTTTCTCTACTGTTACATTTCAAACACTGGAAAACGTGCAACGCTGTGGCAGAGTATTAATTTCTGAGGGAACAATGATATTCCAGATTCATGATCCAGGAAGAGTGGAAATTTACAGAGAGCGAGTTCTCCTTGGAGTTTTCAAGTTTTATTTCGTCTTGAACATTTACTTGTTTTTCTTCTTGTAATATTGGGATTTTTTTCTGATAATATTACAATTGTATTCTTGTGTTAGTATGTCTTTCCTCTCGTATTATTATGATTTTTCTCACAATGTTTTGGACATTACGTAATATTCACTATAATATTCCAACTTTCTTATCATAATATTATGCTCTTTTACTTTCCTCTAGTTCTTGTATTATTATGACTTCAGTCTGGGATTACTCAAGGTCAAAACCTTTACGTAATTTCATCTGCTATAAAATAAGATGCAAAACAAATTAGTTAAATATAACAAAAACAAAAATACACCATGTTAATGGGCTCAAATCAACAGAGCTACATGACGATAAGCTGTTTGCTGAGATGTTTGAAGAGAGTCGACTTATTCATCATAATTGGAACGACGCCCCGACATGTTATATTTTCAGACGACTCGCTGAGCAACGTAGCCACAATTATAAAACAACATGCAGGGGCATGAGTTCTAATTATCAGGGTCTCAGCTTTAATATCAACAGCTCAACACAGTCTTAATGGGAAACTATATTGAGATCAGGGTTATTTTTTCTGCTGATTACATCCTTTCACTTGAGTCACTCACTTTAAAGCAGAGTTAGTGTCAGATTTATGAAAAACAACATTTAAAATAGCGATAATGTGAAACCCATTATATCCGCTGGGGGAGATTTGCCTTCTCACCTGCTGCTGACGGGACTTGATCTGTCAACTTAATCCTCTGAGCAGACCCAATTTGTACTAACTGAGCATTATGAGCATTAAATGAATCAGAATAATATACTTGTGAAGCACATTAATATTTAGTATCAGCCGAGATGCTCAAAGTGAAACTTCCAACAGTTCCTCCTCCACCTTGTGTGAGTGTTGTCCATCCTCTTAACACCATAACGAAGTACATTTATTGTTGTTGTTTATCGTAAAATTGTGTAATGAAAGTGGTGTGTTCAATAATGTAGTGGTATATATTTGGATAGGAAACCACTGACCCAGGAAAAGAAAAATTCACATCACACAAACATGCAAATTCTGCAGCTGTGGTAGATTTAAGAAGTTTTTGTATATTTGTAGGAAACAGGTTTAGATCCTGAACATGGTCGGCGACTTGTGGAGACTTCAGAGCTGAAACACGACGTGTAGCCTCACATCCAGCAGGTCGCTCCTCCTCCTCCTCCCGGCTCTCCAGGCTATATTTATCTGAACTGAAGGCTTCCCTACATCTGTGGCTGAAGCCGAATGTCCTGGCTCTGTCCTTATCTGTGGCTAATATTACCCCGGTGCCTCCTCCAGTAGCCTCTTAGGGGAGACGGGGGGGGGGACGGGGACGAGGGAGAGGCCGGTGGCGATGTCTCTCCGGTCCCCTCGGGAGCATCTGTCTTAGTTAGGCACACAGCAGGGGATAACGGCATCGTGTGCACATCAGGGGGATGTTCAGACGCAGGGAGATTCTGGGTGTTTAATAGATGCTCTTGTGTGGTTTGCATACTGATGAGAAAAGTGTCGACCCTCATTTGAATAAGGACGAAATGAGTGTGATTTTAAATTGAGTCTTTTCCTCCGTCGGCTGGCGCTTGTTGAGCGGGGGACAGACCATCACAGACCACAGACCATCACCGACCACAGACCATCACTGACCACAGACCCACACAGACCATCACCAGACCACAGACATCACAGACTCACAGACACATCACAGCACAGACCATCACAGACCACAGACCATCACAGACACGACCATCACAGACAGCATCACAGACGCCCCTGTAGTCCCCGACGAGAGCCAGCAGAACCAGACCCCGCCAGGCCCACTCCCCCCTCCCCCCCCTCTGTCATCACTCGCAGCCAATCCTAATCCAGAGAGCAGATCTCCATATGCCTGGATAGACCTAATTAACACCCATCACTTATTAACACAACCCGGCACTGAGCTTTTCTTCTCTAATTAGACGGCTTTTATAAGAGCGATGGCTCGACAGTGTACCATGGCCTTGAACGCATCACAGAACATGGCGGGGTCTTTGTTGTCATCCCCCCCCAGCCCCCCCACCCCAACCTCCCTCCCTTTCTCATCTTTGGATCAGCAACATTTGTGCGAGTCGAGCGCCAGGCGATTAATCACCGAGTCATTAGCTATGCATCAGTTACTCAAGATGCCCACCACGCTTTTTGATTAGAGGCTGGGCAAACTCTGGAAGAGTGATTTGTTGAATATTTAACAATTATCTGTTAAATGCTTGCCAGATCCAGATTGTTCAATTTTTAACTTCAGATTTCTTGGCTGTGCCACAAATTCATAAATCAAGATTTTCTCTGGTGGGTTTGGTGCTGAAGAGACTTGAGTATTTATGGTAAATGAAAAAAATCTCCATTTCATGAATTTCACAGAGCTGCACCTCTGGCAATGTTCCACAGTCTAATCTCCAGAGTACCTGGATTACCATAATCTAATTTCTGTTTGTGTTTCACCCTGAAGGTCACTCTCATACATTAGATCCTTAAAAAAACCTCCAAGGTGAAACACGCCCCTCGCCACGATTTACCATCTCTGATTGGATTTTGATTGACAACATTTTCCTCTGATTAATAATCGGTCACAGCAGCTTGGCTGTTAATCTGAATATGTCTAATTTGCTTCACTGAATATGGTTCACAAGCTTTTCATTGGCTGAAATCTTTTCAAGTCCAAGTGCCAAGAGTGAAAGTGGTCAGCAGACCTCACTGGAGCCCCGAGGATTAATCGGTCAATATGAGACTTTCACAGACACAGACTTCTGCTGTTATATCTGCGGATATGAAAACTCATTGTACAGAATAAACAGTGCATAAAAGATGTATTAAAACTAAATGTTTAGTTTGTGCATTTGTGTTTTCTTTTCATTTCCTCTGCCAAGGAGTTTATGTTTTCATTTGAGTTTGTTAATTTGCAGGAATACTCGTAAACTACTTGTCGGATTAACACAGAATATTGGTGGAAGGATGTGAGAAGAACCAAATACATCTTGGTGTGGATCCAGATCAGGGCTGGATCCAAAACATTTCTATTATCCAATACTTCATGGATCTAGATGAAGAAAACCAGCGTGTTTACATGACTGATATTTACATAGTTGTGCAATTTGGTGCAATAAAGTTAATAGTTAACAGTGTGGTCCTTTGAGGTCACATCCCAACAGAGAGCGGCTGCAGAGCGGAGACGAACCAAATCCATTCTGATCAATTCACAGAGACATGATCCAGATGTGCGGAGGAGAAAATAACAAGATCCGAACCAAAGAGTTCCGTGGCTCCATCCTTCGGAGGACTCGGTCTACCAGGACCACGGAGGAGGCTGAACCGAAACGAGGCTTCCTGTGGTGTGGGTTCCCCCCCCACACACACCTTATTGCTGTTGCCTGGTAACAAAGCTGAAGTTGGACATGATAAGAAAGTTGTATTGCCCCTTGTTTCTCTAACATCTGTACTGTTTGCTGTCTGGTGACACCCACACATCAGACGTCTCTTTGAAACCCGGTTTGTCACCGAAGCTCCTGAATCCTGAGACGGGAGCTGGAGTCTTTGTTTCTCTGGGATGAAAGGACACATCTGTTGGTCCTCTGAAGGACGCAGCCGCTGAGCTGAAACACAGCTCATATCTTCCTACACCTCAATCCGTCTCTATATCTACCAATATCCAGATCTATCTATAGGTATCCAAGCATACGCAGCTCTGACTGCATGGATTTTAAACTGGGAACAGTGGAAAGAGAAGATCAGCTTGGTTACTTTCATGTTCAGAATCTAACAATCTGTCATTTAGCACAATCTGCTGGATCCCTCTGGAGACCCTGAATTAGAGAGCTGTGAGCCACAGAGCTCGTGCAGGGAGGAGACATAATCTCATTCTCCTCTGGGGAATCACAGGAATAATTGTTCATCCAGATGCTGTGATGTCAGGGCTCATCACCGGAGCCATAAATAACACCAGACGCTTCACAGGAGCTTGACGGCAGGTTTGCACACGTGAAGCGTCTCGACTGTGGGTTCAATGCAGCGGATTATCACAGTGAGGTTAATGAACGGACCTGTTGTTGGACAAACTGATGCAGAGCGTCGTTGGGAGTTTCAAACCTCTCAAAACAACCTGTACGGCTCCAGAACAGCAAATAGACACTTCAGTGATGTGCTGTTGATGCCCTGAGGAAAGTTCAGGGATTAAAATATGTTTGGATTATGATTTTTTAACCTAGAATAACCTTAATGACAGAGGCACAGATACTGAGAGCCAGACAATGAGCTAGTTAGTTGCTGCCTGGTACGAAACCTAACCCAGCTAATGTGCTACACATGGACCTTTAGAGCCAAATTGAAAAGTTAACCAATGGCAGGTGGTATTATAATCTTTTAGGGTATAAAAATAATTCAGTAAGGTTTCCATTGTTTGGTTACTCTGGTTGTTTAGTGGTCATTTCAACCTTCGCCTTAAGGTTGATGAAATGCTCGACCTCCCTCTCTTAAGCCAAACAGATATTATTCTATATTTTATTCTTCTATATTCACATCTGTGCCTGTGAATAGCTTGAGAAATTCAGAGTGTGATCAGTTTCCTCACAGACAAAGATTTCTCTTGCTGTTTTTATCTATACGTGGTTTAAAATGTGATAAAATCCAAAGTCAGAGGTTGGACTTATCGTGCGTAGTAACAACCTGGAGCCTAAAGATATAAGAGAAATGTCAACAAGGTATTTCTTCACCTTCATGTTTGTTCGGGAAGTGATCCAACATGATGGAGGTGTACAGTTTGTTCTCTTCTAGCGAATCCTTGCCTGAAGCACTGAAGTCAAACCGGAGGCAGAGTCGGGTTGTGGAGTCAGAGTGATGGAGGTCTGACTCCCTCGGGCTAATCACAACAGGACCTGGGTTATTGTAATACCTTGGAAGGCCGAGGCTGAGGATAGGTGCATTCTAATAAAACCTGGGCCGGTGGACATGAAAAGAAAGCACGGTGAAAAGCTTCTCTTCATTAAATGACACTCGTGGGTCCATTAAACACTCGCTATAGCCCGGTGCAATTCCTCTCGATCGCGGCACTCAATCCAGCGAGGTTCAAAAGCGATCACGGGAGTTAATTACGTTCAGAAGAGAGAGAGCTGTGGGTTTCATCACACGAGACCACGCTGAGGATTAATGGCAGGCGTCACAGAAAAGAATCCAATAGAGGAGTGATTAGCATTCCTCGGAGATGGTTTGGAGATTCGGTGCATTGCCTGATAATCGGAGCGTATTACTCCGACGCAGCTTGACACGCAACATGTAATTTCATCCCAATGGGAGAGTAGATTCATCACGCTACAAGGGGGGTGAATCATTTTTAGGAGCGTCATTACGAAAAGGTCCCGTTGTCCTTGAACTGCTCGCGTTAGCACCGCGGAACAAAGGGAAGCTGATGCGTGTCACCTCGAGTATTCTTCTGAGTTTCATGAGCTTGTTTAACGTGACCTTAAACGTAGTGAGCTGACAATAATGGCTTAATAATAATGTTATTATCTTGACCCTGGATGTGGGTGACTAGTTGGAGTGATTGATGGTATTCAACAGCTCCAAGGGGCCGCTGACAATCAGGGGATTATTCTAATGTGGAGCAGAGGCAGAGGAACTCAGCATAAATGTCACGAGGACACTGATCAGAACCATTGTTAGCATCTGTCCTGGGGATCTGATCACAACATCGACTGGTAGACGTGAATACAAAGCGGTGCTAAAGCTCACTGTCAGTGACAGTTCCACCTTGTTATTGGTTCAAGGGAAAGAACCGACTTTCCCCCACCCCCCACCCACTGCTTGAATGTGTTAATGCAATTAAACAGCAGCTTTTCTTCTGGTGTCATATACTATGAGAGACTTTATCAAGTGATTACTTATTTCACTGTTATTGTCCCTCTGTGAATAAAGTTCCAGCACTTAACTGAACATTACATAATCAGGATATTTCAGTGATTCATTGAAGTCATTATAACTTTATCACATCCTAATGTATAACATAATAATATACAGCAATTTAAACGCTCATTTTTGAAAACAGTTTTATTCCTCAATGTTCTAGTATAGATGAAGCATCTGTTTGATATCTGATGCTGGGTCCGGAACCTCCATTGGAGTGTTTCATTGTACTTGTTCTATGTGCCTGTACTTCTACTATGTGCCTGTACTTGTACTATTTGCTTGTACTTGTACTATGTGCTTGTACTTGAAACAACCGTCTGCTTCCTGCTTGTTGACTGGATCAGTGCGACTCGGTCAAAGCCACAAAGCTTTGGACCATGAAATCAACCCAATGAGCTGAAAACAGTTGAAACACAGATAAATATATCTCTGACACGTCATGTTACTCATTTGACCTTTTGTTGCCTTAACACTGATTAGTGCAGCTTTAAAAATATACAGTAGAGCAAATTAGATCCTTGTGCTCGGGCAGCGTGCACACACTCAGTGCACGTACACACAGAGTTAATCCTGATCAGCTGAAAGTTAGAGTCACATCTCGCTGACAAGTTGTCAAACCTGCTAAATGGCCTGTTACCAAAAATCTGTTTGCACAGTTACAGTCAGTTGTTTGTCTAATATTCAATTTGAGTGAGAGAGAAAAATTAATAAATAAAAGTAACACCAAGTAGAATCTAGCACCATCGGTTTGGCCAAAGGAAACTAGCAGTAGGTGTGATCACACCCGCTCGTCTTATTTCCTTTTGACCTTTTATACAGTTGTAAAAATAACCTGGTGGTTTCGCTGCTGTTGTCGCCGAGGAGGAGTCTAGCTTGTTTTTTAATAATCTATCACTTAATAAACCCAACTGGCATCAGACTCTGTTGCCTTGAGAGCAAAAGTCTTGACTTAGAAGGTAGAAAAGGGCCGTGCTCCGAACTCTGATTTCCACTCGGATGAGGCAACAACACGAGAAGACGTCGAACCTTTGGCTTAGAGCGAAGTCGCTGCACCTCACTTGTCTCTTTGTCTCCCCCGACACACACACACACACAGACAGACACACACAGACACACAAACACACAAACACACACATGCTATACATCTAATCCTCCACGGAGGAGGCTGAACCGAAAGGAAAATATCAGCCTCAGTTATCTCACTGCTGTGGTGGACAATTGTTACCCGAGATGAAACTGAGGGGATTATGGATTATTATCATCCGCTCTCTTTATCAACTGAATGCAGCTGATTGGATTTTAATGAAGAATCTCTGACGGACGCGTGAACGCTCGTCTCAGATTCTCCTCTAAATGACGGTTTGTGTTCCTGCCTGTATCTCACATGTCATCTTCTGCAAACATCTGGACAACACAAATACAAACACATACACACACACATACACACACACACACACACTCAAGCTCACAAACATATATCTACTCCAAAGTACATATTGGCCCCTCGTAGTTTCATTCCAATCTTGGGGCCCAGCTGCTTTCGTCTGATGTTGAATTCGCCTCTGGAGGTAATATCTGTTTCCAGATCAGGTTTATATGAATGCAACTGTCTGATGTGTGTGTGTAAACCATGTAGGACGTATTAGAACACACACAGTCACACAAACCCCCCTGCACCACAGAACCCTCCACTCCCCCCACCCGTCGACGCAGGTCTCCAGGGAGCCCGGTTCTTCTGGATCCAGCGGGCGTCGCCGGCAGCACTGGAGCATCCCGCCCCCCCCGCCCCTCCCACTGGGTGTCGAAGCATTCCATTGCTCCGCCCCATCAACAGCTCCGGGGCTCATTATATTTCAATTAATTAGCATAAATGTATGTGTATGAGGCAGCACACCCTCCCCCCCTCCCCACCTTTCCCGTCCCCTCCACCACAATCTAGTATGCAAATGTTAATTAGAAATTGATGGATTGCAGGAGGGTTTAAAGTAATGACATCCCGCTAAAATTGTCTGCCACACATAACGCACGTCAACTGTGGAGATAAACAGACGAGGATATTAAGAATTCATCACAGTGAGTTTGAGGAGGAACAGATCCTGAGTCAGTGAGGTTTGTTTTTCTCCTCCAGACTTCAAAAGGTTCAGGAACACTTGTTGTGAGAAGCTGAGACACTCCATGTTTTCCTTTATAGTCTTTAATAACATAAGGTGAAGCTACTTTACAAAAAGATACAGTTTGGATTTTATTCTGAAAATTGAAACTCAACAAGTTTATCCTCTTAAAAACCAGACAAATATATTGGAAACTGCAAACTGTGACATCACGTTTATGGGAAATGTTGAAGAAATAGATGACGTAATAAAAATTGTGTTTCCAGACTCATGAGGTCGTCGTGACCTTTGACCTCTGGAACAGTATCAGTTCATCTTGGTTCAAATTTGACAGAATTCCCTCGAGGCCACAAAAAACAGATTTGGTCACAATGACCTCATATTTCCAAGTGAACTGAAGTCACTGAAGTTGTCGTGTTCACAAGAATTCACAAACGCACAACAAGCCACTGAGTCGTTAAAATAAAGCAACACACACGATCATAATGGTAAAGTACATTTGAGGCCAGTTTGGGTTCATGTCCTGATGATTTTTGCACCATGAACTGCAACTATTTGGTAAAAACAGTTAAAGTAAAGTGATCATTAGTATAATCTATACTCTAAAATAGTTTCTGGTGAGAAGCAGGTTTTGTAGGAACAATACTGTAAGTGCCCCTGAATCCTGATTCTTATCTGTTGTGAATTATCAATGGTCTAAATATAAACAGAAGTCTTTACAAAGCGTTTAACGATATTTTCTTCAGTTGTTACAGAATCAGCTCAAATCTTTGTTGTGAGAATCTCTTCCAGGAAGTTGAAGCCTTGACAACGAGGGGGGGGGGACAAACCTTATGATCACAGTAAAGCTTCGGTCGGCTCATTGTTCAAACTGCAACTGTACGACTGCCTCTGGCGAAGCAAAGACACAAATCTCACTGGAAACTGAACGACAAAGAACTCGGTTGAGGCGGCGACCGAGGAGACGAGTCTCCGTGAAGCAGGGACATTAAAAGTGTCTCATAACGACTCTTTGTTAGAACTCGTGGTGGTGATGTGGTCGCTGAACTGTGGCGACAGTGTTTCACAAACACAACACACAACACTCTCTCTTTCCCACAAAGTGATCGTTTCCTCGCTGCTCTGCTCAGATCGAAGTCTCGCTGCTGTAATGTTCAAAATCCCCAAATGGCTCACGCTGCATTTCCTGCACAAAATTACCCCCAACACACACAAAATGTATATTTCATGGCACGGAGTTCGTTATGTTCTCATAATACACCACGGGGCACCGAGCATCACTTTCCACGGGATGTAATGGATTTCTTGCAAAACAAAATGAAGAAACTGAAAGGGTAGTAATTATAATATAATTACCATATCATTAACATATTAATTTGCAACACTCGGGACCCGATGCACTTTGATGAAACACTTTGTGCCTTTTGTGTGGCACGCGACGCACTTAAAGGAACAGGCTGCATGTGACACACTTCATAACCTGCTGCAGCCGTCCCCTTGAACCAACAGAGAGTTCTCACTTTGAACAACGTGAAAACAAGTAAAGCATCGTTTTGTCGTGAGGTAATTTTTAAATCTTAATGTTCTGAGTTCTTAAAACATCTCTGTATTATTTTTACACTTCGTCATTTCTGAAATATTCCCTTTTAAAAGTAGAACGACACCCGGTAGAGCTCACAACTTCATCAAGGCCAAACAGTCTCCTCCTTAAACAGTATTTTTATTTGGATATAAATATAGATCAAATATAAATATACCTTGTATTTTTCATCAAGTTCCATAAATTGTTCTCAATCCAGGAAGAAATCGACACACAATAATATCATGGGAATCTGTTTAGTAGTTTTTTTGCGTATTTGTGCGAACTAACAAACAAAAACAATTGAAAATAAGTAATACACAAAACATCTTGAGTGTGAGTGAGAGAGAGAGAGAGAGAGAGAGAGAGAGAGAGAGAGAGAGAGAGTGAAAAAGGTTAAAGAGAATGATGGAGTCCTCTTGTTTGCATTACTACTCGCCAAAATAAAATACTTCTAAATCTAAACGTTAATGTGCATATTCATGTTTTCTAAACTCAAAGATGATATTTACACAAATGTTTTTTTAGACAAATTAAAGCCACAGCAGAGCAGCTGCTCTCTCATCAACACACAGATAGATACAAACAGCAGAGCTCACAGAGAGAGAGAGTCCTTCAGAAGCTCCATGACTCAGGAGAGACACTCCGACCTGCAGCCCTCGTCCCATCCGTCAAAATGTGTGTGAGTGCACAAAGACGCACAAACACCACACGTCATCGTTCAAACTAAATGTCACATCGTTGTTTTTTTTTCCAGAAGCAATAACTTGGACCTGTTATTGATGCTGGAGACACAAGACAACACTTTGATTGTTTTACGAAGGAATCGGAGACGCTGGTAAACAGAGGGACTCGTAGATGTCTGGGACGTGGAGACACTCAAAGTTCTCACTAAAACTTCACATGTTTCCTCAGACTGGAAAACAAAGATGATCTGAAGAAGAGGGAAACTTCAAACTGAGACTCTGAGGATCCACCTGCTCATCCTCATTTAATTCTCTCTTCTGTCTTTGTGTAACTTACTTATCAAGTGTAAATAAAATATCATTTTTTTTATATTTTAAAGCAGTTTTTATGATGCGTA
Organism: Pseudopleuronectes americanus; assembly: GCA_038501795.1. Classification (NCBI taxonomy): domain Eukaryota; kingdom Metazoa; phylum Chordata; class Actinopteri; order Pleuronectiformes; family Pleuronectidae; genus Pseudopleuronectes; species Pseudopleuronectes americanus. Next base: position 20,394,312 of record CM076730.1, read on the forward strand.
AGGCTCAAATAAATGAAGACACTGACAAGTCTTCAGTTTATGAGCATATAAATACATATAATGTGTTTGTTAATACTCAGTATTTGAGTATTTTCTCTGTAAATACATATTTTCTCTGGTCCCATTACCACACTGACTTCCCATCACCCACCCAATGAGAACGTCCGCCCCAGTTTCCCTCCATGTTCTTGGCCTGCGTCCCCAGTAATCCCACTATGGCAAATAAAGAATTGAGAAAACATCTGTGGTGTTTCCCACTGTCAGGCCAGTTCCATTACACGCTGCTTAACACATTCATCACCAGGGAGCACGCACGGACGGCCCACTGGCAGGGACATCAAAGGTTCGAACCCTGCTTTGGCACAGGTCTCCAGAGATGGATCACAGCCCCTTGCACGAAGACGTCCTGATTCCGTCCCCATGTGGCCGGGACACGTCCTCCCTTCATTGATGTGAGTCGCTCACTGACCTGATTCTCTCTCCGTGGACACGTTCCCTCAGCGAGAAACCAGCTTCTGAAGATTCCACGTGCTTTAGTTGCATTTGAGGAATTTGTGCAGAAATGGCGAGCGGGAAGTTAGAGCTGTTTTTATAATGCTTCTGTTTTGATTGTATGTTTGTCGCCCCTTGACGTGACCTTCAAAATAAAAGTTAGATTGCTACGAATGAATTCCTATAAAATGTCAAACTCCTGACGGGAGATGTCAGAGTAAAGAACACTCGCAAGGGAGATGATGAAAGTGTGTGACCTTTTCAATAAATGCAATAAATATTTGGTGTTGTTCACTCTACAGAGATTTATTGTTGAGTTTTGAGATGATATTCAATCGCTCAGAAGAATCCTATTGCAGCTTGGAACCTTGCAAATGTAATTGTGAAACCATTTACTCTAATGATCGGTGCTAAAGCAGGAAACTATCACTCGTCTATATGAGCACAGTAAAGTCAACCAGCACAAGTTTTCCAGTTTTCTAGTTTTCCTAAATCTTTTTCAAAACACTTAACTTACAGATGTTTTAGGTACAGGTGATTTAAAACCTGTAGGAAACCAAAATTAAGTCATAATCATCCTTCATATTCATTTAATCCTCCAATGATTGAAGTGTATAGCACAGAGAAAATAATTTATGATTGAGGCGACAGACCTCCTGGATTTATTAGATCATATAAACCCCGGCTCCCATAACATTAAGCCGTCTCCGTGGCGACATAATGATGCCAGCTTGCAAAATGTACAGCCGTTTCTAAAAGACAGCAGGCGTTAGATATGAACGTCTGACATTTTGAGAGAATCTTTCACGTGGACCTGTGACCACGACGTCCGTCCTCCATCTGCGCACGAGACGAATCGGCCGAGTGAAGTCACCTGGAGACAGGAAGGAGTCTGAGTCGTGTCCTCATCAGCTCCACGTCCCCGTCTCCTGTGCTGCTGCCATATAAAACACAGAGACCCTCTCTGAAAGCTTGTCTTCGGGGCTTCTTCTCCAGCAAATGTCATCCCACTCCAGACGTCACTCTGAAAATGTCACCCTGCCACCTTTTCATTAGCTCTCCAGCTCTCCTCGCCTTTCTACACCGTTTTCCCATTAGAGGGATCACACACCCGGGGCGAGGTTCCCCTGGAGACGCCCAGGACCCAGGTGTGAGTTCAAGGCGAGGAGAGGACGGCAGTTCTGCAATCGCTGGTCTGATTTTGATGTTGTTTGCTGAGCCGGTGATCACCTGTTATTGAAGATCCACCGCACCCCCCCCCACCCCCACCCCCCCCGCTCCAGTGCAGCGTGGAGCAGTCAATCACGTCTGAGGGACAAGAAGGAGAACGATGCAATTTAGATGTTTCTGCTTCCAGGACGGACGTGTTCATTAACTTCACTGAACTCTGGACATTCTGGAACCTGCTGCTTATCTTCCATCCTGGAAAATGCATTCATGCAGTTATTCTCACTTCCAGAGAGAAACATAACACACTGTGTAATAGAGATGACTTAGAAAAACACATGTATGCTTTATAATTATTTATTTGCATTTCATATATTGTGGAGGACCAGATTGAAGTGCTTTTAACGAAACTATTTTACAACATCATTCCATCTTTGTATTTATTATTATTTGACACTTTTCTATCTACTTTATCTCTATTATTATTTCAACAACATATTACTTTTAATCAGATTCTCAGTGAGTTATGTTTGTCTCTGTGCTGTTTTCATGTCCCTGCACAGCACACAGCAAACTATATCTAAAATATAAAATACACAAAGTAAATGATGCTTAAGACTTTCAATTTGTATTTGTCTTCAATGCAGCCAACTCAGCTCTGTGGCGAGGGGGGGCTCCTGACACCTTTTGAATTTAGATTTTTTAAAATAAGAAAAGCAATGCCTTGAGCCTAAGTTATTTATCTTTCAAAATGAACATCTGGATTTAACTAATATATTCTCCACTCACTGTGCAGTGGAGCGAGAGGTGGACGGATCCCGGTGAGCAGAGCATCATCCAATCACATCTCATGCACACGTCTAATACCGTCCTCTCAGTTTTTCATATATCGGCTCAAAATTAAACCCATTTTTCAACGTCTGCTGTCCGTCAAAGTCAGCAACCCCCCTCTATGGGCCGAGAGTCATATTTGCTAATGAGTTGATTTGCTGCTGCCATGGCAACAGGTCCATCACTACAGAGCGCCCTCGACTCGAACCCGATGAACACTCGACACCCGGGCTGAGGATCCACGATGCATAATGCAGCGGCTTCACCCTCATCCAGACGTTTATTCATCCATCTCTTCATTCTGACGTCTATTTCTTTTCTCACTCCCACACCCTGCAGTCATCCATCCCATCTGGTCTGATCACATGGGGGTCCTCTCCTCTCCGTGCCCTTTTTTGTAAAGACCGAAATCTCTTTGTCAGAGTTAGTCTGTGTTTACAGGTATCGAGTTTTTTGTGAAAATCAATATTTGCATTTTGCATCTCAGGGTCTCACATTTAAAGCAGTCGAGCAAAGATGAGTAACCTTTGTTATACTGATCAATTCACTCTATAATAAATAAACAGATGCTCTGGTTGGTGATTCATAAATAATTGCATAATAATGATCAGTTTATTATGTTGTAATTGTCTCAACTGTTTGATATATGAGTCCTTTTTTCGATTGATGTTTGCAGCCCCATGATTTAATTCCCCCCCAAAACAGATACATTTGATTTTATTCTGTATATATTCTCATCATTTTCTATTTGTAAATTCCTCCATGGTGAAACATTAATCTACCATGAGTCTAACAGGGTTTTGAATCCCAGCTGACCGCTTGTCTCTGTCCCTCAGCCACAGGTTTCAGTGTTCGGCTCAGTGGACGACCTGCAGGGACCGACTCTCTAATTACTCAAAGGTCGCCCCGGCGCCCTCCTCGCCGCGACGGGACCAGATGACTCCTCTCTCTCTCCCATCTGCCCGGGCCCTCCGACGCCCTCGTGAAGCAGAAGCAGCACAGATTGTGACTCTTGCGTGACTTCGCGGGCCCAGCGGGCCGCGATGCTCCGTCAGGCCTCAGCGCTCCTACGTCCCGTATGACCCGCTCTAGATGTGAGAACAGGGTGAGTGCACGAATGCTCAGTTGGGTATCGCACAATCTGTGATGAATGTGTTACCATTTTATCCACTTTGCAGTCAGGACATGCACTTCACGCTCCGATTGGAAGTCGTGACACGGCTCCAACCAAAGTGTGACCAGTCCACCATTTTCTTTTCAGGCTTTTAAAACCAGAAAGTCTCTTTTGTTGATGTTTACAGTTCATGAAGGTACGACAGAGTATTATGGACACTGACAGGGGAAAATCATTTTAGAGGGCAGATGTCAGGAGATAGGCTGGAAGTTAAAAGGTGGAGTATCTTATTATATTATATGTCATATTTTGGTTCCGGTATAAAGAATAAGAAATAACCAAATACTTGTTATCGTTTGGCAGATCGCACACATTTCTATTTCTGTGTATTTCCATTTGTATCTTTTGAAATAAGACTCCAAAATCTCAGAATTTAGTTTTCTTCGATACAGACCTAATACTCTGACGTATGAACCTGAGAGTCCATACGAGACATTGAAAAATTAATACTTAGTAATAATACGTTTTTGAGGTTCTGCGCTCTATTACCCGTATACATTATGCAAACATCACATAGATTTTTGGGTGGCCACCAGGGGGAGGAGGAACTTTTGCTAAAGGCTAACATGTTAGCAAACAGTTTCCTGCCGATAACTCATTTTTTGCAGACATGGATCAACAACAGTTCTCATTTGCAGTCATGTTTCTCTGCACATCTACATTGTGAGATAAATATCGTTAGTTGCTATATGCTAAATCGTTCACCAGCTAGTGGCTAACTTCGTCCGATCTGCGTTTTAGAGCTGAGCAGGTTGAATCAGTCGGTTTGATCGTTGTACGTAAATTTGCAAAAAATTTACAAAGAGCAAAAACAGGCAAAGACACTTTGAAGAGATGTGTAAAAAATACCGTCTGATTCATCGAAGACCCACTTTCATATTAAATACTCCGACATTCTTATGTTAGCATCTGTTCACTCACTGTGTTCAGCAGCAGAGCAGCAACAGGAGGAAACAAGCTTCTAAAGTCCTTTGTTTCTGAAGCACCGGGGACGTAACTCCATTGATTTAAAGTCAGGTTGGGCTTTGTGTGGTGAAGGCGTGACCCCGTCAGTCGTTTGGTTTCCTGGAGCATCGTTTCTCACTGTATGACACGGTAATTACACTTCATGTTGTGCTCTGCGGACCCCTCTACATCAGCCTCCGCTCGTTAGGGCCCTTCGGTAACATTATAATGTGCAGTCATTATTGCAGGCATCATAAAACACAAGCGGCCGCTGAATTAGTGAGTATCTTTCCATTAGCGTGGCGTAATGTGTTAGTGATTGAGTTTAAAGATGTGGAAGAACTCTCATATTTATAAAGCAAGTGAGGAAATAAATCTGTTCACCAACATTAGACGCCAGAATGACAAATACGCTGAGCTCGTCAGACTGACGGCACGAAATTAAAGCTGATTGCAAGAGTTTGCTCAGATTTAGACGGCAACTCGAGTGATGGTTGGATCACACGATGGAGCTCAGATGATTTACCTGTTGGTCTTTACAGCTCAATCATCTTTATACATTACAAATACAAATATTGACACTTGCAGGGAACTGAAAAAAGTCACTTTTAAAAGGATTTTATCCAGTTATCTGCGTATTTGTACATAATGCAACAAATATATCTACTTCACTTTGCTTCCATGGGCACATGGTGTGTTTTACTCAAGTGTATGGTAAGAAACCTTTCAGATTAATATACTAAATATGTGACTAGCTTATGAAGTAGTTATAAAAATAATTAGCTCCTTGACATGACACATGAATATATGAGTAATAATAATCAGTATTATTAGCTTTCACAGTTTTACAGAGTAAATAGTAAACGTGTAACGGCTTATAAAATACATCTTCACTCACTGGTGAATCCTGCAAACGTAAAGATCTGCATTTCTGTTCACTTCACTTCCCAGTTTATTAAATATCGTAACAAAGCAACGTGACCTGAGCGATAACGACGGATGAAACACCATCGATCACGATTCAGCCGGAGAGACGCGGTGCTCGCTCTGCGTCCTCTCCACTCAGTCGGCTTATCTCTTAACTCAGGTAACCTCCTCGGGAGGCGGCGGCCGCTGCCTGAGATTGTATCAGCGCACACAGGTCAAGGGGAAGGCGATAACTAATTCATGAGGCCGCTTGCGAGGAGCCCTCATGACGTGGCGTTCGTAAACAAGACCTCTTTCTGTGCTTCAGATGTGCGACCTTCAGATCAGGCCCTGTTTTCATAATCTCTTGACTCTGATCAGCCTGGTATTTGTAGAAATGTAAAAAGGTTGATTACATCCCAACACCCCCACAGGGCCCTTGGTTCAACCTGCTCTGGTTCCCATATCCTTAAAAAGAGATTAATAATTAGTATTAAACATAATAATAATGATTGTACTGCAATGCTCCCTGAATAAAATCATATATTTAATAAGATGCTTGATTTTTAATTACTTGCCTCTATTTTGTTCATAAATATTATAATTAACATACATTTTATATTATAAAGACGTATAAACATGGGCAGCGGTAGTTGAATCATCAGATTGAATCAAAATATAAATATATACACACATACTGTATATTTAAACAAATATATTGTATACACACACACATAAATCTAATATCTCAGCAATATTAAAGTAAATAAGCCTCGTAATAAGTGTGTTCTGTCTGTCAACGTGAACAGATGTTAAGTGAATGTACAGTACACACTACTACACACCTGTGTATTTCCAGATGGACGTGTCAGTCGAGCTGTTACTGGGTTCCATTAGAGTGACAGCTGCTGGATTACTTGTCACAACACAAGGGGGATTAAAGAATTCCTCATTTAACGCTGATCCCATCACACTTATCATAACAATAATCCTAAAGGCGTCATTATCCTCATCCAGTGTTTGTGTGATCGGACAATTAGTCACAGACTCACAAATACCAGCGTTGATGTCTTTGTGTTCACAGCTGCTTCCCTGTAGTGACATTGTTACCCTGATATATGAATGTGGTATTGTTCTGTGTATTAAGTGTATAATTAGATTATAGTGGTACTATTACCTACACATATTTGTTTCCTTAGTGCAGATATGAAAGTTTCCCGTGGGCCCTTTAGTGGCTTCTGTCCCCACACACTGGTTTACACTGGTCTTATTGTGGTTCAGCCTAAAGTCGAACACTTCCTGTGTTTGCCTTCTCGGGACAGGAAACAGTCTTTAAGATCAAAGATCTGCAGTGAAGCCTTATCACAGACCAGTGGGACCAGCGGGACATTGTTTATTTAAACCCAACAGCGAACAACAGGGAGGATGGTTTGTGTGGCGATCAGATCAAACTGACTGGTTCTGGTCCCGAGAGGAGATGAAGGAGGAAGACGTGTGGTGTCTGGGGACGTCAGATAGAGAAGTGTTTCCTGAATGAAGATTACATCAGGCTCCGGGACCCCAGACTCAGAACTGGGGTCTTCCTGTTGACCGGAGGAAAGAACCAGTCCGGTGGGGTTTCATAAACGGTCTCATGGCTCTGGTTTGTTTGACGGTTCCCCGGAATCAAACCAACCTTCTCCTCCACCAGCAGCCTTCACTCATCCACCGACAATTTGGTGTTTCCCCCCACAACACATCAGACCATGTCCCCTTCCTGCTGAACATATTAATAAACCCTGCGTTCGCTGACCTGGGCCACCTTCATACGACGGAGCTTCAGAAACCTCTCCAATGGAAAGTTTGAGGTGCTAATTAAGGTTGTCAGTAGGTGGTTTGGCCCCGGAGAGGGATTAGGATTCCTGGTGCTGGATCTCAAACAATACGCTCCCACCACAAAGCCAAGGGGCCACTGGGAGCTGCGCCAGCGGCTGATTGATCCGTCAACGTGACGGGTGGAGTCGGCAGCTCTGGCTCTCCAGAGCTGCTTTCACAGAGCGACCATGTGTGGAGCTTTTTCCACATTGTCAAACTCAAGTTGTGCTTTGTTTACACACGGCCACATGACGGGTGGATGAGAAGCTACTGCAGGCGGAGGAGGATCCTCGGTGACGGGGCTGAGAGCTTTGAAATGACGCTCAGTGAACAGCGTGATAAGTGATTTATGTTTATAATGTGATATGAATACTGCAGCGCCTGTGGCTGCACAACCAAGACTTACATGTCAAGAAAAAGGTTATAAAATATCTTAATTTCAAAAGTAGGTTGCATGTGTTACTTATTCTATTAATGCTTTTTTTTTACTGAGTTTCAAAGGAAAGAAAATATTATATTTCAATAATTTACACTGTGACAAAAAAGTCTGAGGATACGGTTTTAGTTAAGAAAAGAGTAGAAGTATTGTAATCTAAAGAAATAAGGGATGTTTATGATCTGAATTTACAAGTATCAACAATACTCATATATTTCTGGTTATTGAAATGAAATTACACCAACTATATGAACTTTGAGTCTTATAGAGAATGTGGTTCAGGCAACAGAAGGATGTTTGTTCAATCCTGCAAACATGTCAACTCAAGTTCAACAGATCAGAAAAGGGTTAAAGCCCAGTGGCCTTTAAAAGTCCACGGAGATGAGGTGAAAGCAGCTATTGTGGCGATATGTCCTAAAACCAGTGAACATTATTACTGCTGGAATCTGCATCTTATCAACATGCAGAGATGAAACATCAAAGTTAATATTCCCTATGAAAGTGATATAGCATTTTTTGCAAATATAATATTGAGTCAAAGTCAACTTTATTGTCCATTCTGCCGTTTCCAAAAGGACAGAGACGGACTGATCCCCGGTGTAAACATATAAGTAGACAGAACATATTAAGTACTCAAGAAAGAGAATACAACAAAGTATGCAGTTAAAAGTGAGTATTTAGATGCAAAAAGCTGATTCTGAGAACCTACGTTTGGTCATGGAGTCTATAAAACGACCATAGAACCAAACCATCGATGCGTTGGTATGGGAACAGAAAGACGGAGCCGTCTCCGAGCTGTTTACTGCCCCGAACCCGAGGGTCGTGTTTCCTGGTGTTCCCTTGTGATAACATTGTCACCGAGCTTCCTCCTCCAGCAGCCTGCCTTGGATATCCAGCAAAGAAAACACACACAGAGAGAAAGATGTGTGAAGACGAAAGGGCTTCTCACGGCTGTTTGTCAGCGGCGTCAGACACAATAGTCTATAAACGAGGGTAAAAGCTCAGAAAACAAAAACACTCACGCTCTCATCGGGACAATCAAGGCTATAGTTCCTTCCTTGAAGTTCTCAGAGATGCATGTGAGTCACTGAACTCTCAGGAAGCAGAGGGAAACACAACTAACCTATAATCCAGTGATCTGCAAGTTCTTTTGTAGTATATTTAAACATAATTCCTACAAAATCATCAATTAAATGTATAGAGCATGCAGTTTCACAAATCACAATTTGGCTCCTAGGGATAAAATCAGATGTTGGAAGAATGTGCTGTCACATCCCTTATTTTTTCGACCTCTGTATTATCCCACCTATAGTGTATTCATATTTTTATATATTTATCTTGCTCATAGTGTATACATCATTCTTATATCATACCTTACCTCTTAATACTGTTCATATTCATATATATTTCTAACTGTACTTCCTATTTATTTACATATTCCACAATGCATAATACTTTTACCCCCCCCCCATCTCTCCCTCTCCTCCCCTCAGGTCCAGACGCCAACAGGGTCTCTCACCACCACCAGGAGGAGAAGAGGAAGAGCCAGTGAATAGATTTTCACCAGCGAGGAGGCGCCGCTCCATCTGCAGCTCCACAGCAGCCTGGTTCTTTCCCGGGTACATCGCACACAGCCGGCTGATTGTGAAAGATGATGCACTTGCACCCCCGGCTAACAGGTTCACACCAGCCCACATGCTAAAGCCACCCAGGGCTAATTCAATTCCACTGCCATTCCAGAGGTAATAGAGTGCGTCGGGGCCTCCTCCAGTTAGTGCCTGGGAAGAAGGGGGTCGACTGGGGGGGGGGCGGCCGGGGTCGCTCCACCACCCCCCCGAGCCTCAAGGGTCAATCTGGTACGTCTTGTTGATTTATACCAAATAATCTATTAAACATAACAGGAAGCAGTGTAAAGCTATTAAAATGGTTCTGCTCAAGTGTTTGATCAGGTAAACGTTGAATAACTTTGGGTCTTTGAATGAAATCAATAACAAAGGGCCGTATTGGATGATGTCATGAAGTTGTCTTGAATATAAACCGTGATCACAAAAACCTCCAAAAAATATTGCGTATTCACTGAACCTTCAAGACGATTCAGTCAAAAGAAAAAGTCCAACATAAAACAACGTGTTTTGTTTTACTGAATCATACTTTTCCCAGAATTCATCACTGGAAACCGTCTCCACTTGAATTTAACAATAAAATAGATGAAAATTGCATCTTGGGGGTTTTACACTATGTAAGACAGGTTTATAAAGACAAATGAACTGACTGAATACCCCAGTGCACCGATTGTTTTGCTGTGACAAGATTCTAACCCTGTGTGTGTGTGTGTGTGCACAGTGTGTGTGTCTGTGTGTGTTTCTGAGTGTGATAGCGTGACAGCTCAGATTAGCTCCTGCAGCTGCGTGTCCTTCACTTCACGTGTCTGCTCATGTATTGTGATCGATGTTGTTCACACTCACACTGACACTCAGATTCATCCTGAACACACTTCAACACAAACCTCCTCCAAACTGAAAACGTCACAGTTGTGCTCTGGATAACCAGGAGGCACCGGGAGTGGTTCTTGTAACACACCAGACAGACAATGTGTGTTGGTCCCTCATAACTGTAATGTCCCTGTGTAGCCCTTTGAGATTCATTATATGAAAGATCCCTAATGAAAGCATTAGTGTTCAGTTTGGTGAGGAAGTAAAGCAGCTGGATGAACATCTCATCACAATATATGAATTTGATGTTTTGTTAAAAGCTTAAAACCCTAAAAAAGAGCAGATTAATCCTCATGATGGATGTTTGTGCAAGAAACAAGGAACAGTTGTGTGATTTCTGAACATTGGAGCATGGAAACCTTTCCAGATAATAACACAAATGAAAGTAATAAACCTGGGTTTTACACGTCTCCTTTAAAAAATCCTCTCTTGAATAACATTCTGCAGTTTGTTGTTGAACACCACTTCACTGGAGAGGAACAAGCTGAAATTGCAGGAATTCAATCTAATGAGAGGGAGTGGGGGGGGGGCTGTGAGTGGACGTCAGGCTCGTGCAGCACTAATCGTCTCTGTTCCTCTCTCATACGCAGAAGGAGCAAGAAACGGCTTTTTTATTATTAACCACGAGCATCTGCCTACTAACACAGACACGATGGAGCCTCAGCAACCTGCCATGAAATTGCTTTTCACTTTAAAAACAAGCCGTGATAAAAGAAAGTGCACGACGGAGAGGATCAGATATGAAATAGATCTGAATTATATTGTGAGACACTTGCAGACAACACTGATATCACAATGCAGCACTTGTTCCTGTTGTATACATGGAAATAGATTGGAAACACATGGAAACTGGATACGAGCGCCGCCATCTTGTGCTTCTGACGTTATGTACCTGCCAATACATCCTCTCGACCAATCACGAGTCAGTCTCATCTGTCAATCATGACCGTGTTCTAATAGCAAATCAAATTTAAACTTTACAGAAAACAAACATCGATGTGATAAAATCCACAAATGAAGGAATCCATCTTTGAGGAAAATGTAAACGTGCATTTTTACTTTGTGTTTGGTCCGAGTCCCATCTGCTAACATGACCGCTATACTGCCGCCTGCCACCAGGGGGCTGTCAAGATGATTTGGTTTCATTTTGCAGCTCTGTCACGTCGTCCATCTTCTATAGTCGTATGAGAATCATGGTTTTATACGATGGAGTGAAAACTTTATCTATTATCTTCACCTCCTCACTTTCCTATTCGACAGGACTCTTGAGTTTTCCAACTCTTTGATATCTAATCTTTCCGAGGAGCCGCTAACTCTCTGTTAAAGCCTCAATAATGAGACGCGACCGAGCTTGTGTGTTATTCCGCTCATCACTTAAAGCTTCATTAACGGGGGGGTTTCCAGGGATTTGAGCCGGCAGTCACCCAGAGAGGAGGGTCGAGTTATTAAATTCCATCTTCTGCTGAATCAGTCAGGGAACAGACGCCCGTCATGAAAGCTGCAAAGGTTATCGGACTTTATGGGTTTATAAGAGAAGATGATATTAAGGTGTAGTTGGTGTTTGGTTATAATTCAGTTTTTTGCAGGATGGGTGGAATCTCATCGGCCAGGGAGGTGATGTTTAATTTGGATGTGAAACTAATTAAACAAAGACATAATTATCAGTCCCCTCAATTTCTACAAGAGCCATGAATCAGTCCCTGGGATTAAAATGATAATAAACCGCATCTTAAAATGTTAAAAATCACTGGATTTGGTGCGAATCTGTGCCAAAACATATTTAGGCCCATTCCACCAAGTTCAGTAGAATTCTCTTGATTATTTTCTGGATAAAAACGAATTATTGGTTTGTTGGTTGTAGGAGAAGTTCATAACCAGACACTGCCATCATATGTTTAAATATTTTAAAGCATCTAACTTCTAAAGAGCAGGTTATAAAAGAACATTTTACTGTAACAGTAGAAAAACAGACATGTGTTTCCTTTAGTTCCACTTATTTTTAGTGCATACAGTTAAATGAATGAACCCATATCACTTCCCAGCAGCCGTGTGGTTGCTGCAGAACAGAAAGAGGACGTGTGTAGAACGTTCTGAAGACGAGGAGGACGGTTCTATCATTTACAAGCAGATTAGTCACTTTGATTAGTCACGATGAGCGAGAGGCTCCCGGCAGCCAGAAGCCTTCCATTAACTCCATGTCACCCAGTTCACTGCACTTCCTCTGTGGTTCAAATGTCACGAGTCTGCAGCCCTATCGATCGCACAGCAAGGCATCATGGGAAAACAAACATCCCACTACATGCATTTCAACCTGCTGGATATGAATCAAAATGTCAACATCTATGGAGTGAGCAGCAGACATGTGAGATGATGTATGGACACAGATCTGACATGTTTAATACACATGGAGGGACAGGTGGGCGGGGTTAACCACGTTGTGTGGGCGGAGTTAACCAGCTGTTCGACCCGTGCATCTATTGTTTGGATGTTGCATTGTGGTCCATGAGCAATATTTCATTTCCATGTATGTATGTGTGGAAATGAGAGGAGAGGTATACATGAACCTCAAGGACTTCACCCACATGATCCATCTCCATTAAGTCAACCTCTGATCATCACTCTGACTCCGTGGCAGAGACTCGTCCACATCTTTGTCTCCTCGGCTCTGGACCACTCACTGGCTCCTGAATGTCCAGAACTGTCCTTCATCTTCCACCAGATCCTCCTCCTCCTTTAAACTCAATGCCCTCGTGTCCCGGTAGCTGTCTGACCTCCTGCACCTCTTTACCATCTTGTTCCTTATGGTCCACATCCTGAACCTGGTGCAGAACCAATCACAGCTTCAGGCCGACGACGCCCTCGCCCAATCAGAGGAGGTCGATAACAACCTTCTGTCAGTTTCTAAACTATTTCAGAAACAAGGAGATCCATCCCCACTGCAGATTGTCCACTTCACACCACCACAGTAACAAGTCGACGCCGGTGTTAACAACACTGCACTGGAGCAAATGTCCACTTGGCCAAACTGGGAATCCCCACCATGGCCCAGTGACCAGATTGATCAGTTGTTCTTTTTATTGCAGAGCAAGCTGAGGCCGGGACAGTGTTTGTCTCTGAGCTAACGTTCTGTCTGTGTCACCGTACGGAATCCATTGAGATGAGTCGTCGGTTTTGTGTTCGGAGTCAAAACAAAACCAACGACATATCTCACTGACAACAAAACAAAAAGATGAAACGAAAGCCAACAGCTTGTTTCTGTGAGTCACCTTCCTCACCGAGCAGCAGCAGAGCTTGTTTGCAGAGGAGCAGAAAGAATCCTCTCTCTGATCCACCGCGTGTTCCTGTCGGAGGAGAAATGAAAAAGTTTGAGCAGCTTTGATTTGTCGCTGATCAAAAGACGGGAGGAGACTTTACACGGTGGACTGAACCACACACTCTGTGCGGCATGGTAAACAATCTTCCGCTCACGCACGTGCACGCACACTTGTTGCCGAACGTGCACACGCTCGTGCTTTGATTGGAACCATCAGACACCTTATTAAACACCAGGATGAGTATATCCGTCCTCCGTCTGCTTCATCCCTCGTGTTGCTTCCGTCTTTTATGCTAATGAGCAGAGCGAAGCGCTTTAGTCGCAAATTTACCATCCGCCCTCTTCTGGGAACAAACACCAGGAAGAACAAAGCACAGCTCACTCGTCCTAGATGAGATAGCTTGATGGTATCTGGCATGTGTGTGTGTCTGTGAGTGTGTATGTGTGTGTGTGTGTGTGTAGGAGCAAACCCTGGGGATTAAACAAGCGTGCACATGCATGATTCTTCTTTCCAATTTAAGAGTCTCCCTTGATTTGTCTGCAGAGACTCTCACTACAATCTACTGTTGAACATGTTCATTAGCCCGTGTGTGTCTGTGAGTGTGTGCGTGTGTGTGTGTGTGTGTGTGTGTGTGTTTGTGTGTGTGGGTCTGAGTGTGTGTGTGTGTGTGTGTGTGTGTGTGTGTGAATCACCAGGCTTCTCTCTTGCCTGGGAAGCCACATTACCCAGTGTGTCAGCTGCCATATGCTGAGATCAGGACGAGGAGCATCAATTAGGAGACGTTTGATCCGGAGCTTCTCTTCATCTCCTGAAGCACGAACACAGACTGAGGAGCGAGAGAGAAAACGAGTCTTTAAACACGAGATCAGACTCCGTGCACGGATCTGAGAGACGAGGGTCGACTGGGCGATCAAGGGTTTGAGACGTGATGATTAATTTCTGCCTCGGAGTCTGTGGGTGAGACGCCTGTTGAGGCCGAGACCAGTGTTAGCTTTTGTTTGGTCTCTGCTGCTCCTGCTCCATCGTCTCAGAGAGTCACTTGACATGAAGTCAACAGGACCAGGATTATCTGATCTGAGGGATCATCTCGAGGGACATAAGGACCTGAAGAAGGATTATTATTCAGAAGATCAAACTATTAAATACAGAAACCAGACCCGAGCCCGTCTGATGCTGATGAGGCAGGATGGGGTTCGGATAAACATTTAGAAATGTATTCAGGTTCAGGTTGGTCACGTTGTGCTGATGAATATTAGAGTAGTATTTGTTATAACTATATAATTATTATGGTAGCCAAGTCCCAAATCTGTGTATAGATCACGAAGGTCTAGTAACCAAATCACCAAGTCATATTTCAAATCTACTGTGACTTTAGCAAATCACCTGAAAAGTGGAAGTCGTATTAAAATCCTTCATGTTCACAAACTCTGAATATCATAACTGGTAATTCTCACTGGAGCCCAGAAGCCCTGGAAATGGTTTTCAAGCCCCAAGTGTGTGGAGCCAATAAAACAGGGAAATAACTACAGATGCTCCGAATAGAAGGAACTTCACTGTCAATCCACAACAGCCTCTGATTTCATTCATCAGAGATAAACAATAGTGTTCGTAATATTCTCACCTCAAACTGGGATATTGTAAATAAGTCAGCGGCTCTATGAGAATAATAAAAAGGCTTGAAATGGGATCAAGAGTTGCCAAGGTAACACAAGTTTGCTCACTGATGTGATCTGCGACTAAATTTAATCAAAGTGGAAGAAAGTGCTTTTTTATATATTTGTAGAGAGACGGAGATACTTCAGAATGTTTTAGTGTGAAAGTGTGAAAAATACCTTAAATCAAAAAACACTCCTGAATTGTGAATCAAATTGTGTTTTATATGATTTGATCAACTTCTATATTTAATCTAAAAGGTGAAATGTTGTAGTAAAACATTTCAGTTTGATAAATCATTGATGATTCAGGTAGATTTCAAGGGTTATTTAGTTTAAGTATTTTTTAAATTCATTTAAATAATTAAATTAGAAAGAGCATTTAATATTGTGTATATTTTAGGCTGCAGAATTATTATTTTAGATCATCTCAAACTAAAGACAAAGTTGAATGTATAAATCAATTAAATTAACCATGCAGGATTTAATTAGGTTTAATTAAGAAACAGTTTTCCCTTAACATCCTGAATATATAATTCATCATTTTTTAATTAAGGTAAAATTATGGGATGATAAATGGATAACATCATGAATATTTTAGGGTTTTATGATTCACTATCTACCCAAAATTAAAATGGCCTCGAATTGGGGGAAACAAACCTTGAGGGTTACTGAGTTCAGAATAAGAAATAATCATCACCAACTTAAAATAAAGATGAATTATTGATCAGATTTCGGACAGTTTCCTGCAGTAAAGACGCTAAAAGGACAGAATCCAGCTGTTCTGAGGTCGGAGGTCAGAGGTCAGAGTCCGAGCGGCTCATTGTTTCAAGTTGTTTTCACCGGTCGACCTCTTCTGAGCCGCAGGTGTCAAGAGTTTCATTTCATGTTAAATGGATGAAGAAGAACGAGGGGAGAGCTTCCCACTGACTCTCACCTAACACCACTCACTTACCAGTGGCTCTCCCCTCGGCCCAGAACGTCTCTGTGTCCTTCAACTGGCATTTCAGAGAAGTGAGAGAGACAGCAGCTGTTAAGTTCCTCCACATCTTCTCGCTCTCTTCTCTCCAGAGGTGGGAAAACAAGTGAAGAGTTTCCACCTGGACGGAGTTTAGTGAAAGTATCTTGGCTCTGCTCTCAACAGAGGGAATTTCAGCTAACTTCCAAAAAGTCCTTGCTGCCGTTGCCAAATGGATATTTCTGCACTTCCAGCAAAAAGGAGTCGGAGCCAGATTCCTATCAAATTAATCTTGGTACAGGCCGACTGTGATAGAACTGCATGAAGCCCAGTGTGTGTCGGGGTGGTGGGGGGGGGGAGGGGGGAGGGGGGGGGGAACAGAACCAGAGGACGAAACAGAACAAAACACAGAAACTTCTTCGGATCAGACATAAACTTAAAGTAGAGCCAAAGAAATGTTAAAAAATAAATAAATGAATTCAGGGTGAGCCTCGTCGAAGACAAACAATCTGAACTGCTGAAGAATTCATTTGACAGTTTTGAGTTTTCTTGCACAGAGAACTGTATCCGCACGATAAATATTAAAGGTGCAGCCATTAGTTCTTGTAACCGGGATTTACAATTTTCTGGCTCTTTTCAAAAACCGTAACAAATCCACCCACCAGTGTCTCCAGCTCCGTGATGTTTGGACGGAATATTGAAGTAGAAATTTGAGAGGCAGAGCAATTACACACAGACAATGTGGAGACGCTGTAAGATGTGAATTTGTTGCCTCAGGCGACAGGTCTGGTGCGAGCTGCTGAAAGAGTTTAAACACAAGAGCAAATCTTTAACTTTATGAATCTGCTCCTGAAATATACAGAGACGAGCGGAGATGGAAATAACTGCTGAAATCATCTCCTGTCGTACTTTTCCTGAGTTTTGAGTTCAGTCAGAGGACGGAGTTGAACACACTCTGCTGCTAGCTTTCAGCTGACATCTGTAAAGTTCGTACAGTCGCCACGACAAAAAGCTTCGCACAAAAAACACAATGTTTACTTACTGGTTGTAGCTTTGTATTTTAACAACAGATTTGAAATCTGATTCATCGTCTAATAAGCTATAAACTATATATTTAAATTTGCCATATAACTAAGCCTTTAAAAAATAAAGATTTGAGTTGTTTTGTGAAATAAGGAAAAATCTTTCATTGAGTTACATGCAAGAAAAACATCAAATCGCCAATAGCTGTTTGTAGTTAGTGAGTTAATTAGGCTTTCTTTCTTGCTCAACATTTTTTTTGGAACAAATACTTTCCCCTCCGAGTCTGACCTAATATCTCCGTCCAGGCGAGAACACAAAAACAATGAAAAACATAACTATCTGTCAAAATACCAGAGAAGAGCAGTTAGGTCCAAGTAATATTGGTCAAGGCGTCTGAATTTTGGTAATTTGGTAACTACGGGGCAAGTATATATAAGAAGTAAAACCTTCTAAATCCACGGTATCGTCTTATACTCACACAATCAAACATTATCATCATGATGCAGCTCTTTACAAAGTCGTGTGATTGCTCCTCTCCTAGTGCACGCTTCACACGTGCACTTCACCAACAGCACCACACCTCTGCTGCTGAAGTTTTATTTCACGAGACACAGGAGAAGCTCAGACATTTGACAGCCAGCTACAAACTCTCCCTGCTCTCTCTCTCTCTCTCGCTCTCTTTCCCCCAGTTTAGGGATTTTTATGTATAAATCCAGCTCCTGTGATCAAACGGCATCGATTAAAGTCCAATGAGAAACGTAGACTTCTGTAAAACGAATTTGGTTGAAAATCCTGGAACAAAACAAACCAAGTGCCAAGAAAATGAAATGAACGAGGAGGAATGGAATAAGAAACGAGCTCCTCGGACGCCAGCGGAGGGAGAAGTGAAACTTTTCTGGCACTTTAGAGTTTTAATTCTTCAAGTTGCCTTTCAACCGCTAACCCACGGCTGCAGGGCGTTACATGAATACCCCTCTATCCCTCTGTCCCTCTGTCACTCTGATCCTTCTGTCCCTCCATCCCTGCAATAATGAATATTAAGAAACGTGTCTTGTCTCCCTCCAGCTGGTTTCCACCCTCAGTTGTTCCGTCTGCAGCATTTCAGGCCCTCGTCTCTGCTGCTCTGTGGTTATTTACTCTTCACAGAGCTCCTCACAGAGCAGAGCCATTCATCACAAAGTGCTGCTGAGTGCTGATGGCCGAGGACTCCAATTTACTTTACAGAGAGGAAAAAGAAAGAAAAGTTTGCAGAGAAATATTCATCCAGTGGAATCGTCCGGGTGCTGAGGATTGTGGGAGATGTTCAGAGACGTAGAAGAAGAAATGGACTGAGGCTGTTCTGCTGTGATCTTAAAGACGTCTGTGAACCATAGACATCAGACTTCTGGACGGCACTTCACTCAGCTCCACTTCTTGCTCGTCACAAAGTATGTAGTGTTGAGAAAAGGTGACTCAGCCAGACACAAACATTCCACAGTTCCAGTATTAAAATCTTTTATTGTCAGTGTGTAATCTCTATAAATAAAGATTCTGCATGTGGATATGAAGAATCTGGTCTTACTGGTTTCTGTTTCTAGTTTGAAAGTGAATCACTGTCTGAACTTTATTAGGTCCTGTGACTCTAACGTTCCTCTGAACCCTCGTGTTCTGGAGCTGAGCTGATGAAACCTCACAGGAATGAAACTGAATCCAAGAGACACTGAGTAAGGTCAGTTTTAGAGACAGTGTGTGTGTGTGTGTGTGTCTGTGTGTGTGTGTGTGTGTGTGTGTGTGTATCAGGACTTTTAATACAAATAAAGATTTTATTGAGGTTGTTGGGTCTGAAGCCAAAGACGAGGAGCCGGGTTTATTATTATTATGAATGTGTCATGATGAAATCTCTGGCTGCCATTTTGATGCGCTGCTGGTTATGAAGCTTTTATAACGTCTGTGCTCAGGCCTCCATGCTCCACACACACACACACACACACACACACACACACACACACACACACACACACACACACACACACACACACACAGACACACACACACACACACACACACGACAGTGAACGAGCTCAGCCGCCGCCGCCTCTTCTGAGACGGCGATATCCGTCCCCGCGTTCATTTTTCTTAAACCTCTTTACTCGGAGCCAGAGAATGGCTGCCAATGATCAAGGCAATTAATGGCATCTAAGAAAGGAGCCGTAAGCAATGATGCAGCGACTTAATCTGCTTTCTATTGCCGCGGCTATATTGGATCTGTCAGTCTGCCGAGGTGCCACAATGGGCCATTGTTCGGGGGGGTGGACATGAGAGATGACTCGTGCAGGAGCATCTGTCTCCGAGGTTTACGTTCACCTGGATTCACACGAGTACACCGAACGATGGGGTGGACGGAGACGCACTAACTACACACTCACACACACACACACACACACACATGCATGTGTACAGGAAGCATGTTTTCTTTATAAAGGCAAACACAACAAACACACGGTGACATAATGGATGATTCTAATCGTCGGGCTACAAAGTGATTTTCTCTTTTTTTAATTTCATTGTTTATTAATGAGCTTTGTCTGTGAAATAAAAGACTCAGTCGGGTTTAATGCTCGAGATAAAACAAAGTGAGACGTCAGTGAATCAGAGACAGAGACAGAAACTGGACACACACACACACACAGCCACTGAAACACCGGCTTCCAAAACACTGGAGCACAACGAATGTGATACGCTGGACTGAATTATTTTGAAATTAACAGTGTTTGAATAGAAGATATCGATTTAAATATATTGACAGTACCTTAACTTTGACTGTGAGACATTAGCTATCAACTCAAATCCTGCGTTTGTCCCATAGACTGTATCTAAAGAGGTTTGTCCCTCCCATAGGGTTCTCGTTAAATATCAGAAATATGAGACATGTTTTTCATTATTTAACCAAAACCATGTTTCCCTGAAGTCAAGATATTCTAGTGACTCAGGGCTCTGGGTATCAATCAGGTGTTCAACTTCAGCCACAGCAGAATCAGACTTTGTGTTGTTATTTTCATACAAATAATGCCACACAAAGAGCTTTACAGAATAAAGATCAGTGTATAAACATGTTTATAGACAGATAGATAGATAGATGGATAGATAGATAGATAGATAGATAGATAGATAGATAGATAGATAGATAGATAGATAGATAGATAGATAGATAGATAGATAGATAGATAGATAGATAGATAGATAGATAGATAGATAGACAGATAGACAGATAGACAGATTGATGAGTGGCCGATGGAGTCGAGGGGGCGTCGCCGTGTGTCGTGGTCGCTGGCGAGGCCTCTGCTCGCCGTTCATCAGCCACACCAGCACCACAGCAGAGGACATCACGCAGCTGAGAGCCGGCTAAGTGTCCTACATGTGTGTGTAATGTCTGTGTGTGTGTGTGTGTTTGAGAATGGAGGACACTTGAACTTGAACTTGTGTTTGCAAAGGAACGTATGTGAAAGTTTTGTATATAAACAGTGAGAGCACCGGAACTTCACACTCTTGCATGTAAGAGGACACAAATGTGTGCAGAGGTAAATATACAGTATTGTATAAACACACTTATACACTTTCAAT
Organism: Pseudopleuronectes americanus; assembly: GCA_038501795.1. Classification (NCBI taxonomy): domain Eukaryota; kingdom Metazoa; phylum Chordata; class Actinopteri; order Pleuronectiformes; family Pleuronectidae; genus Pseudopleuronectes; species Pseudopleuronectes americanus. The sequence goes on from CM076730.1 coordinate 20,415,156, forward strand.
AAGTCAAACACACACATTTCACAACAGCGCGACAACTCTCGCTGTTTAATACAAACACATGATCTCACGCACAGGAAGTGGAGAAGAGTTTTCAAACTAAGTGTCAGTGGTGTTGCTGTAAGACAGACGACAGCCGTACTGTCCTTCAGTACACAAAGGCTGGTAAACAAATAGCAGGGAGGGTTGTTATTACTCAACACACACTGACACACACAGACACACACACAAAGTTATACAAGACAGGAGCCGTATTCATCACGGTGCCACAATTAAAGACGACAGCACAATGGAACATAAACGACTCTGCGCTCCAATAGCTTAATTGCTAAATCTCTTCTTTTAGGACAGTGTTTATTTCATTAGCCTCGTTCGAGCCGATGCTATCTCCTCGCTGATGAACTTGTTTGGATTAAGTGTCGTCTCTTCACTCCAGGCAGGATGCAAACACACGTGCACGGCCCCACCACCAATACACATGACTCAAATAAAAGTTGTGTTTCAAATAATGAATCGTTCCTTCCTGCACGAGCCTGAGCCTCAAATCCATCAGCAGCAACTTTGCCTTTCTGTTTAAGTTTTATTTTGGGCGGGGGGAAATCAGGAAGTCTCAAGTGCGAAACAATAAAGTGTCAACTTGTATAATGCAATGATATTTATCGTCAGATTTGCATGATGAACTTGAGGGATTATAAACAGTATAAGAACTCAAAGCTTTTCTTTTAAACTGTGCATCTTAAAAATAAAAAAAAGTAGGAATCAAGTTGTTTTGGTTGCATTTTTACCATCATTGTCAACAGGTTAATTGGTTATTTGGCTGAATGGCGTCAGAAGAGATGATTTACTATGATTCTAAAATAAATTTAGAGTCAGGGAAAAACAGAGACACTGTTTCTAATACAGATTAAAATTAAAATTCGATTTTAAGCCTTTAGTTTGTAGTACTGTAATAAACTTGTGAAGTTAAATGCATGATCCGGTTTCTGCCTCTTCCCGGCAGCGACTGCAGTTCTGAGCACATCACGTTGACAGAGAGTAACACAACTCAACTTAGCATGACATGGTGGAATTGCCCCTTCGCAGCACATTTCATTTTCCCGGACTGTTACATCAGAGGAGAGTCGAGACGTCTGGAAGCCGTCGCTGGTTCCCATTTGTTTGAATCTGGTGCTTTGGTGTTAATCTATCACTCGGTGGCGCGGCGGCAACATCGTTCCTTCATTGTGTCGGAGTTTGTTCAGCGAAACGTGAAAGTGTGCGACGCAAAGTCTTATCTGCACAGTGTGAGTTTGTAAGAGAAGCAAGATAATAAATGTTTGAGGGAGTGTACACAGGTGTGTGTGTGTGTGTGTGTCTGTGTGTGTGTGTGTTGGGGAGAGAAAGGTAAAGTTCAAGGTGTATTCTCTCCACTTTGTGCCATTGCACCTGCCACCAAAAGTGATTTCTTCATTTAATTTCTTCGTGTTTGGAAAAACAGAGGTGGAGGAGGAGGAAGGGAGGAATAAAAGACGGCACGTTAGGGAGACACAAAGAGAGAGGAAGTGTTTGCTGGTTTGTGTAATTGTCCCGACTTGATTGGTGGTGAAAGAAAAAACCATTTCTTTATCTCGTTCCTCAGTACTGGGAAATAGAAAGAGATGAGTGGGGGGTAAAGGGGGGATGTTAGACAGAGAGAGAGAGAGAGAGAGAGAGAGAGAGAGAGAGAGAGAGAGAGAGAGAGAGAGAGAGGAAGAGAATGAAAAAGAGTAAAACAGCCTGTGCCTCTGAAGGTGTGTTTGTGTGCAAGGTGCACGAAGGAGCCCGGTGATAAAGAGGCTGTAAAGAGAAAGACAGCCATGAGAAAGAGAGAGGGTGTGATTAGAGGGAGAGGAGAGAGTGGGCTCTGAACCCCTGAGCGTCGTATCTGGCTGTGGACGCAAACCATCTGCACGCGGGGCTCTGAACCGATTTAAATTCAGGACGATTGCACTGGTTCTCAAATCCTTCAGAGCTGAATGCTTTCTGCACCCACCGACAGGCTCAGAGGAAACACTGCAGAGGAGGAACACAGCAGCAGCAGCATCAGGAAAGACTCTCTTTATGCTTTTAGTTTCCTCAAATGGTTTGGTGAGTTGTTCCTTATCTGTGGAAAGAGCATCAGTAGATAGAGTTGCCTGTGGTCCTGGTTTCATTCGTCACTGACCGACCTGCCTGGACAGAGTGAGACAGCCAGAGAGACGACTCCACGATATCCAGAAGTTAGCGAGCGAGTCAGAGAAGAGTCGTCTTCCAGCGGTTGAGAGGCCGAGCACGTTCATGTGGTTTGGGGCTTTCTTAATGGTGAGAGGAGGGGGAGGGAGGGATGTGTATCAGCTGCACATTTCCAAAGTGAAGCCTGCTCATGCTAGTTTCTCCAGGATTACCAACCCGAGCTTTAAGCTGCTGTCAGCTGCTGATGTTGTTATCGATGCATCTCTATAAAACCGTAGAGAGCTGCTCTATTGTCTCCAGTTTCTTGTCCCTCTGAAGAATCACTTCTAACAAGACTCCAACAGTAGTCAAGACACAAAATAAACACAACAGCGGAAGTTGTGATCTGCACATTTCAAAATAAAAGTCTGTTCCTCGATCCATTATTCTACCCTGTTCGTAATATAGCACAACAACAACACACCACTGCTACATGTGCGTCTCATTACATCCTGCATGTGCACCCCCACTCACCGCCGTCTTCCTGCAGGAGCTCAGGACGCCACGCTGCCCTCATATCAAATCAGAGCGTCTCATCAGCACCTATTCCATCACCACTTGGTCCCTGACACTCGAGGGCTAGCCTCCCCAGTTCAGCCAGTGATGGATGGGCTGGTGGGGCTGGTGGGGCTTGTGGGCCGGGGTGATGCTCTCCAATCTGGAGCGTTGTCAATGGGCTACTTCCTGGAACATCTGCCCCGCAGTTATCCATCAACGGGAGGAGCAGAAGATCCGTCGGAGGGGATGATGGGCTCGGCCGTGAGGTCTGCAGGCGGGGGGGGGGTGGGGACGCGAGGCGACACCACATGAGCTTTTCATCGCTGCGTTGTGTCGTTACACGATCACAGCGATACCAGGGCCGGGGCTGCAGCGCTGTGACAAGTACAGTATTCTCTGCCTGTAATAAATCAGTGATTTTCCTGCGATGATAAGAGAACGTCGCTGATGGATTTCCATGCAAGAGCCTGGGATACACTGTACAGTCAGGTTTATCTGATCCAAGTGGGCTGCGGAGGCTGCTCATGGGGGAGTGGGGCAAATGGCCTCAATAAAGCTGGAATGTATCGCAGCGCGGGGACAAAAAAAAATCTCATTTCAAATATGAACCTTGCAGAAACGCTGTGTTGTCATTTTGAAGTAGAAGTGCGTTCATGTGCAGCTGGGGGGAAAGTCCCCGTGACCTCATTCAACCCAGTGAGATCCTGCAGATAGAAAGAAACAAAACACATTTCTCTATCCAGGAGATTGAACAAGTATAATGATTGTTTTCTATCAGTTTAACAGAACGCCCTGTTAGCAGATCTCTGTGGTTGTGTGTGGAGCTGGAAGTGACACAGTCCATGATGCCTGGTGCGATTTCTCCAGATGCTGCCTGGCGTGTAACTAATGAGTTGTCAGGGGTCAAGTCTGAGGCTTCTGCTGGGGCTTTGAAGCTTGTTTACCCTCCTGCCTGATGCCCATGAGGCCTCCTGCTCCCCTCCTGCTCCCCTCCTGCTCCCCTCCTGCTCCCTCCATACCTGCCAGACAAATTAAATACCTGCACCACAAAAACAAAACTCAAAAAATCCCCACAGCATCGAGTGTCGCCGTGTGAAGGCTGAGACGTTGCAGGCTCTTCTCCTCTGCAGCTCTGCATTCTTTTTGTTTTCTTTGAACAAACCTGAGCTCCAGATCTGCTTCACTGGCCACAACTGGCTCTGGATGATTAATGAGGAAACTGGAGAAAGTGGAGTAAAGTAAATTTTCAGGGCAAAAGGACGAGCTGGGTTGAATCAGTGCTGCGACCTCAGGTGTCATTCGTCAGGATCATCAAAGCTGACACGAGTATCCCAGAGTTTCACTTGTTCAAACTGAATGTAGTTGCTTTTAATATCTGAAAACCCCCTAAAGGAAAAATGGTGTGGCCTGCACCGGCTCAGTATCCATCAATACATGGTTTAAATTAGCTGCTGCTCGGTTGGCTGCGAGTATGACACAAGGAAAAATTATGTTTTGCAGCATTTTAATAGAATTTTAAAATTGATGGCGTTTTTTTTTGCTTTCAACATCTTTGCTAATCTTTCAAATCCGGACGGGGAAAAAGTTCACAGGATGAAGAAGAAGAAGCAGAAACTGAGGAGCTGAGACGATTCATCGGCGCCTGATGAGGAGGAAGAGTTAACGACACCCGGAGCAGATGCTACTGAGGATGTTCTCTGAATCCATTTGTTACTGGAACGTGTTTTATGTTGAGCTTATTTAGTAAAAGGACAAAAAATGAGTCAAAGCTCCAGGAAACTGCCAGTGAAGAGGAGAAGTTAGAATAAACTAGGAGGAGAATGTATTAGACAGTCGTATAAACACTGCAGGGACCCCTACAACAGATTGCCAGACTTCATTAGATTATAAATACACATTCCACATGCTTTAGAGACTAACTCAGATTTGTCTCTAAAGCAGTTTTCTTGACCTTCAGTGAAGTCCAGACATTTATCCAGAAGTTTCCCTGGAGGGTCTGTGTGTGAGAACAACTAGTGTCAGAGTCAGTTGCTCTAGACATGTACGAAGAAGAGTGAGTGGGAGTGTATGTTTCCAACTCGAGATGCACAAGAAACTGAATTAACATAAATATAACAAATATCTCAATTAATATAAGAGAGGAGACAAGGCATGAAAAATGCTGCTGAGATGATTCCACGTGCTTTTGTTGACAGAACATCTCCACCCGCCCTCGTCTTCTTCTTCTTCTTGCATGGCTCCTCTTCCTCATCCTGCGATACATCTCATCTTTCAGTCTGGACTTGAGATTCTCTGAACTTCTCAATGATTCTTGGAAGTCATCCTGTGTTTCTGTACCATCACCATGGAAGCCCAGCTGGTTAGTGGCCGAACAACGTCGTTTTCCTCTTCATATCCCACTCCTCCAACCCCCCCGGCCTTTTTCTTTTTTTTCCACAAGTGGCCGGAGGAAGCCAATGCCTGAGCTGGGCCAAAGTGTTACCGAGTCGAGCACCTCGGAATCAGACCCGAAATAAAGTCAAGGAGGATTTCAGGGGATTTGCAGCATCTATCTCGAGGTTCACGGTCACAGTTGTGTGCTTGTGAGTCTGTGTGTGTGAGTCTGTGTGTGAGTCTGTGTGTGAGTCTGTGTGTGAGTCTGTGTGTGTGTGTGTGTGTGTGTTTGAGAGTGTGAGAGCGAGTGAAAGATTTTTAAGGCATTCAGTCTTGACCTTGCTTTGCCGAATCCCATTTTCTTTTGGCTGTTGCCCGGCAACATCACCTTGACAGCGAGAGATGGTCGGAGAGACGTAGAAACGGATAAAAACAGAACTGATTCTCTCATATCACCCGGAGCCGCGCTGCACCCCCGCTCGCCGTTGCACCACGCCAGTTAACGCCGGGTTCTAGTCTTTATCTTCAGCCCTCACGGAACAGGTCAAAGGTCGGAGGTCGGCCGGCAGCGTCTTTGACCCCTGGTGAAAGTTTAGCAGCTTTAATCTGAGAGAAGTTATGGCCTTCACCTGTTACTGACCCCGGGGAAGCAGTGGGGGGGCAGTAGGTAGCCAAGATCAAAGTCACACACGTGGTCGAGGATGAGCCTGTGCCCCCCCCCCTCCTCCTCCTACATAAACATGATGTAATATCAGTGCGAACTGGCAGCCTCTTCACCCGGGAGCCGCAGCACAATGAGACTTTCTCTTCCCTCCATCAGCTTCCATCAAAGGGGGGGTGGGGTGGGGTGGGGGGGGTGGGGGGGGGAGAGAGATGATTGAGTGGCTTGTAACTCCCACTGAAGCATTTAATAGAAAGAAGAGAGGGCAGAGCAGAAGATGGAGATCACAGAGGTGACGGATCCAGAGGGGCCATCTGCAGTCACCAGGGGCCGGCGCTGTTAAAACAGAACAAGACGTCTTTATCTCTTCATCTCCGTTTACAGTGTGTTTGAATTCTAAGTTTGTCAAGAGGCTAATTCTCAAAAAGTGTAAATCTCACGTGGTACCATCAACATATCTGGTCTTACCCATTGGAACTAGATCTGCACCAACTCATGGACGGTCCCTATTGAAGCCGATTATCTGATACCTGATCATATGGTTTATTAAAAATGCTACTTTTGCATCTTAGACTTTTTAATGCTGAAGAAAACAACCCGACACACAGACGCTGAAAGTCTTTTGCACGATAGAATCAGAGAAATTGCTGCAGCTCCTAACAACCGAGGCGAACACATCCATCTCCATTAGATCCATAACCACAGCCTTTGTGGACCTGCTTTTATTTTGACAGCGTGTACATGGACAGAACCATCGAGTTTCAAACATGAAAACATGGATTTGACTGTGAGGATCTGAACAGAAGAGAACATGAGTTCCTACAGAAGATGAACAACAATAAAAAACATATTTCTGCATATGTATGGAGGTAATGCACATTTTAATTTATCTGCTTCCAGTCTGGTCAAAGTTTAATTGGGTTATTTTATACAAATGTATGATTCCAAACATCTACATGTTACGGATATGATATTATGATATTTTCCATGAGACCTTTGGAAACGACTAACAGCTTAAACCATTTTAGACCTCAGCCCCTTCGGCATGATTCTGTTTTTGTTTACCTCCTAATGCAAAACCTGAGGGAAACAGTTGGAGAGTAAATTAGATTTGTTACCTCTGACAGAGCAGACGGTTCCATATTCAAAAGGTATTTTTGTGATTTGATGCTTTGGGCAGAAACCAACATTTAAATGCAGCAGTTTCCGGGTCTCCTTTGTTTCACTGCCCACAGCCGCTGGTGCAGCCTGGTGATAGAACGGATCTGACTGACTCATTCCAGACGAACTCAAGATGAGAAAAAAGGCTTTGGAAGCAGAACTCAGCCCGACACAGCCTGTGATGTGTTTATGTATTCCTCTCAGGTCTGCAGAGGGACACCGGCGGCTCTGAGCTCAAGTCCCAATCTCTGAACTTCCAACACTCATCAGGGACCTTTTCTCAGAACTCTACCTTCAGGAGCTCTGAGTCTAATTACCTCCAACTGGGAGGTTGTGTTTTCAAAACCGATTCTCAGCAGCTTTACTCAAAAACTACACAACAGATTCCTCCGGAGTTTTGGGGGGACGGGCGGCAGACGACCCAGTGAAGGACCTGTTATCATTTGAGGAAAATTAATTGGAACTGAACATAACAAGATGGCAGGTGGTCCCAGCAAGAAGGTTCCTAGTTCAAATCCCGCTTGTGAATTTCTTCCTGTGTGGGTTTTTCTCTGGGTTCCATTTTCCTTTCAGCCCACATGAAACACAACAGTTGCCTTTATATTCAATCAAGCTGAACCAAATAACACACACTCGCTGATATTAGTCCTTTTAATATGCGTTTACATGCCTTTTAAGTGAAAAAAACAGATAAAAGCAGAAGGATGAAGATGTGTAACGGCCGAGCTGATTAAACTCGTGAACAGAGAAAAGCCTCAAAGTTCAGGAGCCACTTCCCACGTCGGGAGGAACCTGGGGAACCCGATCTTTTCAGGGGGACGTCTGAAACGAGCAGGAGGAGGTAACGTGGCTCAGCGTGGACGTGACACCAAAATCAATGATATCCGATTTGGCAGCCGGGTACGACCACAGCAGATGTGAGCAAAGGTTAAATGTCAAAGCATCGCTAAACATCCACGTGTTGAGGGAGATCCGCACGCAGCAGGAGAGGAGCTCCACGCCATTAACAGAGCTCACAGAAAGGTCAGAGGGAAACATGGAGTCACAAGCTGCGTGGGTTCCAGAGCTCCATCACACACGTCTGCAGATTCAGCTCCATCAGACACTTCTCTGGCTTCATCACATCAGAGGAGCTCTTTTTTTTTATACCTTATTAAACATATAACAGATCCACCTACTGTCTTTGTGAAGGTGTGGAGACGTCACTTCATTTTCAGAATCTACAATCGTCTCAGGAACCTTTTGTTTTTTAACAGAATCCATTCTTCATCCATTTTGGTGAAATCCAGTGTTTCAATCTTTCAAATAAACGTTTCTCACATGTGTGAAACATTTTTTTTTGCATTCCTGTTTCCCATAAATGTGTTCGTGTGAGACATCTTAGCCTCGACACATCGCGGTGTTCAAAGCAAACACAACGTAACATCACAGCGGAGGAGACACAACAACATATCACACAAGATATTATCTCACCCACATTAATCCAAAAATGTAAAATAAACAACTCGTCATTCAAACCAGTGGTTCCCCTCACGTGCTCTGGTTTCAAAGAGGCTGAGATGATAATATCATAAAAGGGAAAATATGAAAGACTTGGTGTTTGGCAGAGGGAGAGAGAGAGAGAGAGAGAGAGAGAGATAGAGAGAGAGAGAGAGAGAGAGATGAGAGAGAGAGAGAGAGAGAGAGAGAGAGAGAGAGACCACAACACAGTGTGTAGTTAAAAACATTGTTTCCCACAGTCTGCTGCGAGCCGCTCGTGAATTATGAGACCGACTCGTGGTGGGAAATGAAATTCAAAAGTGAGATGAAAACAAGAGATAATTTCTATCCCTTGTTTTTTTTTATGTTTAAAAAAAACTAGCTTTCAGATTCCAGACACAGAGCTTTACGGCTAACTTGCTGACACACACACATACACAAACACACAAACACAGACACACGCACACACAAAATAATTTCCTCAAGGCAGCTTTAGTGAACCGGATGGCTAATTTCATTGTCCAGCGATTGGCTGAGCTGAACACCGACGGTGTAATTATCTGTTTCACTATCGGGTCTCGACCACATGAGGTCTAATTGCTTCTGCTGACAGTGCAGACATCGGGTCAAGGGGACGGACCCAGCGCCCATCTGGTACACTCCTTCGTTAACATGGGGTTAAAGTCTGAACAGAAAAAAATCTATTACCACCGCATGCACACACACAAAAAATATAATAATCTATACAACGATTTACATATATGCAAATGTAGGCAGCGGGTTTCCAGTTCCAGCCTCGATGGTAATTACAGTTTCCATGAGATGGGTGTGATAACAGGGATGTTCAGAATATGTAATAATCTGCTGATTGGATAGAAAAGACTCTGAAACCCCGGGGGTTCGAGTTCCTGGTGCGAAGTCACACGAGCATTTTTGTCTCGCTGGAAAAATGTGTCACAGATTAAGTTTCAGGCCTCAAACCGACCACTAGTATTGAGTCTCTTTATAATCTATGCCAGATATTGAATCTCCGCACATTACATTTCATAATAAATACGTAATTTAAAAAGCGGCAGCAGGAGGAGTTGGTCTCATCTGGGTCTTTGTCCCTGCGAGCCGGCTGGAGAGAACGTGTTCGATCGGCTTTAACACACTGAGACGTGAAATATGCATAATTCAAATTAGTGCGTGAGTATGACGGAGGGTAAAGGTCACGTTAAATAAATTAATCTGAGATATAGAGAAGATATTAAGGTTATAAAGCCATAATTAAATGAGAAATTAAGTCATAATACATAACTTAATGAGATTGAAGATATTTTTTTAGGAAATATGAAAAATCTTGAATCAATTAGAACATTAGAAACAACTTTGACTCTCACACAGATGTACAACAACCTTCAGTCAGACTAGCAATCTGCTGGAAGTCTGTGTGGTTCTTTCAAAAATAGACTCATTATTATTGACCTATATGTATTTATGTAACTTTATTCATGTTATTTGAATCTATATATTCACTTCAGAGAGTACAGTTGACAGTTTCTGTCCATGTTCACAGCAGAGAGTCAGACGCTGCATATTTAAATCTGACCATTTCGAAACGAAAGCATTAAAACCCAACATTTGTGCTTCAGGCTCCAAACTGGACGTGTGCATCCCGGTCTCTGGAGCCACATGAGGACGACCGAGCTGCAGCTAAACCTCGTGAGACTGAAATAAGGAAATAGAAACATCTGGAAAGCGAGTCCTTCTAGCGGGAGGACGGTTTCGCCGCAGCCTGGCTCTACAATAATCCCTTATTTAACCTTTTTGTTTCGTTGGGTCTCTGCAGTCCGAGATAAGCCGGATGTGTGTGGGCTGAGCACAGACTAACCCCCTCAGCCATTACACGCCGGGAGCGCCGGCCAAATCTGGACAATGCCGGCGCGGCATTTGAGGGCGAACAGTCCAAAACCCCGGAGGCTGCAGAGACGAGGACAAGATGATGAAATGTGGATATTCGTGTGGATTTCTTTAAATGAAGCCGCCTCCTGTAGAGGAGTCTTATCAGGAAACACGTGGAGATGCAGCCGAGTGGTTTTTATTTATCGTCCTCGACTGTTAAGAACTTACTTGAAAAACAACATTAAAGCCCGAAGCTGCTCCAGCGGCATCGTCTCTCCACCTGTGATCAGTTTTGCAGATTTCGCCGTCGACTCTTGGAATTGATCAGGCTGTCAAATCCACGGCACAACGTTTTCACAACAACCGGCACTCAGCAGCCACGTTGATTGAAATCTCACCGGCTCCGCAGTCGCTTTAAATCGGCTCCTATCTCTCGGCAGCCGGCAACAAAAAATAAAACTTTGGGTAAACTGATTGAAAGCTTCTTCGCCCGGGAGATAAAACGAGAAAAGCGGTGGATTGAAAGAGATGAGGAGTGGGCGGCGTCTGTGGAGTTCCCGTTAGACATCGAGGCCCCGGCTGGATTCGAGTTACACCTGGAATGAAACCATTCTACTCTTCAGCTTTATAACGTCTCTCACTACAGCATGGTTTCAGGTGGGGTGGGGGATTCGAACTCGTTGGGGCTTCGAGGCCGAGACGGACGGGCGTTGGCCCCGGGTCACTGACTCCATGTTTCTCATTTGCAGCAGATATCTCAGCCACTCGCCAGTCTTTATTTTCCATTACGATGAGAAATGCCTGCAAGAGAAAAGTGGAAGCCGAGAGAGAACGAGTGCGGCACACACACACACAACCACACACACACACACACACACACAGTGAGAGAGAGGAAGGGAGGGAGGGGCAGAAACACTGAAGACAAAATGGCTTTCATTCTCACAGCAGTAAAGGCCAGAGGTCCCTTATTTCTCCCTCATTCGGTTGTTTCTCTTCATTTCGAGCCGTCTTTCATCTCCTCGGTGAAGCAGATGGTCGAGCACCTCAGCTTTCAAATGGTATAAAAAGAGAAAAGGAAGATGTTTACACGAGCTCCACGCGTCCTCGCGTCCTCGCTCGTTCGGTGCATTCGTATGCAAATCTGCTAAAAAGGTAAACACACAAACTGTTATGAAGTGGGAACAGTAATCTCTCAGTGTGGTTATGAGGTGTGAGTGTTTGTGTGCATGTGTGTGTGGAAGTCGCTGCGTTTGGCTCGTTTGTGTATTTGTGTTTGTGTGCGGCGCAGGGCCCGACGGCGTGCGGCGACAGTGATGAATAAGCATTATTAACCAGGAGACACGGGGCGCTGTCATTAATCTTCATCCCTGTTGGCACCATCACAGAACTCACTCCCCGTCCGTCCTCTGCAACATCTACACAACTCATCGTCAGTAACACAAAGGAAGCAGGAGGCGCGCCATTGAGTTTGGTTGAGGCTCTTCAACCAGGAAGGAACCGTCTGTGAGGTCACGGCGAGAGGTGAGAGGTGATGAACGTCCGCCGTAGTCACATGACTGATTGGATAAAGAGAGAGGATGACACCTGGTCCGTTGGCTCAGGGATTAATCACACGCTGCTCAGGGGTTGATCCACGAGTCTATCGAGGTGAACGAGAAGGTACGTGAACCTGGAAGAGGAGGCAGGAGAGTGTCGCACTGCGGCTCCTGACATTACACTTAACACGGGATGAAGACGTTCCCCCCCGGAGGGCTGCGTCTCACCTGGAGAGGAAGACGAGGGACGGACAGAGAGGAAGAGATGAATCATCAACTCGTCCTCTAGTATCAGCATCTTCAAATCAGAAGGTTGGAGGAAGAGAGGAAGGAATGAGATCTGTGCAAATCCACATTTCTCTCAAATTATCCTAACATCCTCAATAACTATACTATAAGGTGATGACAACATTTGCGTTAAACTTTGTTTAGGTCATTTGAACTCGTGAGTGTAAATATACATGATCCCGAAGATCAGAATGTAAATTATTTAAAAGACGAGGAAAATACAAAACAACAAACTGGAATACAACATGTAAAAACATCCATGATCCTTAAAAAGCATGTCAGTGTCCATCAACACTGAGGCTGTGAGTCTCACACAAACACACAAACGTCTGGTCCACGATCATTACTTTCTCCAGATGTCGTCCCCAGGTGCTGGTCCTCTCCCCTCTGTCCACCTGTCTCTGTCCTGTGATCGCTCAACATCTGGCTCCAGCGATCACTGTAAACTTGTCTCCGTCTCATAAAACTGTGGCGTGAAGCCCCCCCCACCCCAGAGGTCGTTTCCTTTACTTTTTGTTAGTGGGCGGTGAGAAAATTAGAAAGTGAAGGCGTAACAGCAGCAGGTCAACACAACCTGGAGAAGAACAGTCAGCTGGTTTCCAGTCCAACGTTAACACCACGTTCCTGAGAACATCTGGACCAACTTTTTCCATTTTGAGTGTTTCTGAAATGTCCAAGTCACTTAATCTGATCTATTTCCATCCCTTCTCTGCTCCTTTTCATTAAGAATGGTCTATAATCATTTTTCTGGTTCCCACAAAGTAAAAGCTGGAAAGAAAATTCAGGTTTTTCAGCACAACTTTCAAAGCGTCTTCTGAGATCAGCCCCGGCTGCAGCTGATCGGTGGTAAATCCCAGTAGTTTCCTGTCGGGTTATAGAAATCCCACGCCGCTGACGGGTTAGTCCTCCCTCCACCGGAGAGGCAGAACATTTATGTGACTCACGTTTACGTCTCATTCCTTTTCGGATCAGAGTTCCTGCAGGAGAGCACGGAGACAAGCTGCTCATCCTCTCGGAGGCTTGGGAACCTGCCAGCATCAGACGGCTCAGTGTCCGACTGCAGGAGGCATGAAATCCAGGACGGGGTTCATGGCTAAGTGGGGCTAAGCGGAGGAGAGCAGGAAGTGTTAGAGTCATTTCATGGAGTTGGACAGAATCCTTTCAGAGTCAATGCTCGTAGGATCTGAGCTCCTGGAAGTTGTTTTACCCGTGAAGGGGGGGTGTTCTGAGTTTATCAGTATTCTGGTGATTCTTTTGGGTCTAATTCAGTTTGACTGTATAAAGGACGGTGCTTAGACAAATTTATTCTTTTGAGTTTCGCCCCTAAATGAGTTTAATGTTTATTTTATTGAATGCTACAATAACGTCACATATCCTGCCTGTGAGAAATAAGCAGATCTCTGTTGCTTCATATTCTCCACAGGAGGTTAATTTCAGGTCTGAGTTCGGAAAACAGCTGTGAAACAAAATAAAAACATCAAATAAGTGCAAGACTCTTATTAAATTATACATATGGTGTCGGGAACCTCAGGAGGGAAAATGCTCAGAAGCAAAAGTTGAGTAATTAGCAGATTGGTTAGTGGATGACCCACTTTACCTCCTGAGCCACAGCCGCCATGTTTGTAAGTGTAGGGGAGGGGGGGGGATAGTGCTTCAGTGCAAGGCTCCACGAACCAGAGGAGCCATTAAGAATAAGTTCCATGACTGGGAATCAAACCTGCGGTGAAATCTGAATCTAGAGGCAGCGGCATTCGCTTTCGTAACCAGTCCAGTTTTTTTCCAGGAGGTCCAGAGTCTCTCCAGATGTGTGACAACTGTGAAGGAGGTTAAATCTGCAGAACTTCCTCAGTTCATTTCCTTTGTCTCCATGTATATTGATTTACGATCCCGTGTCTTCTGCAGCCTCTCCAGCTTCCTCCCAGGATTCCAGAGGGATGCTGTCATCGGTGAACTCTCCCTCCTCGAAGGGGGGGCAGGGGCGGGGGGGGCAGAAACAGGTGTCACCTCTGAACAGGACCTTATCCGACCTCCCAGCGAGCTCAGCGGTGGAGCCTCAGCTCGAGGTGAGCGTGACATTAAACTGAACAATAGGCTTCGTTAGCGGCGACACGGCTCCTCAGTAAAAGGTTTAGCAGCCGAGGGGGAAATGATCCGTGACGCTGCTCCGGGGCCTGATGTGAAGCACATGAACATGTTGCTCTGCCGCCGGAGGAGAAGGAGCAAGGAAACACACTCAGGAGGGAGAGTGGACTTACTGGGACGGCGCCCACTGGTTTGTGAGCTGCTGTCGGGAAGCTTCCAGTTTGACGTTGTGTCCAGTGCCATCTGGTTGTTTTGAAACCAGAAGTTACCATATATGGAGTGGCTGGGGGGGTGGAGCCTGACTGACGCTTACTAACGTTAAGAATTCACGAAAACAGTTTCACTATACAAAACGATAAGAGAAATCGTAATCGTTACAATAAACGGAAAATAACTTCCAGCTGCTTCTGCCTCTGCTTTCACGTTAATGGTATTTCATTGGTTAGCTCTTGGGTGATTGTATTTGAACGTGATCTGATTGGCTGGTTCCCCTCGTAGCCACACGTACAGTTGAAGTCACCTGCGACCTGCACCCATTGGACGGTACCAGCTGTCAATCACTGACACTTTTTTCTCTCGTAGACTTCGGTAGCCATCTTTTTGCATCGGGTAGTCGCCCCCTGCAGGTGGTTCGAGAGAGAATACAGGTTTCACAGCCACTTCCTCATCGGCTTCAGTGATGCTCTGCTCATACAACAAATCCTGTATCCTGTGTGTCTGTGTGTGTGTTTGTGTGTGTGTGTGTGTGTGTGTGTGTGTGTGTCTGTGTGTGTACAGGGCCTGATGAAATTAAAAAAAACTGTTAATTTCCAAAACAGCTACAATATAAATTACATTTGCATTTAATTAATGAGTTATTAAAAAAAAATAGAAATAAAAAAGAGACAATAGGGAGAGATTATGATTTAATTCTGATTGGCCTGACCTCGGCGGTTGTAACATCCGGCCAATCAGGGCTCCCGCTGCCGCTCTGTGGGCCGGACTTCAGCTCTATCTGCAAAATGAAAGCAATCAAACTACAAAAGGAAGTGAATGAATTTGAGAGGCAGCAATTACATTCAGGAATTAAATTACTACTTTATCAATAAATACAGAATAAGAGGTAAAATATAATAATGAAGCAACTTACTGTAATTACTTATGTGTCATTTAAATGCAAATGTTCTGCTTCAGTTCCTATTAGAATCTGACTGTGACACCTTGGACTGTACACACACACACACACACACGTGGTTTTAATGCAGCCAATAGCAGCACCCACACTCTTGGGGATTATCTATAATTTCCCACAGATATTATAATAACCTGGCCAAGTGATCCTGTGTTTACTTTTAATAAAGACCTGATTAAATGGAGGGTGTTTTGAATCTCTCGGCTTCTGGCAAAGACGATGGTAGAAAAGGAATCACCTGTAGGACGGTTGCTGTCGAGATCAGAAGTTCTCTTTGTAATCCGCCAGCCTCTCAGCAACACTGGAATATTAACGAGTCCAGTGAAACAGAACGGGACTGAGGTTGTTCACAGAAACAGCTCCAAGAGAAACGTAATTAATGGAACTTTCTCTCTGCTCATTCTGGAGATTTTGCCAAAAAACATGTTACGCACTGATGATTTCATGGATCATTAAACCGAACAAGAGAGTAGAATCTGGCCGTTGATAACACGCAGCAGGAACAAATATATAAATCTTTTGATACATGGCCTCAGAGGTTTCACAACACTACACAGTGAACGGGAATCTCATGGAATCTGGACACAAATCGAATGATTTTAATTCAACTGTTGATGTAAAAAATTGATTTACAGTCCAATTAAATTTAATTTAGGCTGCTTCACGTTCTCATAAATAAAACTTTTTCCCATCAAAATTAATTAACAACTCGCTGGGAAATTGGGTGAAAACGTCAACAAACACCATTTCGCTGAATGTTAAAGAAAGTGACGCACTTACTGACGGTAAACGCCCCCCTGCTGGATCACGAAGGAAACTACTTCAGACGGAGCTTCTAGAGTTACTGTTTCGAATTTGAACAAAAAGTTTCAGTTTAAATATGAACTTTACCTCCATTGTTTGAATTAATGCTAAAATTAGGAGTAATAAAGACGTCCTATAATTCAATAACATCCTCAGGTCTGAATCTGGCTTGATGTCAGTTCCCTCCATGTTCTCCTCTCTCTGAATCTCACACCGTGGAGTTGGTGATAAAAAGAACAGACTGCAGTGAAGGAGGAGGTGAAGGGATTTCTCTGCTTCCACCTCCTCTCTCTCCGTTCCTCCCAGCACATCCAGCCGACTGGCTCAAGTAGCCTTTTACTGGTATTTGGTTAGGATGTGCCCTTTGACCCTCGGAACGAAAACAGTAGCTCAACAGGTCCCCAGTGTGGGACAATGGGAGCGAGGCTGGACTTAATAACAGGAAGCACGGAGGTGTGCGGGGAGATTACATCCCAACGCTCAACGGATCGTTTACACAGAAGCCAAATGTTACTTCCACTTCACCTTCTGGTTTCTTTTCTCTGTGCATCAGCTGCTTCGACGTTTCCCCACAGGAATTAATGACATTTCACATTGTGAGTTGTGTGTTTAGTGTCCGTCAGAGCAGACGTGACAGATCTGACGTCCGACAGCAGAAAGACTTCCTGCTTCATCGAAGACTCGTCTGATCGCAGCTCAAAGAGGAAAGAGAAGGTGGAGACAGGAGAGGGGGGGTTGTAAACAGGATGGAACAGCCTCCCGGTTTTATTCTAAATTTGATATGTACAGGAAAAGTGGCTGTGTACATTTCTTAATATATCATGTAAAAGTTTTCTGGCAAAAAAACAACAACACAACAGAACAATTGCACGTCAGCTTCCATTTCTTTTTTTATACTTTAAACCACAGCATGGTCGAAAGGCAATTTCAAACAGGATACAAATACACTGACAACAGCTTGTAAGTGTCGGCTCTCGTGAATAAAATACAGTTTAAAAAAAAGGAAGGAGTCCCCCCCCCAAGATGACACGTTTGTATATGATATTAAAACAGTTAAAAAACACACACACACACACTTGTTGTTTGTGTGCTGTAGTGTCACTAGACAAATCACATCGTGTCCCTCTTTGTGTAAAATATTATCTCAGGCACTTGTTGCTGTTCGACCCCATAACTTGGTCACATGATCAGCAAGGAAAACAAAAAGATTTGATATTTGTGTGTCAAGAACAATCCTTCAAAATGTGTGAGTCTGCACTTTGAGACGCACAAGTGTTCACAGCAGGAAGTGTCGGCCGCTCCGCTAAACACTTAAATAAAAATATGGGGGGAGTGGCATGAGTAGAAAATGAGAAATGAGGATTTTCATTCCATTTTGCATTTCGGGAATAAAGTCATAATGTGGAGAAACATGTACAAATGTAACGAAAAACTTTTATATAACCAAATAACTAAATCAAATCCAAACTTATCGAAAACATGAACATTTGAACGAATATCGTGATAACCACCATCTTTGAGAAAACTCTATTTTGGGCGTAATTTGATTATTATTTGTTTGGTCCAGGTCCGAGCTGCTAACATGGAGGAGGCAGGAGGTTTATGAGGTATATTGCAATCAGCCACCAGGGGGCGATTGAGATGTTTTGATTTGATGAACCAGAGCAGTTTGAATTTTATTAGCTTCATTTCCACTTTATTCTTGAAATGCAAAAACAAACACAATTCCTCTTCTCTCTTTCTTTTCCAATCTCTGCCCTGATATGTTTATTTTGTGCGTCACCTGCACAGGTCGGATTGTGTTTGGTTCGTCAGCCCATCGTAGCATGAAAAACACAAACACACACCGCGACGGGGCCCAGTGTGTGTTTGTGTTGTCACATCCACGTACATCCATAATGCAGACAGGAGTTTTTTTAATTAGCTTAAAGCAGAGGAGCCTTGTGAACAGGTTTAAACACTGAAATAATCCATTTAGAGTTATTTCTTCTTCATCTTATACATTTTCATTCATCATCCACCCCCCCCCCTCCCAGTGAGGATCTTCATTAACCAGCACCAGATAATGCATCTCAAGCAGCAGCACTCTACAAATGGGCGAGTGTGTTGGAGTGAAGGGCAATTATCCATCGCCTGTTTGTTTTGCACAGCTTGATGACGGACACATATTTTATTTAATTTTATTTCTTTGCATTTCCCTTTTTTCTCCGACCTCAGTTTCCACCGACTGCAGAAACCACAGAGGGGAACTGGTGGCGGCGCCCGGACTGGGAGTTTTAAAGACGACTTGATCACTTCCTTCTCTCTGGGCGGAGAACGAGCCAATCAGCTGCTCCGGAGTTCGACTGGTATGAGGAAACTCTCCGGTCCTCATGACACATTATTATTATTATTATTACATGATTCATAAAACTTCCATCTTCATCTTCCCACCGGTGACGCAGACAATTCATGGTTTTATTTGTTCAGGTTTTGAGATTTTTTGTCTTCACAATAATTAGAACTCATAGTTGAACTAAACCTTCTGCTTGTATCTGAGTTTCCTCTGTTGGTGAAATGGCTTTGAGATAGAAGTCGATGCTTTTGAATAAAGTTCGAAATCATTGTCTTTGCCATAAAACCAAGATACTCAAATATTGAGATTGTCTAGTTAAACTGCTGTGACGCAACTGGTCTTCAAATGCAGCCCCTGGATTCGGACCCAGCTTATAAACAACTGATCGTGACTAGTGCACACATACGTTTCAGTAAAAATATTTCTGTGTGTGACTTTTCTTCGCTGTGGGCAAAGAAAAACAAAACTCCATCCGCCTTCACTGTATCAGGAGGAACATCAGTAAACTCCAGAGATAAGCATCTCAAAACCTGCACGAATAAAAACCACAACCATCTGCATGAGCTGCGAGAGCCAGAAATTCTGCTTTATTGAATTTTTCCTTCAGCCGACTCTGTAGAAATCCAGCAGCGCTCGGTTCCTCCATTAACGGACGGATAGCGCCTCTACCTGCTGATGCCTCTTCTCAGATCGCTCTGGAGAAGAGTGTCGGCTAAACGCTTTAAAAGGTACAGACGGAGAAAATAGAGAAAGCAATTACAGCAATCGAAAGCAATTAAATCCTGAGGACAATTTAGCCTTTTGTTAAAAAACAGGAGAAAAGCTCCCGCTAATCTCACACTGGGAAGGACATTGTCTCTCTACCCATCTTTATTCTGGCTCTTTCTCTTTCTGTAATGCTTTTTGTTCCCCTCTTCGTGTCAGAAGCCGAACCCTCTGTCGGTGCCTCTGGTGGCAGCATGCTCTCTGGCTCCGGCAGGCAGCAGGTGGCTGCTGATGAAAAATTCAGTGCAGAGTCTGACTCGGGAGACGAGGAGGAAGAGGAGGAGGAGGAGGAGGAGGAGGAGGAGGAGGAGGGTGGTGGTGGTAGTACTGGGTAGCAGGATAGAGAAGAAGGTGGGAGGTGGGAGAAGAGCAGCAGAAGAAAGGAGCGTAATGAACGACGAGAACGAAGAGGAGGAGGAAGAGGAGGAGGAAGAGGAAGAGGAGGAGGAAGAGGAGGAAGAGGAGGAAGAGGAGGAAGAGGAGGAGGATGGAAGCCAGAGCTCCAGACAGGCAGGCAGGCCGGTGTGTCGAGCCCAGAGCAGAGCAGGGAGGCCGGGCAGAGGACCAGAGCTGGCCACCCTCTCTGCCTGGGTCGCCCTCACGGAGATAACACATGATATGAATCATTTATGAGGAGGAGCAGCAGGGAGGGTTGAGTTTTTATTAATAACTCACACACTGTGCCCTGCTTCTTTCATACACTGAGTTTCCTCTGCTCCCCTGGGAGGCCGATCGCTGAGGAGAGAAAATGCTGGAACCGAGAAACCGGCAGCGACCGAGTTTTAACGTTAGGGAACAAAGGGAGATTTGAGACCGGGGAGGAGAGGAGAGGTAGAAGAGTCGTCCACATGTAAAAAGCATGAAACCCGCACTGGAGGGTGACACATGTACCTCAGAGGAACCACCTCTCACTTGCCTGTTTGCCCATTTGATTGTCAGTACGTGACGGCTCCAGATCTGGACGAGTGTGAACGAGCATCGTGTCTGTGAAGGCAGAGAAGGCACCGGGCGTGTCTCCTGGCTGCTGCTTATAGGTCATCGGCACAGCAAGGGGATTGAACACAAACACCCACAGACTGCTCTCATCACTTCACAGCCGTTTACCTCTAAGATCATAAGACCTGCAGTTTGTCCTTTCTCAGGATTCGAAGCGTCCACAGGTTCTTCGTTGCAAACCAGTTCAGCTCCTGAGCCACAAAAGTTCTCCGCTCGGCTCTTTTGTCCGTTAAGTCCAACAAGACTCACTCACGAATAGAAAAGCCGTCCTTTCTCTGACCCCAATCTGTTGAGCCTGGCTAGCTGTGAGGGTGAAGGTGGCACATCATGGCGGTAGGGCCCTTTGGGGGAGGCCGGGGTCCTTCAGGTGAGCTGTGGAGTACCGGTCGTAGCTGCCGCTTCCCGTGTTCTCCTGCATTAGTTTCCCTTTGGCCTCCTGCTCCCTGCGCCGCTGCTCCTGCCTCAGCAGCTCCTGCGCCTCCAGGAGAACTCGGGCGTTGACACCGACGCCGCTCGGGTAGCCGTTACGTGAGCCCTGGTAGCTGGAGTACCGGGGGTTGTCCTTGGCCGACTGGAAGCCCTCTCCGGGGGGGGTAGGCCTTATCCCACGAGTCCTGGGAGATGAGGCTGGGGTTTTTCCTGGGTTGCCTGGAACAGAGAGAAATAGAAAGTGTGTAGTTACTTGTAAGGCTGCGTTGAATGTAGACATAAATGAACATTTGATATTTATTCTAACTGATATTTAGCCTCAATAGAAACCTAGTGGAAGAGACGAGATGCCAGCAATCAAACACAATTTGCATTTTACAAAATCATGTCATGTGAACTCAGACCAACATGTAGCTGATGAAGGATGAGTTTTATTTTTCTATTCCACCCTAAAGACTGAAATATGACTGACTCTGTCTCTGATTCTTCGAGCTCGTGGTAACACATTCTCTCTCATTCTTCATTTCTCAGACACACAACCCGTGACCTTGTCGGCTGAAGGAAACATCACCGGCAACAAAGCGTTCTCCTGAATCCTCGTTACCTCTCGAGAGACACAGAGACGAACGTGTGGATTTTCTTCTGCCTGATAAAATAAAAAGGTATTATGGTGACGGTTGCGTGGTAACCGACACATCAGGTTCACTGCAGCCGAGGCAGAACCATTACAACCATTAAACTGCCCCTGGCTACGAAACCAGGCCGGAGTAACAACATCCAGAGGAAATCTAACCATGTCAAAGTCCCCTTCCAGCCCATTAGGCCCATTTGGAGACAGGCAGCCACAACCAGTGGATCTGACAGGAAGTAATAGCAGAACCTTTCACTGTCGGAAAAAACACACACAAAAACACACACAGAGAGATGTCCCCGGCTGATATCTGACACCTGACACAAGTGTCTTAAAGGCACAGTGGTCTGTCAAGCTTCTGTGGGTCCGTCCAGCCCACAGAGCAGGGGGTGTGGGGGCGTCCAGATGTGTGACATCACCTCTCATTTCTGCTTGGTTGGCCTCTTTGTGGCAGCCCTGCCTTTGTGTGTGTGTGTCTGTGTGTCTGTGTGTGTGTGTGAGCCCATATGATATGCATGAATGTCCCGAGCCCGGCAGCTCCACCCGTTTATCTGGAGGCAGAAAGCGAGAGACGGAGAAGAAGAAGAAGAAGAAGAAGAAGAAGAAGAAGAAGAAGAAGAAGACACCATCACCGGCTTCTGACTGGGAGCCATGCATAATCAGCAGGTTTATCAGCCAGCTGTGAAGAGCTGCATTATTCCCGTGTTTGGCTTCGAAAGTGGAAAAAAAAATCTCTAATGACAATAGAAAGACTTTTTGTTTCCATTCAGCTACTGGGAACGGATACGCTGCTCGATGGGAGAGATGGGAGAGATGGGAGAACACGGCCCCCCCCGGTTCATTCTGCTGCACGGTCGAGTGATTCCAATTTTACAGAGACAGGCGTCGCCGGCGTCTGATTTCATTTCATATGTTAAACCAGATCGCCCGTGTCAATCTGACGCTTTGCCCGGGGAGCATGT
The DNA here is from genome assembly GCA_038501795.1 of Pseudopleuronectes americanus. NCBI lineage: Eukaryota > Metazoa > Chordata > Actinopteri > Pleuronectiformes > Pleuronectidae > Pseudopleuronectes > Pseudopleuronectes americanus. Next base: position 20,437,436 of record CM076730.1, read on the forward strand.
ACATGTGTGTAAATACAGAAACGTGTGTACTCGTCTTGTATACTGTGCACATGCACATGGTGAGGCATGACAGATGATAAAAGAAGAAAACAAGGGGGGGGGAAAGGTGAGGGAAAGAGAGATGTGCAGATCGACACGAGGGCTGTGACACACACCAGTGCAGACACACACCAGTGCAGACACACACCAGTGCAGACACACACCAGTGAGGTCTCCTTTGATGGCGTCACTTTGACCCGGGGATCAATGGAGCCGCTCGGTGATGAGCACGAGGCCTCGGCCACCGTCACAAACAGCAGCGGTTGATTTCCTCTCACTGCTCCTTGTTTAGATAAAGGAAATCGACCTTTATCTCAATTCAAAAATGTTTCTGAAGGAAATGTTTCTGCCGTTAATCACATCAGATTTCACAATCCAGGGAATTTCAGCCTCCCTGAACAACAAGGGGCCCGTACGACTCCCGTCCAGAACTCTGACCTTAGAGAACACTCACTGTTGTTTGACTTAGACGCTTCCCTCTAAGTCAAACAACAGTTTGTGTTCTCGAGCCGCTGCAGCCGGGTTCATCCAAACAGAACTGGTTTCTTAATGGAACCAGTGGAGGAGAGCAGCGACGTGGCCACAGGATGCCGAGACGGGGCTTCATTAATCTTTCAGCGGAGCCGCCTGCAATATTTATCAAGGGAGGGATTTATTGTCGGTAACAGTGGATTAGAGTGCGACGGGGAAGTAATAGACCGTTATGTATTTAATGCTGTTTACGTCTGGTGAGTGGGAGATGATGATGTGCACAGACGGGTCAGATGGGTTCGGACTCGTCGAGGATTTGAAGAAGTAATTAAAACGTCTGGAGGTTAAATTAATGACTTGGGATAATGTTTGTAAAGAGAATATGAATCAAGGATAAAGAACTCCTCCTGTAAAAGTGTCTGTATCAGTGTGTTGACTCATAGACAGATAAACATATGAATTTAATGTATAATAACAAACATGTAAAGCTAATGCATATTATTTATGAATGTATTTGTTTTAAATCCCTCCTGTCGGGTATCCAGGGGGAAGCTGCTGTTTGATAGATAGAAGGATAATAAAGTAAAACATGGTTATAATAAAGATGTAATAATTGATTAATATTCTGCATTACTAAAACTTGAAATGCCTTTATGCATAAACCAACACATGTTTCTTTGGGGGGGCAGCTGTGGCTTGGGAGGTAGAGAGAGTTGTCCACTAAGTAAAAGGTCGGTGGTTCGATCCCCGGCTCCTCGACTCCTGAGACAAGATACTAAACTCCAAATTGTGCCGACCTTCTGTGTGAACGGGCTGTGAAAGGTCAATCACACCAGAAAAGCTCTAAATAAAAAACATTTACCACTTGTACGAGACCGTTTACTTCACAACTACACAAGTTGTATCTTTGTCTTTCTATTGATTTTTTAAATAAATGTTGTTTATCTTTTTGAAATGTTCCCTCTAAAGGTCAAATGTGAACTTTGTGTAACCAACTCTCCCACAAGCGTCCAAAATCGAATGCTTACTCATCAGGAGAGAAATGTCACCCATTACCCTCAACCACACACACGCACAGACACACACACAGACACACACACGTCCCAGTTCTTCCTGGAACAACAGGCAGTCATATCATGCACATCAAAGGGAATTACATTAAGAGAGAGGAAAGCCATCATGTCACATCTGTGGGAGTGGGTAACATGATCCGTCCATTTGTGGCTGTGTGTTTGTCTCTCTCTCTGTGTGTGTGTGTGTGTGTGTGTGTTTGTGGTCTGGAACTGACACACACCTCTGCCCCTTTTTCTTACTTAGACGTTGCACATTCACAATCTGCCATCATTACTGTCACAAGGCCATAACAATGAATCTGACATAATCAGACAGGAGTAAACGAGCGTGCACACACACACACACTGACACACACAGACACACACACACACACTGACACACACTCGTTACCTTGGAAGGGAGCTGTACTGTCGCTGTGCCTGGGCGAACGAGTCTCTCTCCTCCTGCCTCTGCCGCTGCATCTGAACCTCGACCGACACCGAGTGGCGCCCCGGCTGGCTGCTGTACCCCCCCGCCGGGCCGGTGCTGCTGCCGCTGGCGTTCGACTGGAAGCAGCGAGACGGCGTCGGGGTGAGCATCATCATCATCATCATCATCATCATCATCATGGCCACAATCATTAAGGGAATCACCCGACACAGTTCATGTATGTGTTTGTCTGTCGTCTAGTTTGATAACCTGAACACTGTCCGAATGTGAATCAGTGTAAACGTGTTTAACGTGTTCTTCGACTTTATATTTTGGTCAATGCCCCGTCTGCTAACATGGAGGAGGCAATCCAGATGCTCTGGCTTCACATCTGGAAGGCGTCCATCTTTCTTTAGAGTCTTTAATCACGACAGCATATTTGAATAAACGTTTTGTTGTGATGTGTCTGAACGCAGCTCGTTCTTATACAACTATAAAAATTACACATCCTACAGGTGTTTCAGGAGCTTCTTGGTTTTCTCCCTTTTTACAACTTTGGTCATATTTATAAACTGCCGAATTTTTTTTACATTCACAAAAGAACGTATTTAACAAGCATCATATGTCTCCTTTAATCTCTAACTGCATCACATCACAGTTAAAGATTCTCACGGGTGAAGCCGCCCCTGTATCCCCGGCACAAGGAACCGTCCTGGTGACCCCCCACCCCCCCCACCCCCCCGCTCTCAGCACAGTTAAATAAACACTGACGACTCTTCCGTGTTCCTGTTAAACATTCATGACACTGAAGTGCCTGCGGGGCTCTACAGGTGCCAGCGCTCCCACATGTGGAATCTCATGTGAATCAAGTCAATCAGGATCCATCGCTCATATGTAATTAATCCTCCAGAACGTTCAATATGTAATATATATATATATCCTGCACTGTGTCACGTTAATATAATTATGATTTGAAAGCCACATTCCATCAAACGAACTGACACTAATAAAACACACTGATGATTAAATTAAATTAAATTGTAAATAAAAGGATTTTCTTATTCCCAGCAGACAGTTATGGACATTTTTGTAGATAAGTTGTAGATAAACGTACAGACATGTTTTTTTAAAAAGCAGCAACACATTTAAAAATGAATAAATATAATTTTTGACAAGCGATAAAGTAGAAACATCACATTTAAAAATAAAGAAAGTAAAACTTGATCCCTCTGGGGGGGGAGCCGACAGAATTCACCTGACACCTCCCAAGGCCCCACCCCCCCATGGTCCAAACTACAAACACTCACCAGTCGTCAGTCGGGCGGACGCAGCCTGAGCTCGTCTCCTCTCAGGTCAGAGTGAAGGTGAGTCACACATAGACGACAGACAGTGAGGGCGGGGGGGGCATGCTGGAGACTCAGAGCAGGGTCACAGTGATGACACGTGATGGAGGTTAGTGGATGTTAATGAAGGAGACGACGACAACTCAGTGACCGTCCCAGAGCCACAACTGCTCCTTCACTGGTCACCGGGGGAAATAAAAACCTGCAGTTCCCAGTGTAACCAGTTCATAAAAGGTTTGGTGAGGCTGCTAATACAAAGGTGCAGGAACCAGACGATTGGTTAATTCAGGGACAGTTGGATGAATATGTGATTCTTGAAGCGTTTTGTCTCTTTGCTGCTCTTCAGAATCTGGTCGTTACACACTCAGAGATGATGGATGTGCACACAAACACAGTTTAGATGTTTCCCAACAGCGGAGCTACACGATGTTCATTAGGCGGTGCGGGTGCAATAACCGTGCTCGGATCAGTTGTAACACAAAGCCAAACTAATTACGTTTATGGCCGTGCGACGTATTGAGAGTCCGGTCATAAAACGATTAGGAGCGCTGAAGAGGAACTCCCCCTTTTAAACCAGATGAAGCCGAGGCAATCATCTCTGGGATTGATTGGCGTTGCCTGGCAGCTCGGCCCGACCACGAGGACGGGCTGGCAGAACACCGACAGAGGGGGGGGAGGAGTGGGTGGGTGGGTGGGGGTTGGGTTTGGAGCGCCCACGCACCGCTTATTCCAAATCTGATTTAATAATTGCCCGCGGGTAAATTACAGTCCCAATATCTTTCCACCGGAGAGTTTTCCTGGGAATGTCGGCGACTGTGGAAAACCCCCTGAAGGAATCCAGATAACAGCAGCATTAAAATGTTGCAGTAAAATACAAGAGGCAATATTATGGCCCAACATCAATTGAGTGAACTCCTCTTTTCCCTCAGTGGTATAAATGAGAGCAATAAAGCTCTGCACGGAGCGGCTGGGCGAGGGCGCATCACTCATCCTGATGGAATTAGACCGCGTTACCCACAATCCTCCTCTGCTGCTCCCCAAACTATGGTAAAAGAGAAGGAGAAGGCTCCCATGGCTAAGAGGAGATATTGACTTGAGGCATTCGGCTAAACAGAGGACGGCTGGAGGAAACCAGTCCGAGCCCGAGCCGGTAATTGGACAAATGAATCACAGACGGGCGCAAATTGTGGGACGTGATGAACTTGTGACAGATTCAACTCTGTTTCACTGCAGGTGTGAGACGAGGAGGTGAGACGGAGGCCGACGGGTCCAACTCCCCAACGTGCTCAGCCACAGGGTGAGTGTTTCCATGTGGGCCAGTCAGAGACACTGGTCTAATTGGTGCGACACTGGGCAGGCAGGAGGACGAGCAGCTGAATGGATGAGGGCTGCAACTCATTATTGTGTTTTTTTTTAAAGCAGACACATGAGGCTATTTTAGTTTTTCTTTCCTCCAGAGCTTCATATAGGGTTTTGTTTTGTTTGCAAAGTTCCACAGAAAACACATTTGCATAAAGCAGCAGCGAGTCGGTCGCATCTCGACCGAGTTCAGCCCCGACAGAATGTGAAGCAATCAGGACGAACACGTTAAAGTCTCTCTGATCCTTACAAGCGTTTTCCTGCCTCATCAAGAATATCAGCTGCTCCTGGAAGAGGCTGGAAGTTGTAGGTGAATTAAGAGGAAGGACACCGGCTCCTTGAGGTTCTGCAGCACATCACTCAGATGAAGCAACGAAATGTAATATATGCAAAGAGGAGGTAATTTAATTTCATAGACACATCCTCCTGTTTTCCATATGGGCGACTGGTGTCCTCCCATTACAGGTGAGCGCAGTTCTCTGATAAAGTAAAGCAGGTTTAACAAGAGGGTTCTTCAGACCGAGAATTCCTCTATCAAATACTATTTAGTTTTATAAATTTTCTTTATCTCATTCCACACAAGCCTAACATGTCTAGGAAAACCAGATCAACTTAAAAACATGGTTAGGAGAATGAATTACTTCATAACATTTGATTTTTCCCATTTAATTTCTATATTCCCTGGATCCTGACGCCTAAAAAAAAGGATCTAGTAAATATTTGAGCTTCTCTATTTATCAGGTAAAATCAAATTGTTCAGCAGCTCCCACGAGGAAGCTGGAGAATTGGATTTCATGGGAAAATGAAACTGGCAACAATAGCAAACATGCTACGGTTGATGTAAACAAACAGAAGCTCCTGAACCGAGAGCTCGCTCGGTTGTTCGGAGACAAAGGGGGACGTGACCCCGAGCTCTTCTTTCCCACACTGTCCCGCTGCAGCTCTACAATGCCACCCCGGAATGTGAGCGCCCGGCCGGGGATCCCATTAAAACCCATTAAAACCCACGACTCTGGTGAACGCTGCCAAATCAGATTCAAAACAAATCTATACATTTTTTTTTATTGAGTTCATCAGCTAGAAAAAAAAGAAAATAGAAAAGGCCAGAGCACTCACTTCATCACAGGAGCTGATTCTCCCGATGGACAGAGACTGGGCAGAGCTACAGAGGGAAGATACGCTGCAGACACCAGCAGTAGAAAGAGTTCATACAGAAATACACAATAACACAAAGTGTGTGTGTAGAAGGACCTCGTGCAGAGAACATGGATGATTCACGTTGCTCGATGTAAAAGTGATTTACAACACACTTGAACGTCTCAACACAAACTCACGCTGCGTCTCAACAAAGCTGAATAATATGTTGTGTGTCATGATATGTTTGTGTTATAAAAACCTTGTGATTGAACACGTGTGAAATCAACAAAAAAACGTGTGTAGTCTCAAAGCAGACACAACGATATCATAGATGCATCCCTTTGTGTGGGTGACACAATAAAATAACACACATTATACACAGATGGTATCAATTAGAAAAAAGTTGTAAAAACGTCAAGTTCATGATTTTAAACATTTCTACAAGTTTCATGAGATTTGTTTTGTCAAAAAGATAAAAAAACCAAGAACACTTGTGATGCGGTGCAGAGAAGCTGGGACTCGAATAAATACTAAAAAGATCACAAGCGATTTCATCACCTTAAAAAAAAACGTTGAAGGCATTCAGACTTTGTTCTCTTATTACCCCCCCACCCCCCCCAGGATGTTAATTACCCCCGATCTCATCCACTGAAGCTCTGATTGAAATAAACGTCTCATTAAAATGTAAATACACAGACGTTTAAACTCTTTTATAAAAGAAAAGAAAAAAGGCACCGTTTAAAAAAAACAACACAGGATTTAAAAAAAAAGACGAGACAAGAGTCCATGTGCCGGTGTCCATGAGGATGACAGGACACACACGTGAAGGGGGTGATGGATGAGTACAGTGGGTGGTGACAGGTGGGTGGGGTTAGTGACGGTCGGATCAGGACGTGCAGAGACCCCTTCATGCAGGAGGATGTGGGGTGTTAGCGGTAGCAGGGTGGTGTTATCATCAGTCTTGTTCGTGGGGTTAGTGTCGGTTAGCACCACACTCCGGGTCGTCCTCGTGCTAGTGATGGAAGTCAAGTCTGAAGGGGGACCAGGTGGTCTCGGGGACATTATGAGGTCACGTCCTCGTCTCCGGCTCTGCTCGGTTCAGACACTCACCCACTGCTGCTCGAAGCTGTAGGTCCTCCGGCGGTCCTCCGGGTCGTCCGGGCCGCCCTGGGCCTGCTGGAACTCCTGCCTCAGCCGCTGTATCCGGTCGTGGTTGCTGGGGGCTAACCGGCTACTGTGGAGACAAAAGAGAGGAGGGGGGGGGAGGGAGGGAGGGAGGGAGGGAGGAGGGGGAGAGAGAGAGATGATGGTGAGTGGTCCATTGTGAACAAGTGACCTGGTTTCATCAGCACGGGCGGAAATGGCCTGAAGGACCAAGTTCTGTAAAGACCGACACGCTTTGTCCAGAGAATTGATCAAATGCAGCGGCCGAGCAAACCCAGATACGTTCGACCCAGAGAGGAGGTGAAGGAGGGATAAGTGAGGGCAGAGCGGGGGGGTGGGGGGGGGTGGGGGCTCCCTGCGCAGCCAGCAGCAGAAAGAATCAAACTAATGTGTCTCTGATGTATATTCACACAATGAACAAAGACGAGCGGTGAACGTGAGGAGGAGCAGCAGCAGCACCCCCCACCACCTCCTCCCCTCCTTCTCCTTCTCCACCTCCCCCTCCTCCTCGTATTAAATCTGATGGAGCTGCTTGTTCGACAACTGTGACTGTATATCTGCAGATGTTGTGTAGTCTGAATGATGGCGATACACTTTTGAGTTTTGAGCCGCAAACTGAATTGTCTGACTAGTATTAGTGTCATAACTATCGGTTTAGAAAGAAGAATACTTAAGAATTTCATTTTCCACATTTCAGTCTTGCGTCGGCTCCTGTTTTACTATTTTAACTTCATCTTTGTCATTCCTGATTATTGATTATTGTTCCTGTTTCCTACAGAATGAGGTCAATCTGAGGCGGAAACACACAAATGGAACTCTCCACACACAACAGACAAGTTATCACGTCAGAGAAAGAACTGCATCAATGCCACAACTGAAACTATGATGTCTGACTGCGTGGACGGTAAAAACGTTATGGACCAGAGTGTGACTACGATGAAGCTTGACAGCACGAGAGCAAACACATAGAGAATAACATCAAATACGTCACAATTTTTTATAGCTGTCAACCATCTGGCTTTATTTAAATTTGTTTTAATACGTTTTATTTGACTTGCATATTTCCTACGCAGCTTACAGATGTTTCTTCTGTCGTCTGGGCCCAAAGAAAAACAGATTTGGATGAGAAGGCGGGTCGGCGTTAATTATTATATGGCCTCCTACAGGGGGAAGTTATTAACACACTTATTATTGAGAAACTTTTCCACTTTCTCCCTTTGCCAGGAAATTCCTGTGGACTCTCTAATCTCTAAAACGCGAAAAGGTCAAACCTGCAACTGTTTCCTCCCTGAATTCTGTTTTTCAAGCCGACAAGAAAAACATTAAGGTCCGCAGATAATTCATAATTACATTTGTTGAGGGATAAGATTCCAATCTGCTGGGTTATAACAGTAAAAACAGACTTTTGGTCTTCATGAGATCATAGGATGACGATCAAAGGCAAATGTACAACAAAAAACTGCCTGAATTAATTTCATCCATCACTAAACAGCCAGACAGTGAGTTCATGATGTTTTAACCTTAAAACACAGCAGCACCAGCAGCTACTGACTCCAGACACACTCACACAGACACACACACACACAGACACACACAATGGAAAAGCCAGAGCCAGTCAGCCCTCATTAAAGACCAGGAACCTGTCACATGTGATTCTGATAATCTCCATGATATGTAACACAGCCACTTGGCCTCCTCAGATCCCAGCTGACCCGATGAGTGGAACATGTGTGACCCTCAGGCTGTGGGTCAAGGCCTCGAAGCCAGGCTGAACATGGAGGCTCATGTCTGTGAGGGTTAGAGGAAGAGGAGATGAGGATCTGAAACGCTGGCAGCTGCCTTGTTTGGTCAGAACCTTCAGATTCTTTCTGTTTCGACTGAACCCAAATACCGGTTGGAAAAGTGTTTGGATCAGAACTGAACCGTGGTTTGGACGTATGGCTGTTATTCAAAATACTTTAGCACGCTCCCTAAATTATGATTTGAGACCAAAACTAACCAGATTGAATAGAAACAACGGAACAAACGCATGAAGCCTGGATCAGACTTTCAGATGTGAAAACGTTCCTAGTTTTCCATGGATTCATCAGGTTCAGTGTGAAGAAACAGTGATTCAGTCAGAGCTCAATGCTCGTCAGATAAACTACAATCTGCAATCAGAAGTGTATCATCATTAAGGAAACCTATAGACCCAGAATCCTGCCCGAGAGACCAAAGGAGAAGAGGAACTCAAAAGATTTTCAATGAACTCTCTCGTTTTACAAATCAAAATCAAGCAGAGAAAAAGCGACACTTCAATACAGCAGTCCAGCCATAGAAGCCTGAGGGACGAGGGACGGGGGGGGGGACGAGGGACGGGGGGGGGGAAACAGCCGGCTGAGATTCAGAGTGAGATGAGCTTCATCCTCTGGACAGGCTCACTCAATATCTGGCACCGCTGCACGAGGCTGAAAGGTCAGCGTGGCTCTGTTGAGTGGAGTGTCCCTGGGACTCAATAAGGACTGGGGACTCGCTGACTAGGCAGCCAGAGAGGCTGTTTACCCTGAGATGCACCAAGTCTGTCACGGTCGGGGGGCGTCGCCGCTTGAAAAGATGTCTGTCTGTGTTGGCATCGAGCTCAAGAAGGAGAGAGCTCCGGGAAGATGTCACGTCTGAGCCGAGGGCAGAGGCTGAATAAAGAACTTCACGGATTCACTGGGTTTTAACAGCTGCACGGAGGAAACAGGGATTTCTAGAGAGAACAAGACGCTTCAAGATTTGTCAAAACTTGGGTCTCATTTTGGACATTTAGGCTAAAAAGTTATATAATTGAAGAAGGGGATGTTTTAGTCTGTGTTTGTTTGTTTTTTTTAAGCAGGTTTTGCAAAAATTACTGGACAAATGACCACAAAACCTGGTGGAAGGAAGTGGTGTGTGGATTTTTAAAGAATAATTAATGGATATTCAAATCAGGCATTTTTATGGGACTGATATTTGGTGCAGATACAAATAGAAATCTGGATCTATTTAATTTTAAAGTGGCTCCACAAGGGGATTCACACATATTGCACCTCGGGGAGTTATTCCCTCTCTTAGTGCCCGTTTGTTTTTCTTGTTCAACGTCTCATATTGCCATGATTCTAGATTTGAGAAATTCAAAGAATGAGAAGAGTTACACATTCAAAACCTGGGCTGTAGGAATCCTCCTTCAGGCCCGGAGAGGAAGGTTCTCTGGAGGATTTCTAACTGCAGACATTGTGGTCAGACTTGATTCTCAGAACCACAGAGCTTTCTGTTCTGAAGCCGCACTGTAAATCACAGGGATTCCAAATAGTCTAAACACTGAGAGCAAGATCGAAGCAATTACATAGTCCGAATCGGCCCCTGAACTCCAGACGAATATGATTTATCAGATCTGTGCTGTCACTTCCACACTGTGTGGGATCTCAGGCCTCTGAAGGCCGATGCACAGTGAGTGACCGAGGCAGCTGACGGACAGAGCTCTAATCCTGAGGATTGTAAATGAATGGCCTCATTCACACAGGCTGCTCTTCCCATGCCTTCAGGAACATCACACCAACTGCACGCCGGCTTGCACCTCACAACCACTCCCCCACTTAGAGGATTGGGAAACTTCTCAGTGGATCAACGTGCCCTTGAAAATCGATGCAGAGCAGAGGGCGACCACACAGCCTGAGGCCGTAAAGAGAGAAGCAGCTGGAGACGAGCCCAGCGGCCACCAGCTGGACGCCTCCGACGTGGAAGGACTCAAGAGGCCCCTGTGTCTGCTGTGTGACGAGGGCCCTTGTGGCGAGTGGTTACAAGTGGGACGACCTTGAGGACACAAGAGCAACATTGTTGTTTCAGACTTCAGAGTCGGGGATGAAAGCTTCGCCCGGAGCTACGAGCGGCAGAGAGCACGAGACGTCTCCGCCTTTCTGAAATCTCATCAGGGTCCATTCCATCTCCTCAAATTAGAGGATGTCTTCTGATGCTAACGCACACTAACGTGTGTTGATTCAAACCAGATCACACCTCGCTTTTAATAATATCTGCATTGTACTCTGCGATATCCCGTCTTCTTCATTTGCCGATATTAATAATCCACTTTTTAATTACAAAGCCGGCGTCTTAATCAAACATTAATTAAGAAGGTGTAGTCGTGGGATCCCCGGCTCTGTTGCACCGAAAGGAAAAGACGCTGTTGATGTAAGTAAATGAACTATTTCTTGTACATGCTTGGACTTGTTCAGATTTGTTTCTCCTGTAGATTATAAACAATAATATTATAATTGATTCATAACATCCAGCACAATATGGTCGACTTTATGAGGTGGTCTTTTCACACATGAAGAACTCAGCAGGAGATGGTTCGGTCAAACTTTAAGGCTCCTCACTAATTATTTGCACAAAAGAAAAACACTCAAAGCCAAATGCTGCCTGTTTGTATTTAAAATCCAGATCTCCAGCAGTTGACCGATGCTACAGAACCGTGCAGACGTCTTTCCAAACTTCCTGAAAGTGTCTGCAGGTGAACTTTATGCTGATTTGCTCATTAGACCCTCTCCGGACGCCCCGAGGCTTGAAGAGGATCAGCTCGGAGCCTGAGTGGTGTTTGTTGATGCGGTGCAGAGATTAGAGAGGCCACGGAGCTGCTGCCTGTTGTGTCTGAGGTCATTCAGGATCAGGCTCATTAACCCCATCTTGCTTTTACTGTGGATTAGCTTAGCTTAACCCTGAGACACTGATAGATCCCAGTTGATCTGCAGACACCTGGCAACTGGAAGCCAGTCGATACGATATCACCACACCCAGCAACTCGTTATCCAACTCGGACTGGAGAGAAAGTGAAGGTTGATAATCTGTTAAGATGCAAAGGAAGAGGAACAGACGAAGCTAGAATTTGTTGACAGGGAAGTTAAAATGCCAGGATTAGCGGCCGAGTGCGTTTGTGTGTGCGTTTGTTCATCAGAGAGATGTGTGAGAGGTTTTAGTTGAGTCGGTGAAGTGCTGCTGTAGGAGGAGGAGCCGTCACCGGGCAGAGGGACGGAGGTGGATTTAAATACACTTCATGAAATGACATTAGTCATAATCCAGGATAATGAGCGGTGATGAGTCATTGTTTTCAGATGATTCAACGAGCAAATCAAAAGTTGACTTCTTTCATCGCTGTGAAGAAAGGGTCATATCAAAATAACACAATTAACTTCACACTTTAGTTCCCACGCAGCCTGGAGAGCCTGGACATTTAGAGAGTTCTTTACTGCCATGGGAAAAAATTGGAAATGTATTAAAATGACAAAAAATTCGTTGAAAATTGTCCTGGAAATGTTTTGATTGTGTTTTAGCCCCTTAAATAGATCAGCTCTGTAGGTGTCAGTGATTATTTTGTTTCAGATTTAGCTCAATAGAAGCTGCTGTATGAAACTATAAGGGCTGCATGTAAACATCCAGTACATTATAAGCTTTGACAACAGCTCAAGGTGAACCTTATATCATGATTTCCTTCATTTTGAAATATAGGCGGAGCAGAGTCGGGTTTTTTTTTGTGTTTAGAGGTTAAATGTGTCAATACTGAGCCCATTGTTATGGGAATTAATTAAATGATATGACCAGTATCGACCAATTGCTGTGTTTACTCCTGCAAAAGTCCTGAATAATGACTTCTTAGAAAGAATGGGAACCATTACAGTCCTGTGTTCTGGTAAACCAGCTCATTTGTTTTCCTCAATCTGAGACACATCTGTATAAATGATTAATTCCTGTGCATCACATGAGGCCCACCCCGTCCTTCGAGTCGTACAGTAGCATTTCATTCTGAGCTCCTGCAATCCCACCGGGTGTCAACACTCGTGCAGAGCCGACAGTAAACACTGGAATCCACCGACGGAACAGATTGAATTTAATTGGTTTTCAGTTTTATAGGGTATCTCTATTTTTCCAGGGGCAACGCTGGTCAGAAGAGTCGGAGGAAGTAATATAATATTTGACTGATACAGATGAACACACACAACACAACACACACACACACACACACACACACACTACACACACCACACACACACACACACACACACACACACAACACACGTGCATTTAAAACAAGATGGGTAACTGGTCTTCGATTTCAAGCTATGGCGCCACTGGAGGCTATAATGCGGTGGCTCACGGCAAAATGCCTCCTTTTAATTCATGGGCCAATTTCATGCTTGCACACATCAGCGTATCGACGCCGGCCTGCTCGCTTACAAGCAAATAAATTGGACCGTGTTCCTGATATGTGTAATCTTGCCCTACTTTTAACGAAGGTGGGGGAGCGCGTTGTCCTATGTGGGCCATTTAGGTTCCATTACTCAAATCCCCATGGTGTGGTGGAGCTACACTTGAATACGTCACCGTAATGTCTGCAGAGGTGCTTCACGTGTGGTTCAGTCCCGGCTTTAATACATATGGAAGACACGTTTCACAACATGCTTTCAATATGGTGATAATAATGTGTTCTGGGACTGAAGCTCATATCAGGATTTAAAGTGAGGAGAGATGGTGTTGGATCTAATCCCACGGATGTTGGAGAAATCAGACTCTGTATCCATTAGTGTGAATAAAATGTGACAAGATATTGATGGCTAGGTATTGTTTTATTTTAATCACCTATAGTTATATGCATCCCTTTGTTAAATATTCCTCACCTTGACAATTCCTTCCTTCACTCACCCATTCAGTTTCAGTTCCTTCCTAACAGTGAAATGCTAAACCAGGAGGTGGACATCAGATCTCATCCACGTTAACACCGGCTCCAATCGAACACGCCATCAGAGTCGTGGAGATTTGATTTGGCGGTGTCAGAGCGGTGGCCGGTCTCATCCATCACTGACACACAATGATCCTCATGTATGGTGCGACAACAAAAGGCAAAGTGGACGCACACGTCACGGCTGATGAACAAACGTGCAAATCCTCGTATACACCTGTTTGTTCCCGTCCTGAAATTACCAACAACAGGTTCTTCACCCTCTCTCTCTCTCTCTATTCCTCTCACGCATGCACCAGTCCTGCTCTCTCTCTATCACACCTCACACTGCTGCTCTCCTCCCTGACACCGACTGGGGGGTGAACAGGAGACAGCATCCATCACACCACACCATTCACTCAGTCCCCGGACTGATCTCTGCTGTCAGATAAGCTCCTTACTGTAATGTATCTGAGCTTCACAACGCCGCCACCATCCCACCAATCATAACCAGTGTGATGCACAGCCGACCACCATGATTCAGCACCTTCATGCTGCTCTACACATGATCTTCCTCCTGAAATCATCTGGAGGGGAGGAATGTGAGAACTTAAAGATGCCAAGACAGATGCTGTGGACGTTTTCCAGAACCATAAACGTAGAAGACGCCTGTGAAGACGTCAACTTGGACAGACAACGAGATTCAAGAGCGTTTGGTGAAAACTCTACCCAGGCTCCGCCCCTCACCTGAACGTTCCTCCTGCTGCTCTACCCAGGCTCCGCCCCTCACCTGAACGTTCCTCCTGCTGCTCTACCCAGGCTCCGCCCCTCACCTGAACGCTCCTCCTTCTGCTCTACCCAGGCTCCGCCCCTCACCTGAACGTTCCTCCTGCTGCTCTACCCAGGCTCCGCCCCTCACCTGAACGCTCCTCCTGCTGCTCTACCCAGGCTCCGCCCCTCACCTGAACGTTCCTCCTGCTGCACTCGTCGTACGCGTGAGGCAAAGCACGGAGAACTTCCAGATCCAACCACTGGGACGTATCTAGAATTCACATCTGAAACCAGCTTCAGTGACCTGGACAGACTGTAACCAGGCAACAAACTCCAGCTACAGGGTCTTCTGAGTTTACGGCTTCACCGCCGCCAGCATCGCTCTGTAATTATTCCTCTCTGAGTCAACACGGCCGTGAAGTGGGCTCTCCTGGTCCATTAACTTGTAGTGGTGCTTTAACAACTGTGCTGAGAAGTGAAAACTAGTTTCAACCGGCCTCCTGCTCCTCCCCCCCGAGAGCTGTGTTTTCCTACAGGTTCTGCAAATTACTGGAGGAGTCGGAGGAGGCGGCGTGCAGGATGAAAGTGCGAGGGGAAGAGGAGCGGAGTCTTATCAGCGCTGGATTAGAGAAGCATTAAGGAGTCAAACTTTCCTTTTTACATTTTTATGAGGTCTCAGCTAAACTAAACATTGATAACAAGGCCCTGACTTCCTCCTTTCTCATGAATAAAGTTCAGTCTGAATCAGTGAAGTTCTTTGGTCTCTTCATTCTGTCAGAGCATCACAGAGCGTCACACTCGCTCTTTGTTTTAACAGTGAAGGTTGGAATAGAAATGTTACGGTTTGATGCAGGAAACCTCCGAGTGGTTTAATGTCTGTTCAGGAACTTACACATCACAACGATCCATTAAACATCCCTCAGTAAGTCAGAGCACAAGTTCATGCTCTACGTTAGATAGGTATATGGAGATTGACGGAGACTTCTGTCCATACTCTGCATTCATTGAGTCAGTGTTAGTGTCATGATGGAGCGGTGAAGCTATGAAGTTTGAGCAGGAAGACAGGAAACATTTGAACAAAGGTAAAACTTCTAAAGGTTTTTTTTTCAAGTAACTCAGACCCCCGGCGTTTATATCACGGACGCGTTTACCTCTCAGATTATCAGAACCTCTTCCACCGTCACCGTGGATAAAATGCATGAGTCAGAAATTAGGGGAATTTGATATTTCACATTCCTCAACTCCAAATCGCTGATTGCTAAAGAAAACAAAACAAAATATCCTGGTTCCCCCCCCTTTAATGGAAGTTATCTCTCGGCCTATTCACCAACCTTCCACCAAGTTTCAAGAAGATCAGTTTGGTAGTGTTTGTGTAATCGTGCTAAATAAACAAAAAGCAACAGAAATGGATGTAATGACGTAGAACTTGATACCACCCTCTCCAATCCAATCATAGACTTTGCATTGACAACAGCTGCAGTGCAGAGAGAACTTGACATTCAAGTTTTGTGATGAAACAAAATAAAAATACCTTAACGACTTTGAAGCCAAACCAAATAATTAATCTTCCTACACATCAAACAACGTATGAAACAAAGCAGCCGACGGTAGCTCGCTGCCACGATGATCTGTATATTAGAAATCATCAGTCAGAGGAAAAGGCTCCGTCTCTTCTCTGGCAGCGGAATGCTTCGGCCTTTAAAGGCAGCGAGAGGAAATGAGGGAGAAGACGGAGGAAGACACGTGGAGATAGTGAGATGATTTCCACTGCGGCTGAGGCGACTCTAACTGGGGGGGAAATAAGTAGAGCGAGTCTAAATTAGAATTCCAATACCAGATTTAGTGAGAAAGGTAAAGGTTTGACTGATGAATATCTGCAACGCCTGGCGTCGGTTCTGGGGAGGATGGAGAGGGGGAAGAGAGGAGAGAGAGAGAGAGTGACACTGAGAGAGAGGGAAAGGAAATCGAATTGGAGTGTCCTAGTTTCTGGGGCAGGTATCGCGGCGCAGCTCCCTCCCTGTCACGGCGCCGGGGGGGGTGACGGATCGACGTCTCACTTGTAATGGTTTCCATTTTCACAGAGCTGTGTAATATCGGGCGATGGAAGCAGCAGCAGCATCGGATAAATCATAATCCGAGTCAAATTAGGATCCATTACCATCAGCAGGCGGGGGGGGGGTTTCTCTCTGTTTTGGGGCAGCGTCAGAGGAAAGTGAGACGAGAGGCTTCTTGTGACAGAGATTTCCAGACAAACATGGAGCATCCGATCGGTGTAGTAATGTCCTCGATGCTGAAGACCACTCAGACTGAGGTCCGGAGATTTGGCTCAACCACGATTGTAACGTGAGACCAGTCTAATGTAATCGAATCTGTGAGCTCCAGACATTAGACGTATTCGGACATGAACTCCCGATAACATCCGGATAATTGGATCTGGACATTATCCAGAGTTTGGCGATTTGCAAATGAAGGACGCAGCAGGATTGTCCAAATCAAAACGAGTTCACAAATCTCAACACATCGTGACTCTCGTCGTCTTTCCAGGTCGACAACTTCATCTGCAACTTCTTCTTATATGAAAGCTGAGATATTTCTATTGTTTTTGATTTGCGTGTTCTCTCATGGGCGTCTCTGGACATTTTAGTTGGAGGAAAATTACAGAGCAACTAACTCGTACATTATTACCTCCAGGTAATTACAGGAATTTCAGTGCATGTGTGAGAGCAGCTATTGAGACACAAGAACAATTGTATGATAGAGAGATAAGTTCGTAGCTCTACATTTGTTACGCATTAGCTTATTTTACTCTTGTGTTAACAAATCATCTCCTTTTGCCTAAAACCAGAGTGATGGAATATGTTTTTTTTCCGAACTCTCTTCCCTCCTGGGAAACGGAACTGAAGTGCAGCACTGGTTCAGTGAGCATTCATTAAAAACTGGGTCTCTCCACACCGGCTTCATGAAATATTCAATATACAGAACAAACCAGAAAAACAAATGTGATTCTGTGGTGAAGAAGAAAAACAACGTGGAATCACAGCGTGTGTGTTGTAAGCACCTGAAGCTCTGCAGCCACTTCTGTGACTACACGACAGGGAACAGATCCAGATTTATATGTTTTATCACTTTTTAAATAGAAAAGGCATTGAGCTGTGTTGTTGTGGGGATCTGCAGGTTCAGTGTTGGTGAGAGAAGAGATGCTAAATGCTAAAGTCCAGTGTGAGTGATGCATCCTCCAGATCCAAGGTTCACCAGGTGACCACAAAGATGAATCTGTGATTTCATACATCTGAAAGCAGTCACACACTAAGACTTTTCCTGCTTCTCCTCCAGACGAGTGTTTCAAAGGAGGCCCACCATGAAAGAGTCGGAGCATCAGCAGGTAACAGACGCTTCCCTCCGCTCCACCTCTTCCTGGCTTTCAACTCAATGACGCCTGAACTCCCAGTTGTGCTGACGACGGTTCACAGGTGGAAATTCTGTGTTTTTGGTGAGTCAGGGGGAACTTTGAGGAGTAAAGTGGGAATAGACTTACAAATCACATTCTTCCCTCAGTGGGTGTGTAAAGGGTTGAGGAGGGGGAGTGTGGGGGTGGGGGGAGAGATAGGGTAGATTACAGTGAGGATTCTCAGCAGAGACAGAAACACTGATGCTACCGTACTAACTGGATAGAAAAGAAATTACATATATATTAAAATACTTGTGATATTTCCACTACTTGGAAAGTAAAGTCAACGTTCTCTTACAGAACATTGACGCTAGAAATTCTTACCATTACCTCCTCCATGTAAGCAGAGTGGACCTGGACTCAAAGTAAACGCCACAGAGATGTTGTTTTTATTCTTATCACACTGGTGAAGCCACCCCCCCTCCCCCTCTCTCCTCTCTCTCCCCTTCTCCCTCTCTCTCTACTGACTGACTCCAGAACAGACGTACACACCAAAGATATAACCCTCATATAGAAACATGTTTTAACTGCGGGTTGAGTCTCGTCTGTATTACGAAAGGTCGCAGTGAATTCTAATGTGGACAGGTGATAGTGTCTGAGTGGAAGACACGAGGCTACTGTCTGCTTCCTGCCAGACGAAGATCCAGACTCCTGTCAAAACATCTCCTAACAAGGTAGCAGAGGCCACAGCTGTCCCCTGACGGAGGAGACAGTAGGGAGGTTTATATGGGGGTGTGTGTGTGTACATATACACAAACACACATATATATATATGCGTGTGTGTGTCTATATGGATTTGATGTTCCCTCTTATTACCGTTCTTTTGTGCACATCTTGTAAATACAAATTACACATTTTACTCTATTTAGTGCATTTTATCTAATTACTAATACTATTATTTGTCTGTCTTTGATTACTATTATTATGTATTATATTTGCTATTATTATTTACACACATAGTTTTACCAGTGTGACAATAAACCTTCAATGAATATCTTGTGTTTACATCCTTCTCTGTTCATTTTGGTTTATTCATATTCTTTGGCTCAAAACTTACTTAGTTGACAAACCAGTCAATTTGAATAACAATAACTCAATGGTTATTCAACAAATTTATAAACATAAGATGCCAAACTTTTGAATTTGGTTATCCTGCCCCCCCCCCTCTATGTAGTTGTCTTCCAGCTGCTCTCAGGGGGAGATCGCCACCGATCAGCATTTTGGATTTGGCATCGGTTCTTTAACGCCTGATGTCCTTCCAGACACAACCCAGGGGAGCAGGGAATCGAATCTCCAACTGAGGAACAGCGGCCAACCCGCTGAAACCACCTGACCCACAGCTTCCTTATATTCTATATCATAATGACACTGGGGAAGCAAGCAACCCAAGAGGATTCTGGGACAAGCAACAGATCCATGATCCCACGCTGCCTCACAACATCATCAAACTAGGTCTTTAGTTATTGTTTTGATTGAAAGACCCAGAGCAGCAGCAGCATAAACAGATTGTTTAAAAAAAAAGGTTAAATATTAAACTTCTCTGAGAAATTAATGGATTTTAATAAGTTTAATTTCCATCTGGTTGTTTGAAGAGTTCTTTGAAGACCCACACAGATCCGTGCTCCACCTGACGCAACACCGAGGCGCACACGCAACCCCGTGCAAGACGCACAACTGTAGCCCCATCAAAGAGCAGCCGTGGAAAACCGAGAGAGGGTGTCACCGCGTCTCTGGCAGACACCCGTCACACGGTTCTCCACGGTTCAGATCCCTCGGGGGGGGGGCGCTGGGTGCTGTCTAGAGAAATGCTGTCAAGATCCCGAGATGGGAGGATGTTTCTGAAGGCTGCGGTGAGAAGAGGACGGAGCTCGGGGGGGGTGGGGGGGGTGAGATAAGGTTGAGGGTGGCAAATAAAGGAGACAGTATGGGAAGGATGAGGAGAGAGAGAGGTGGGGAAGAGAAGGATGATCCTGGAGGAAGAGGGAACAAAGGAGGAGAGTCTGTGGAGGGAAATGAGATAAGACAGAAAAACAGGGAGGAACATCTGAAGGGAAACTTTCTGGCAAGCAAGACATTAATTGCACTAATTAGAGTTTTTTATATTTGTTATAAAAGATTCTTTGACGTACATAATATTAATAAGGTAAGACAGGAAGTAGTGATGAGAACAACAGAAAGATGGAGCATGACGTCCGATCCCCTGCTTAGAACTGATATCATATTTTCTAGATCTCTCAAGATTACATCTCTGACTTGAGCTGGAAAACTAAATTGAATATTTGGCAGCTGAGATCTGTCAAATATGGTTTGGACGAAGCTTCTTCATTCATATATGATTTTATCAATGGATTTCTTTTTAATGGAAAACTAGAGATAAAACAGGGATCTGACGGAGGAGAAAATCTGAAATAGTCAAAAACAAATCGAGTTCTGATTGATAAGAAGAAACAGGAAGTGAACGCAGCCTCAGGGTTTTCAAACTAAACTTCTCAGTTTTCACGTGGAGATTAACTTCTATTCCTTGATGATGATTGAGATCTGCAGGAAATGAATCCAAAAACAAATGATCCAAATCCTTTTCATACTCAAACCATTCAGGGGTTCAGTTTTTTGTGGATCTCTTTCAATAATATACAAACATTATGTAAAATATAAAGTTGGAAGAGGATTTTAAAAGTCTGTGTTGCATTCCTCAGATCGAGGACGTAACCTTTCTGGAACTAAGAGTAATGAGGAGGAAAGAGCAGCAGAGAAAGGGCGTCTTTCTGATTCTGAATATATCACACTGATCATTTTTCATTTAAGGAAGAAGAGGAGGCTGAGCTGAGGAGGCCAAGAGAAGAGAGAGAGAGAGAGACAAGTCGAGTGCGGATGAATGAAAGGATGGAAGGAGAGATAGCAGGGAAATATTTACAGACGAAGACAGAAATCGTGGAGTGAAGCCTCGCGACTGAATGGGTCTTCTCCCAGATCAGAGTGGACGGAGGCTGTCGGGGGAGGAGACAGAGGGACGGCGTGCTGGGAGACGGGAGGCGGAGACGTCCACTAAACCCAAATTCAAATCTTTTCCCCACCATGAACTAACATTCAGCTCAGAGCCGACACAGTCCACATCCCGGTGGAGAGGACCGAGCCCCCGGCGCTGGAGGAGCTGAGCGAGGAGGGAGGCGAGGGTGCCGGCTACGTTCTGGCTCGGAGTGAATTAATCCCTGGAGCTCCTGCAGACAGCTGCTGACACAGGCTGGTTTTATAGCGAGCCAGGGGGGCCATAAATAAGGCATTATGGGTATGAGGGGGAATCTGCTGGGCTTAAGTGTGCCACTTTAAAAGGCCCTTTCGCCATTAGTTGCGTGTCCAAGCTGTTCGGAGTGATAGACCGGCGTGTGTGCGCGGTGGCGTTGCGGCGCGGTGACCTTCCCGTGGCCGGGCAGTATTTCAGGAGGTGGCCGTGCGCACGGACTCAGGAGCCCTGAGGTGTCCGGGGCCGACTGAGGATCCAGATTCTGCTCCTCACTTGTTAATCATCAGCTGCTGCACGATGGAGTCTGATGCTCAACATCTCACAGAGGAACAAAGCTCCTCAATCACTCGCAGCATATTTCACTCTGGAAGTGATCGTTCATTTATTACGTCTCCTACACGTTAATATCTTCTCCAGTTCTACAAACCAGACTTGAAATAGGACGTACTCCCTCCCTGCATCTGCTCCTTGTGTTAGTTCAGATTTCCACATGCTTCTGTTTCTCTGGGGCAGTCGGAATCATCCCTGTCCAGTGCAGAAACTCTGTCTGTTGTAAGTCGATCTACTGATCTGTCATCACTTCACAATAAAACTAAAACAATTCATTGATCTTGAGGATTGGATATATTTAAGGAAAGATATTTATGAGTGTGTGTCTGATTTATTCTAAGGGTGGTGTGTACTCTACTGAGTCCCATTCTATTGTCTTGTACTTCTATATGTTAGCTTTAAAAGTAGAAGTATGTACTTCCATTATACAGTACGTGTTAAGTCCTTTTTCTTGCATACAGTATGTAGTGTATTTCTTTATATACTTTTACCTTTTTAACTGGTATTAGCTTGTGTCATTTTATGTAACAGATATATATTCAAATTGTATTTGTGTAATGTTATAATATACTTCATACTTTTTTTTGCCCCTTAATTTATATAATACAAATCCACATTTAAGTAGTGCTAGAGCTTGATGCAGTATGATGTGTCTAATGTTTCTATTGTATGTTTGTGGTCTTATGTAAAGGGTTGCATTTAGCTGTATGTGTTTAAACATATTAATTTATCATTTATTTAGTTGCAAGCGGGGGAAACAAAGTTTGCTGCTGGGGTGAAACAGAAAAAAACTAAACAAACAAAACAACAAAAACACAACAGAAAACTTAAATATAGTTTGTAAAGTCTTATTTCTTAACGTTTTACTACAGGCACAAACACTTTGTAAACTGTCAAATGGAAATCGAGTCAAATACTGTTCTAGTATTAGTTATTTCCATGAAGTGTTGGTTTTTGGACACTGGATCAAAACAGGACGTGCAAATCAAATCCGGCTCAGACTGGTGGAGTTTAACAAGTCAATTATTGTAAAGCATCATAAATGTTCAAGTTAATTCAGCACATTGTTCTGTGATGAACCTGCAGTTAAGCCATATTGTTAAGACTCCATCTTTCTGGAGCCTTCTGATGGAATGTTTGCAATCGTCCTGTAAGATCCAGATGTGACTAAGAAGTAAAAACACTAAAGAACAATCTATCTATCAACATATAAACACAACTCGTCATACCTTCTTCTGTGAGCGTGCGATCACTGGGTTTGTCGAGTTCCACGAAGCGTGAAAATCCACAAAAATTTGACAGAACACAAGCGTTAGTCAATTCAACACAAGTTTCTACTCTTAAAAACAAGATTCTCCCTCGAAGTAACTCATAGAACAGGACAGAAATAATAGAATTTATGGATTAGTGTTAGTGACGGAACATTCACGGCCAAATCTACCGTTTTTTGGAGGGATTAGCAGAGAACACATCGGGCATTAAATGTTAATATATGGAAATACCTGCTCACAATGCATGAGCTTTGTTTTGTGGAGGATTACGTGTCACTTAATGACACCGAGCGGCCTGTGAGTAAGAGACCTATAATTGGACATGAAATTGAGCAGCAGGAAAACGTGTTGCTGGAGATTTGTGTCACGTTCTGGGTCAAAATATGGAAATGACAGCAGATGTTCACTTGTCAGCTCGTGTTTCAGACTTCTAGCTCCTCAGTCTTCTTTTGCATTCTGACGATTATGTTTTAGTTTTAGTGAAAATACTTTTTCAAACACGGAAACACGGACATTTAACTTTTTAAACCAACATTTCAAGGAAAACTAAAAAAATTTGGCTGGAGACTGATTATACAGGATGGAATATGAATCCTGATTTCCTCAAGCGGCAAAACTTGTGAAATACAACAAGAAGCAATTGAAAGAGCGAGATGGTTTGTGTGTGTGTGTGTGTGTGTGTGTGTGTGTGTGAGGGGGGGGGTTGTCATCGCTGCTTCCTGAATGCAGCCACAGAGATCAGATCCGCAGGGAGAAGGAAGGTCATGACAGAGAGCGCCCCCTGAGGGTCGTTTGCCCCAGAAACATCCTCTCATTTGGTCACATATGTAAGCTACGATATTGTTATATTATTTATCAATTGGACGCTTTTGTTGCTTAAGATTTTTTTAAACTTTGGAATCAGAACCTTGTTGTTTTTGATCGTTTACTGAACAAAAGGATTTTTTTGCCGTCTCGGTTTCTTGGACATTAAACCGACATTTTTCATTATAGACCAAACAATTATCTAATTCGTGGAAAAATATGAACAATGATTAATCGATGATGAAGATAATCACCAGTGACAGTTTCCTTTGTGTGGTGTCCTCGAGTGGGACTCCCCCTCCCCTCCCCCTCTCGTTTGAACTGAATTGTGGGTAAAGACAAAACCTCAAACGTCCCACGTTCTCTCTGACAGACTGGACAGAGGGGACAGAAATCCCTTCTTGATGCCGTGATCTCCTGCCATTAGGACACGTCCTCAGACAGCCGCACCCCCGACACTGAGCGATGGACAGCGGGCGGTGAAACGGCAGATCAATACCAATCTGCATAACTCCTTCCAAACACGCCACAGATAAAGACTCAGAACCAAACCGCCGCCGCTGCGTTTCATAATCTGACCCGATCGCCGCCGCCAGCGTCCACGAGGCCTCGCCGTCCAATTAGGAATAAGATCATATTATAGTAAAGACTGGAGATGATGGAGAGGAGGGGGGTCCTGGCTGTGATTGGTTAAATTGATTGGCTGCTGAGCGGAGTGAGTAAGAGACTGAGTGTGCCGACCCGGCTGCCGCGACATAAATCAAGTGTTAAAAGGACGTTCACGGGGACTCCAGCACTTATTGATTAGTCATTATTTGTACTAACGGGCTCAAGGAGGAGGAGGGGGGGGGGATGGTGGATGAGCTGGTAATCTATTATCTAACTGGGGAGGAAAAAGAAGGCAGCGATCGATGGGTCTCCTACAGGTCGGACTGGTCCACTACATCCCCCCCCCCTCTCTCACGTTGATTCTCTGGTTCCAGACTTTCACTAATCTGCTTTACATTCATTTAAATTCCAGAGAGCTAGAGCAATGAGAGCTAGGTGTGAATGTTCAGTCACAGCGCCACCTATAGGCAATAATAACTATATCATCATTTCATTATTTTGATCGATTCAAATGGGATAATGCAAACATCAATCTCCCCTTTTCAGAGGATCAATCTTCAAGCAAAGTTGAGAAACACTGATTCAAAGTATTAGTACTAATTGAAATCCCTTTAATCCAGGGTTTCCTCCTCGAGTTCCATTCAAGGTGATTTAAGAGGCTGATTGTCCATCAGAGAGAGATGACATCATCCTCTGAAGTCGTCACATTAAAAGCAAAACAAATACTATAAGTGAATTCTAACAAATTAATTAATACTTTGATACGAGAACAAAGAGGAACTGGATTCAAAACAATCTTTCTTTACTGCAGGAAGACTGATTGAGTCTAGTTTGGGTTCAAGGTCGATATAATAACTCAGATGATAATTCACCAGTTTAACGTGAACACCAGAGTCCTGAGTGTCTCTTGAGCCCTTTCAAACAACCAGAGTTTGACTTTAGGTATTTACTACACATATTTCAGTATTTCAGTGAGTGTAATACATTTGTTCTGTGGTGCAGGTGTCTGCGGGGAAGGTAAAAACATTGTGGACGACACTGAAAACCTCTTAGAGTTAGATCAGCTTTAATAAGATTGTTTTGCAAAATGAAAGACCCAGAGTTCAGAGCTCACATCCTCTCCACGCCTTGGCTCAAAGCGACACGAGGACAACCGGCCTCCTGAGCCCCCTGTGCTCCACTATTACTCCCGTTGGCATATTTGCATATAAGCAAACCAGGGCCAAAAAGAGTGATTAGGTTTTTTTTCCCCGACAGTAACTGCTGCAGAAAATCTCCGCCCAGCAGCTGTTTGCCCCGTTCACCTCCACCGCTCAGTCAGTTCAGCGCCGCCACAAAAGGGCGATGGATCGTAGATATCACCATAGAAATGCAGAGCGTTGAAAACACACGCAGATTCACACTCTGCTGAAATCCACGGAAAATAAAAAGAGTCTAAAAAAAGAGCTCAGGGAGTCTAGTGTGGCAATCCTAATTAGTTTAATGAGTTTCTTTCTTTCTGCACCACAGTTAAATCATTGCATTTAATTAAATAAAGAAAACAACTTTTGGAGCCGTGTGTGTGTGTGAGCATATGTGTGTGTGTGTGTGGGGGGAAGGGGGGGGGGATAATTACATTGAAGTCGTTGAAACAGGGGGTCTCTTAATCCCAAATGCAGTTACACTTATTAAAGTGGGGGAGGGAAAGGAGGGGTCTGCAAACAACAGGGGCCCAATTCAATTCAGAACACAAGGAAGAAAAAAAACTAAACGTGTGATTTATCTCAGTGGCAGCCAGTCGTCTCATTCAGCCCACGATCCACCACATGAAAAACAAGACCTCTGTGTTCACTGCAGATTCACCAGGACGCTTTGGAAGCTCCGGGTACAGAGGGTCAAAGACAAATCCTCATGTGGTGAAAGAACGAGTGAACTTCAAATATGTCTGAAGAAAACAGTGCAAGATTATTTTTTGATAAAAAAAACTATTCCAAGCGAGGTTTTAAAAACAGCCAGTGAGTGTCAGATTATAATCCCAGTTGATTTAAGGGTCGTTAGTCACGAATCCAGATGACGTGATGGAATCATGTGACTGGTTAGAGACGTGGAGCGCTGGTTTCCATATCGAGCATAAACAAGTCTTTATTCTCATTCTTATCTCGATTAAGACAATAAGGAAAAATGTACTGTAACAAAATCATTAATCCTTATTATCCTGATTGTAATATGTAAAGGAAATATTCTACTGGTATGGATGTGTTTTTTTCTTTATCTCCTCCCTTCCATCCGTCAAACCACAGCCACGGCTTCTTCCTTCTCCTCCCTCACTTTCCATCCATTCCTCTCTTGACCTTCTGAAACCCCCCCCCCACTCCCTCCTCTCCCCCTCTGCCTCCCCCCCCCACACTAAATAAGCACCAGTCTCTGCGATGCAGGCTGAGCTCAGCTGACAGGTTCAGAGGGACTCTCTCTCTCCTCCTCCTCTTCTCTCTCTCTCCTCCTCCTCTTCCCTCTCTCCTCCTCCCTCTCTCCTCCTCCCTCTCTCCTCCTCTCTCTCTCCTCCTCCCTCTCTCCTCCTCCCTGTCTGTGGGAAACCTGAAGCCTCAGCGCAGCGGGGAGCGAACTGGGCTGGAGACGAGCCCGGGAGGCCCCGAGTTTTCTGGAGCTCTCACTCTCACACAAACACACGAGCGCACACGTCTTCAGCAACTCACAAAGCTGCAGCTCTCGAATCAGCAACTTGACTGAGAAGATCTTTACAGCCCAAGATAGAAAACACACACACACACACATATATATACACACTACAGTTTGGTGTGAAATACTCATGTGAAATATTTCATGCAATATTGAGTTTTAAGTGATCTAAACCATTCTCCACTTCTTCCTGTTGGAATCTAGCAAAGGTGTTTCCATACAAAAACAAAAAAACAAATGGATATTACATCCTCGGCCTAATTAAAAAATATCAACTACTATGAATTTATAATCCTCTACAATGATCTGATTCAACCAGAACTATTACTGTTATAATAGTTCTGTCTGCTGGACAAGTTGATATTTCAGAAACACATCTTTATTGTTATTGAAACCAGACAAAACATCCACTCATGTGTAAATTGAGATCTTAACGCACAGACAGCGTTTCTCTTTCTTCTCTTGTATTTATTAGATTCTAAAATCATAAGCATCTTATGGTGTCAATAGAATAGAACTTCCATCACAAGCCGGGACGGAGGTCGTCCATCAGATCCCAGTTCACCCAGTCCTACATGATGTGTTCACACAACACAACACGTCCACACACAGTTTGCTGTCTGATAAGAGGGATTTGACGACTGACGCCGCACGGAGCACATTAATAAATTGTTCTGGTCATAAAAAAAGCTTCTTCCCCCCCGGAGGCGAAACCACAACAGAGCACCAGTTCACATGATGGGTGATTCCCAGTGGAAGGGACAGAGCTCTGCTGGTGCTGCTGCTGTTCATCACATGAGAGGAAAAGGCCTTTGGGCGTCATATCCGAGCATCGGGGGAGAAAGAGAGAGAGAATGGGACGGGATCCTTTGGAAGAGCGGCGTTATGGGGTGGGGGGGACACGCTAATGGCTGCAAACCTACATCACACAACAGAGGATCCCTGATCAATGGAGTTTGATACCTCAGGGGAGAGGAGGGCACGCACAGTAAATAAATACCACACAGTCTCACTCTCACTACACTGAGGACTCACGAGCTGCAGATGCACAGAGTCGCAGCCATGAAAGCAGCTTCTCTTCAAACGGAGGCTGTTCCATCACCGATGATTAACCAGCGCCCGGCCGACGAGCCGGTTCTCACCACACTTCAAAGACCCCGAACAGCCGAGGAGATCCAGAGGCGTTGATCCAACGCACCGATACATGTCACAGGCTATTTAAAGATGAGGGGCACTGATGTGTGGGCTTCGTGTGGTGTAAGGACACGTCTTGTTGAATGTGTGGGGTTGTTGTGTAGAAGGACGCGGAGGCGATGGAAGAGACGAGTGTTGTGTTTCTCTGGTAATGAGACACGAGCACAATCACAGCTCATCAAAACTCCAGAGCTGCTCGCCCTTCTCCAAGAGGAAGACTATCACAAATCTCTCTCTTTCAAAGCAGACTGTGAAACTTTCTGCTTCTGCGCTGTGGTTGTTTCTTGTGTGAGTGTTTGTGTGTTCCCCCCCCCGGCTCTGAGTGTTGTACGGCGAGGGAGAAAGTGTTTGAAGCTGAAGAGGAGAGCGGGAACATGAAGAGCGTGAACACATTAATACTGAATGTCATAAGTTGTTGGGGAATAAGTGGCAGAATACGTGATGAAGATGAGGGAGCGAGGAGGGACGAGGAGGAACGGGAGCGTGAACATTTGTTATGTTGCAACACGATGTAACCCCCCCCCCAGTAAACTCCTCCATCGTATCCCTGAAGACTCAGAACCACAGACCCGCTTCACGCTGTCATTTCACTGTTTTTATGAAAAAGCTAAATGTGAAATCAATCCCCAGCCACCGAACGACTGACTGACAGGAGCAGTTGATGGGATTGGAGGTGGAGGAAGCAGATTTAACTGGGAACAGGCTGTGCAAATATATAAAAACCAGCAGGCCGCGGGTCGGTGGGTCGCCGTGCTGCGATGGAAACCTGAGTGAAAGTGGTACATTCCAGGAGAAACCACGTTTCACCTGCACACGCGAGCAGAGGAGAGACGAGTGACCCGCCCTGCAGTTTGACCTCCTCACCACACGCTCTCTGGGCATCCTGCTTTCATCTGTGCCCGGACTCTAACACG
This sequence comes from Pseudopleuronectes americanus, assembly GCA_038501795.1. Classification (NCBI taxonomy): domain Eukaryota; kingdom Metazoa; phylum Chordata; class Actinopteri; order Pleuronectiformes; family Pleuronectidae; genus Pseudopleuronectes; species Pseudopleuronectes americanus. The sequence goes on from CM076730.1 coordinate 20,466,398, forward strand.
TCCATATGTGTGTGTGGGTGGGTGGGTGTGTGTGTGTGTGTGTGTGTGTGTGTGTGTGTGTGTGTGTCTGATCTCATTGTGCAGAGTTGTGTTACAGTCTTAAATCAAAAGCTCATTAGATCTCATGTAATTCCCAACTTCCTGTCTCTGATGTTTCTCAGCATGGCCCAGTTTAGAATGAATGAATGAATGCACAGTGTGTGTGTGTGTGTGTGTGTGTGTGATTGATTATTAAAACTATACATCACATGGTTTCCACTGATCATCGTTTATTCTATCGATTATTGTCTTGTTTATTATTTTGACTAATCAAATGTTTATTGTTTAGTGTTAATTAGGGTTTGATTTTTTTTAATTGGTTTTTGCTAATGAAATAAAAACACATCTACCTCGGTTTGATTCCATTCAGGAAATGTGTATCTTCGTCTGACCTACCATTGAATTATAGTTTATTAATTATAATTCATTATTATAATATGACAGTATCTACTAGTACCTCATTTTCTATATATTGCCTTTTTACTATTAAAACATGTCATAGTTATTTCTATTAAAGTGTATCTGAAAAACTGATTTGATCCATGTGTAATCAACTAGAGCAAAAAACAACGATCTCAGAAAACTAAATCCCTTCAGACAAACTCTCCAAAACCAAAATATATAAATTTTAAATGACGGCAGAAAAAAGCTAAAACCTGAGAAAATTTGGCTTTTAACTCAATAAAGTGACTTAAATGATTTATCTGAAGTCGAAAGGTGCAAAGCCAAAAACAACATTCTTGTGCCCAAATGCCACAAAGCTAAGATACATGTTAGTTGCGTGTAAAAAGGACTACATACATAATACATTCATGTCAAACACACACGCACACACACACACACACACGGGGTGACTCCAGGCGGACAGCTGAGTGATGTAAAGTGCCGTCCATGACACTGAATGTGGGTCAACAGCCTTTTAGGGTCAGAGTGAGCTCTTAGCGTTAGCACGTTAACCCAGCCTGGCTCCAAGAGAGAGAGAGAATGACATCATCACGTTATCAGACACGGTCGATACTGGACACACGCACACACGCACAGACACACACAACCTCACTACCACACACACAAATAGAATCTTTAATCTCCAACATACGACAACAACAGATGAGCCCTTCTTCTCTGCTAATCTCCCACTGTGTTTATTTCACTTTCCACACTAATCACTCTCTCTCTTATTCTCTTTAGTTTATCTCCCAGAATCCTGTGAAGCTTCACTCGTTAGCCGCGCTGCTCACAAACGTTGACGCGTTCAAATATAAAGTTAAGTCTCCCAGAAAAAGAAATCGTCTATATGAGAAACATTACTGGTTGTTCAGACGTTCTGGTTTTGGTGGGCGGTAAGAACCATTATAATGCATGTTATAGATTTTGCTGTGGTTGCTGCAGCCAAAGAGTCTTTGTGAAACACAGAGGAAGTGTTTCTGTATTGTCCTGCGACTGCAAACTTCTCTATATTAATAAAACAATTTCTTATGGGTGTAATGTGTTATGTGGGAGCCTCTCATGAAGTCCCACTGAATTCATTAAAGGTTACACTTTAATTAAAAAAGCACCTCTGCTATAAACACACAGCGGCGTGCAGTTTAATGACCGAGCTCTCCAAACACGAGGCAGCAATTAAAAGTTTAACGAGATAAAATAATAAACAGCGAAGACGGAAGATGAGACGATGGAACAATAACTGAGGATATTTGGCCTTTTTGTTTGTGACCTGACGAACACAGAGCGTCACTGCAGTAATTATAGTGACACCAGTATAATGTCGGATTACTGTATATGTTCGTTTAGCTGGGATCAAACACTTAAGTCGGCTTCTGATTACGACTCGGAGGGAGGGGGGGGGGCGTTTAGTGCGATCACAGCAGGTCGTCTGCTATTTACATGTTGGGAGTCTCTGGCTTGAAAAACCCATTAGAAGAATATCAGACTTAATCCTCGTCATTAATATCAAGACGTCAGTGATGCACTCAGGGGACAATTCAGTTGATATGTTCCTCCTGTGGATGATTAATATGCAAAATGTGTAGTTAAATGATGAATTAGGACAAAAACTGCGGTTAAAAATGATCCTTGAATAAATAAACAGTTGATATTACTGCTGACGGTGTTAGAAAAAGATAAAATATGATGTCATGTGACGTGATGCTGAGCTGGACGTCCCCGTCCTCTGAACGTCTCCACGTCTCCAGATCTATTCTGCCTTGGCTGCATAAAGACAAAAGAACTAAGTCATGTGAACAATGTGGAGACTCCAGAGCTCGGCAAGCAGAGGAAGAGAAAGGCCTGAAAAATGGGTGAATTCAAGCATCTATTGTTTCTCTTTACTGTTTTCAAGACTTTGAATGAAGTCATATCACAAAAATGTAGACGTATTTGAAGGCTGATCTGATATTCTCCTCTCAAATGACACAGACTATAATAAGGACTTTATTCTTTCAGTATTATGACTGCATTCTTCTTATTTTACAACTTATTTCATAATATTACAATTTCTTTCTCTTTTTAAAGGACCAAATTTTTTTCTTAGAATATTGCAACTTTATCCTTTTCCATGTCTTGTAATAGTTTGACTTTTACTAGTAACATTAGGACTTTATTCACTTAACATTATGAAATTATTTGTTTATTTATTTGTCTGCAAAAGATGGATTTAGATCTGTGAAATTAAATTAACCGTTCTTTTGGAAATCTGCCTTTTGGGATTAGAAACAAGCTCCAACTGTTTTACAGATTCTCCTTTTCTACGCCAGGAAACAGTCAAACTAATATTTCTCACCTTGTGCACCTGCACGTTGCTGCATGTTGCAGTTACACTTGATTTACAGCTCCTCCATGAGTTTCAACAGGAACGAGACCACCTTGTTTTCACAGCTATTTAAAGCAACAACTTCTATTTAATGATGTAAATGAACAAGCCCTTAAGGATTTGGGGGGAAAAAAACCCAGTCAACTTTGACTTTTGTGTCCCTGTCCGCTTTATTTAAAGGTGCAGTGTTTTGAATTTAGTGACATCTGGTGGTGGAGTTGGATGTTGTCCCCTTCAAACCTGAGAACCTGTGGAAACCTTTAGTTGTCATCAAAACTCAATAGGTTTAGTTTGTCCAGTCTGGGCTACTGTAAAAAAACATGGCTGCCTCCGTAGAGAGATCATGTTTCAGATGTAAATATAAAGTATTTAAATATAAAGGCTAATTTTAGGGTAAAGAAAACAACAATTTGTACAATTTAGATCACTAGGACTATTTATTATATATAACCATTTTCTGTCAACAGATCCTGAGCCTTGCACACTGAACCTTTAAAGCCAACAGAAGGGTTGCTTAGGTCCAGTAACAGTAACTTAGATCCTCGGTTGACAAAACTAACAGAGCCAAAAAGGAAGAGTGACACTGATTTTCCAAAACGGACAGGCGAGTATATCCTTGAGGAAATAAAGTCTTCTCCCGCCTGCTCTCATTCCAGAGCGGAGAACATCCACACGACCCCTGAAACCCACTGAGCCGTCCCCTCCCACATCCATAAAGGACTCCCCCGGGGACGAGCACCCCTCCCCCCCCCCATCCCCATGTAGCTCTTGGGCTGGATCCAAGTTTCTCCTCATGTAAAACGCAGCTGACTCCAACATATAGAAGCAGATGTTTGCTGACAACCTCCAAACTTATATTGAACTCAGGCACAACCCAAATCATTTGTATGTTACATGCTGATGACAGGAAGTTGTCAACCATTGTAAAGGATTTTAAACGGATCTCTGTCAGAAGTCTTGTTCCATTTAATAGATTTTAACTGAAGAACTGAAAGATTGAAAAAATGCATGTGGGAAAATTTCAATCATCTGACACAACTTCACCAAATAGTGAAAGTTGTAGCCTCCTGACAGCTCCTTATAATTGGAGCGCCCCCTGGCGGCTTGCTGCAGTATGGGTTATAAACCCCGCCTCCCTCCATGTTAGCAGAGGGGACATGGACCAGATTAAACAGTTATTTCTCATCAATCTGTTCGTTGAAGTACTATAGTAAATTGTTTTGGTTTTAATGAACTATATGATCATTTAAAAATCTGGTGAAACGTCAGCTGAGCCCGATTCACAGCTGGTCAGGTGATTGTATCACCAGGACCTCATATACTCGGTGAAAACTAGGCGTCCGATATAAATTATTTATCTCCACTGGGGAACCTGGACGTCTTTTAAAGGTAAACAGGAAGTTGTGAAGTCGATGTCCCCTTCCAGAGGAGCAGTTCTCTGTGTTGCCACCTCCTGCTGATGACATGAGATGTTTCTCAGGGGACAAAGTTCAGGTACGTCCGTGTTTTGTGGATTTCTTCCACCGGAGGACAAACGCGGTGGCGGCTGATCAGAATTCTGTCCCTGCTCTCGTCAGCAGACAGTTTTCAGGACGACCCTCGAGCGGAGACGTCCCCCCGAGCTGCAGGAGGAGGACGAGCTGTTCTGAACACAGACTCACACACTCAGACAGACTCACACTCTGCACAGCAGCCGACGCCAACATCTCGTCTATTCACACATAACGAGCCAGAGAGCGGAGCAGCTGCGACTCCTGTTTCTTCTCAGGTCCTCGACGGTTTGGGAGGAGAGAAAAAAGTTCTTCCAGCTCCAAACGTTTTCACATTATTTTACAGGGATATACTTTCAGTCTTCGAATAAATAAAAATCGATTTGAAAAGTGATTGTTGCATCTCGATCGGATTCGTTCTCGCTCGACGGGAAACGAACCCGAGCCGAAGAATAAACCCGATGAGATAATGTGTTGAACCATCAAACGGGGCAGATGCACGTTAATGTGAAAACAGACGAGATAAACAGATTGAGAAGAGGCTTAAAGGTCAGATGAGTGGGATTACATCAACATGGGAAGGAGAGTGAAATAAACAACACGGATGATGTCTGCTACTAAGTGGATTACAGGGGATAATGAGCGAGGGAGGCTTTTATTCTGCTGATCCCATCATTCAGAGAAAAATACTGGCACCTACTGTCTCGGCTAGAGTTTGTGAATAATACTTAAAACATTTTACGGAGCTCCTCCTTGTTTTTAGTTAGTTTTGTGTGTTTTTTAATGTGTGGGTCCCCTGTGGAGAGCCTCAGGGGACCATGAACAGACAGATGCTGGATTAGCTGCATGTTTACATGGAATGAAAGAACAGGGTGATTGAATTTACGTTTAAGTAAAGAGGAATTCAGCAGCTTATTCATGTGATGTTACATACTACTACTACTACATACATACTACTACTTCTACTACTAGTTTATACTGGTAAGTTTTTACCTGGTAACTTGTTCTACTAACAGAAATGATAAACACCAAGTTTCAAACCCAACATCTGAAATTATGACAGTTTTAGCGTCTGTATATTAGGATGGACGGCCATGACAGCTCCCTATAACTGAAGCCAAAACATCTGGATGGCCCCCTGGTGGCTGGCTGCAGTATAGGTCATAAACCCTATATTCCAACATGAATGTATGTTCATGAATGCATCACCAGGGTCTCACAGGTTAATCCAGCTCTGGTTTAATGTGTTCAGATATACCTGCCATCATTCTCTATTTGTGGCTTTGTCGCTCTCGCACACACAGACACACACAAACACACTTGACTTGTCGCTCGCCTACACATTTGCACGCAAACAAAACCAACAAAAGCATTAACATAGACACAAAAGACCAGCACAGTGACACACTTTGACTTAACATGAGCACAGAGCATTATGTGAAGTCAAGTGTAAACCCACCCACACACACCCACCCCCACACACACACACAACCTTATCGTCCTGTAGAGGACTGTGTGTCTGTTTGCCTGCCTTTCTGTTGTGTGTTTGTGATACAACACGACCGCTCCGCCCCCCCCCCGAGGCCCAGTATTCCCCCGGTGGAGATGAAATGTAATGGAGCCGATTCAATAAGAGCCTCGGCTCCTCGGGAAACGCAGAGAATCAAATCACGAGCGAATCCCTCGGAGCCTTCCCAGCATCCACCGCTGCCTTGTAGCCGGGGAGGGGAATAAAAACAATGGTGGCTAATTCACTTGGCTCCCTGCACACTCTGCACTCGCACAGCGGGGACGGAGTGTGGTACAGCAAACTGTTCGGGGCAATTAAAGGTATTCAACTACACACTGGGTGCTGTGCAGTTTGTTTGAATTGAACTTTAATTAATTTGCAGTAAACACCAAAGAAACAAGAGGATTTCTGGAACTGGCAACAATTTCTTTGGATGTTTCCGACAACTTTTTTCGTTTTTTATGAAAAATAACACAACAACAAATGTTACTACGTGACAACTACACACGGTGGGACCTTCGGTGAGAGATATTATTTTAGCTGTAATGATGGGAAAACACTGGAGGGGATAAAACACTGAGCTTTGGACAGTGTTTTGCTTGGCGGGGGGGGGAAACACAGACCACCAGGGTCCCTGCAGCAAGGTTATGCAATTTGGTGGAGAGCCAAAACAGAAACACTTGAAGCCTGATAATCCATCGCACCACCTACGCAGTAAACTGCACAGTAACACAACTATAACAAAAACAATCTCGACTACCAATTCACCGTCTTGTTAGAGTCTGTGGCCGTGAACATAAACAGGAGCCGCACGTCTGATCCTGAAAGAAGCGACTTGGTTCAGATGTTAACGTCCTATTGGCCAGAACGAGACCAGATGACTTGATTATTATCATGAGCTTATGTATTATTCTGATTCTGACAGCATTGTGGTAGATGAGTTGTTAGGTTCATTTATTACTGTAGTTTAAGATTAAAATAACATTCTAGAATTTACAGTTTGATGAAGTTTTAGTCCACTGACAGTTTTATTATTTTTAAAGAGACTTATTTATCTGTACAGACATGTCAATATCAGTTTGCTGATAGGAAAACTTTCACAGAATAGACAAATCAGAAAAGTATCAGCATTTTATACATGTTATAGTTTGATGTTTATAGTTATTCATAATAAAATGTATGGCAAAATGCTTTGATAACAATTACTTAGCTATTTTTTTATCACCATCTGCATCTTGTCATATAACGGTATTACCAAGCTTTATTATTGTGTGTAAGTAATGATTATTATTGTTGTTGCGTATGTTAAAATCTTCTAAAACGTACAAACCGTGACATCACATCATGGCAGATTTGGGTTATGAAATGAGCATAAAATATTATTAACACACACACATGAGTCCACGTGCGCTCAGCAACAAGCACAAGTTCACGCCACAGACTCACTTCAACAACGAACCTGAGCCGAACAGTGAAAAAGGAAAATCCAGCCCAAGGCGATATCAGATCTATTTTCAATCTCTTCTAACGAGGTGATGTTTGTACCAAATATAACTTCTAAAGATTTGAGTCCACAATCACAAAGAAGTCGTGTTTGGCCTCGGTGGACGTTCATGCTCGAGTCCCATTCTCCAACGTTTACTTGATCTGGGCCGATAATTGCACAACAATTATTCAGTGCAAAGCATCTCTCCCTCTAATTTCCATTTGCCTTGAAAACCGAGCCGACTCTCACAGAACCGTTTTTTAAAAAGCAAAGTGTTAGTGTAGGAGAAGAAATAACATTTTCCTTCACTCTCAGTTTCTATGGACGTGTTATTGCTTTGATCAAATCTCCACGGTCCTTAAGCTCTGGTATCACTTCATGCTGCCATCTGAGTCCCGTAATAACAAACACCCCCGCCGCCGGGAGAGCTCCTGTGCCTGGCATGGTGGGGTCTAATTCACTTCCTGTTCAGTGGGGCAGACAGGACGCAGGAAACGCACTTCCTGCTTCTCTCAGGAGGTATGTTTTTCTTACGATGGAGGGATCAGGGGAACGACACACAATCTTTGAGGAGTTGTGCGTCCCTGGCACCTACACTGCTGTAATCACAACATCCTGGAATCACATATGGAGCCATACGTGCCGCGGCTTTTTCCAATCTGGACATTTACTTGCAGGATTAAAAACTTAACAAAACTGTCTATTGAAGCATTTCAGCACTAATCCATTAGCTGGTTGTTGTTGTTGTTGTTGTTGTTGTTGTGGACTCTATGGGAAAAAGCTTTCTTGCAAATCCTGTTCCCTCCAAAGAGGAACACAGCTCACAGGAGGCCGAGAAACATTAAATTGCTTATGTGGTGGTTGAGGGAAAAAAGCTGTAATCTGTAATAAGGCGATGATTAGATTCTAAATCATGAAAATTCTCCCTCACCTAATTAAACACGGACTCCAGATCTGCTGTATTATCTTCTGCTTTGCATCTGCATTCCTCAACACAACGAAGCCACATCAGGGATTTAAAGAAAAAGATAGCAATGACGCCGTGACAACAGCAGCTCAATGAATTATGAATCAATATGAGCTACACCGGTGGTGAAGTACACACACAGGCTGCCGGGCCCTTCTGGGGATTCATGGAAACCAAGACAAGCCCACGTTCATTCAGCTGGTGATGTGCTACGGAACTCGGGAGCAGAGCTGCAAGGGACTTTGCTTTGCACGATGCTCGGCTTGAGATATATGAACTCAGAGAAATGGGAATCTGAATATTTTAAAAAATGGCCGACAGCTCCAAATCAAGGGTCTGAGCTGAACTTCACGGGAAGGCAGGGAAATCGGGGGGAGTGCAGCGAAAAGGTGGAATCAACAAGGGAGAGGAAGACAGGTAGAAAGGTCACGGGAGACAGAAAGAGAGAGACGGATTTCCATTCACTCACCTCCTCCCCAGAGTAATCGAGACCGCCGCATGGTGTCTGGCAGTCAGGCGAGCTGACATTTACCACCTGCCTTCTGTTGCTGTGATTATTTTCTCCTCTAGGTGCGATGGCCGGCCGCCGCAGAGTTACGAGAGAAAGCAGAGGAAGAACCAGACCCCGGTAAAAAGAGCTTTCAGGGAAACACCAGGACTGGGTTGAGCTTTTGAATCGGAGGGGAAATGGTTGATGAGCAGATCGTCAGCTCGTCTGGACGTATACGACACATAACTAGGATGGATGGGAGGGAGACTTCACTGGAATTCATTGGTTTCAATTCATTTTTCATGGAATAAAATGACCCCGGCTGAAGCTGAGGAGAAACCGTCAAACTAAAGAGGAAAAATCCTTCGATAGCGAGAGATGAAGTCTGAGAGGAATGAATCCAGGCCTACCTGTCTGCAGAAGGAGGCCGGTCGCTGCGGGCCTTGCTGACGTGAGTGTAGAGGGAATCCGAGTGCTGGTGCTGGTGGTGTGCGTGGATGTGCGGGTAGTCGTCTCGGGGGCTGTGCGGCCGGCTGTGCCCGCTGTCCACCGAGCTGTTCAGGGGGTTGATTCCGGCGTACGGGTGCTCCTCCTCCGACGTGCGGCTCACGTCCAGGATCTCGGCGTAGTCCCGTTCCCGGGCCTGCCGCTCCCTCAGCTCCCGCGTCTTGGCCTGGATCCTGGAGATGAAGGACGAATAAATCTAAATGTTCTGCCTGAGAATCTTTTATTCTGTCACAATGAAGAGACGGTCATGTGCAGCTTGGGGCTGGGATCTGGGTTAGTGCTGCATTCATGTATCAAGGGCTCTATTGTGTTCATAAGCAGATTGTAGAGGCTTTTTCTTGTAGATCAAAATTAAATCGGCCAGAAAAATGTAATATTTACAGAACATTTACTCTTGGAGGACAGTCCCTTGGTCAGAGTGTGGTCATTAGGGCCCGAGGACCAACAGAGCGGGGACACAATTAGAACTACTCTGATTATTATTATTATTTTAAATCTATATTTAGTTGTTTTGTCTGCATTATATAGGGAAGTAGGTTATTTTTAACTTCATGCACCAACAAGTAGAACTCTGTATAATAAACAATAAAGTCTTTATCTATCTATCTATTTATCCTCTATAGAGTTTGGTTTTTTAATTTAATAACAGGGTTGTATTGGGTTATAGAATAATGTAATGTAAGTGTGTTCAGCCTCAGACACTGGATCCAAGGAGCTGGAGTGATACTCAACTGAAGCACAATGAAAACGAAAGAGTTATAAAACCTCTTTAGGTCAAATTAACATCTACTGCTACTGATGGTGGAACTGTATGAATAGAAATGAAAGACTTATTGAATCTTGATTAAAAGTGTTTTAGGAATTGAGGGATAAGTGTGGAGACACATCACCAATATGATTCAGTTTCAGAACACGTTATGTTTGCTGGTCTCACTGGTTTAGAGTTTTTGAATCTCTAAATTAGATGAATTTGTAAAAGCTCCAGACCACGTTTCATTTTGAAAACTCAGAGGATGTATATAAATCTGAACTGACGTGCTGGATGAACATTGTTGTTTATTAAATGAAAATGTACGAGATGTGATGTAAACCTCAGGAGACAGAACTCTCTGTGACGTGGGACAGAAACATCTGAAAGTGGTTGTTGGTTCTGTTTTCTCAACTTTCCATTACAGAGGACAGAGAAGCTGTGGAGTCTATTATTTATGTTTTTTTCCCCCCCAATGAATAATACCATAAACAATGCATAATAGACTCTCGCCCCCACAACACCTCGAACAAGGAAAGCACTTTGTATTCACAGAGTGCCGGTAATGTATAGCTGCCCTCGTTTTACACACACACACACACACACAAACAAACACACACACACACACACATACCTCTGACACCTCTCTGTCTCACGGCTAAATCACACACACTCTTTCTCTTCAGGCCATTATCTTGTGAACAACTGGCAACACCAGTTTGTACAGCGCGAGGGGACTACCTTTTGCGCAGCCCTATAATTACTGCCTTGCCAATTATCAGAGCTTTACAACTACCAATTATCATACTGCTCTCTTTTCTCCAGGCTCCTTTTTAATGGCGGCGGGAAAGCGAATGGGACGGCCGCAGTGGTGCGGAGGTGCAACTTCACAGAACACTCAGCGGGGCTAAAATCTGAAAAAAAATGCTTCCTTTAGAAAAAGTGCATGCTGTGCATAATGGAACAATACTTCTCCTCTTCGGAGGGAGCAAGGTGTGAATAATAAATGGAGGAGAAAAACTTAGAAACATCTAAATACGTCTGGTAATGAACTTGATGACTAACGGCTCACCACCCCAACCCTGGACAGGGGGTAACAGTCTTTTCACTAAAACGTAAACTTACTCCAACAACTTCACCCGGGTCACAGGGAAGCTCGTGGACCTGCTCACTGCTTCGGCACTATTTGTAGACTAAGCAATTATCTAATGGTGCAGAAGGAAGCGGGGCCCTTGAGGGGATCTATCTTTAGAGCCACAGGGAAAAACAGGGTTTTCCATCAGAGAAAGCAGCAGCAGGAGGAGGAGTGGGAGCAGGAGCAGGAGGAGGAGTGGGAGCAGCTACTGATTGTATACACAAGCACAGAGGCTGATAAGATAAGACCAGACATACCAGTCCAGAGCATGACCTTCTCTGAGCGGCCCCTTCCCATGACGAGGCAGCGGACAAGTCAACGGGGTCGGCTTCTGAGTGAGGAAGGATGCAGCTTTGACTCAGGTGCGTGAGGTGACAAGAGATATCACAGATCTCGTGATGTGAAGTGTTGAAGACAGAGCAAAGATGACGAAAATACAGTGTATGAAGCAGTATTATATAATCCAGTGATTTGTAGATTCATTATATTGATTTGATTGCATTTATTTTTTGTCCTAATTTGATTAGGGTGAAAAACAAATCACCTTTGGTTCAAGGAAATGAACTCAAACAACAGAGTGAAGTACAAAGATCATTTTACAAAGAGATTAATTCAAATGATCAAAAACGTTTTTCTGGCAGATAGAAGAAATCAACAATCACAGTTGATCACAACCATTAAAAACAATAAGCCTTAAAATCTTTAAAGACACGATAAAAGAAAACAAGAAAATTTGTAAAAATCAACCAAACTTTGCTTGAATTCTGTCTCAAACAAATGTTCTCTAAAGATATTGAGGGGTTTTGCGTTTATCATTGTCATGGCAGTCGGTTTGTAATGTAAATAGAATTTGAAACAGAAGGAGACAGAGCTTCCAGAGGGACACACATGATGCACAGTGAAGGAAAACCTGAACTTCTGTGTGTCAGAGCTCCTCAAATGTGTACACAAGTTTGTGTGCATGTCGAGAACTCGGGATGAAAGTTAAAGAAGTATTGTCATGTGTGTTTTAACAGTCCTGCAGCTTGATGCATGGAGAGGAAACTCTGCCCACTTTGCTCTGAACCCAGCAGCAACCATTTCCAAACCACTGGCAGTGTGGCGCCATGTGCTGAAACGCATATTCAATCAGAAAGAGCCTTCAGAGAATAATTCAAGGTAACTGGTGTGAATCCTGAGTGATTCACTGTTTCCAGCCTACACGGGAAGCTTTTCAAACAGTCTCAACTTTTCGTGGAGGAACCTTCGCTCCACAAACAGTCGATCACGCTGATTGAAATGGGACAGGAAGGAAAAGCACACTCGGCCTAATCATTGTCCCAAAATATTTGTGCAAGGAAAAACCTTGATGAGAGATGAAAACACTCTCAGCGTGAGGGGCGAGTGGTCGGAGGAGAGTCAGAGGTCGGACAAAGAAAAGAGCGTCGCAGGAAAAGAAGGAGAGAACAGATGAAAGAGGAGAGGAACGGCAGGATGACACATTATGGTTTAAAGAAGGTGTTTGGGCGAGTGACCTTTCTGCCACATGGAGCCAGAACAATGGTCCATTATGTGCCATTGTACCCACTGTGTAATAAACCTTCCTTTTAGAGACAATGCTGACATGAGTGATAGAGCACGGGAGAAAGGCAGGAAGTGCGTGAAGGAAGAAGGTCCAGCAGGATAAGATGGCTGCTGGATTGATAACGCAGGAATCTTCTATGGTCCAGGGAACAAAGCTGAAAAAACCTGCAATGTTCTCCGAGGTGGAAACTGTAGAACTTCGATAATTCATACGGTTCCAAAGCAACTACGAGGAAAAAGTCCAGGAAGTGATGATGTGCATTTGGATTTTATGAAATAAATGTGGTTGAGTGTTTTCGTGCTTTAGTTCACAAGCAGCTCTGGCAAACAAAGTGTTGTCCCCTGTAAGTTTGTGTTGGCTCTTTACACAACAGCCCAGGCCAATGGCATCTGGCAGCCAATCAAAAAGCTGCAAAAACCGATGCCAAGAAGAAAACGTGATTTCTGTCCTAAAGAGCAAATATAAGGAGAGTACGGGAAGAGCTAACCTCATCTTTCCAATCTGAAATACATCATCTACTAATTGCAGAAAGCTCTGTATGAATATGGATGTTTATTGTTCAGGTTCCAACTGAGTGCAAAGTTGAATTTGGTGTCATAAGGTGACACCAATATAAAATACACTTTGAATAAACACAACTCCAGGTGCAGCAGTCGGCCGTGGCTCAATTACTGCAAATCAATTTTACAGTTTCAGAAACAAAGATCGAACCAGCGTCACCACAGACCGAACAAACGACCCATACCGAGCAGGCAGGTTTAGAAAAGGCTCTGCTTTGGTTTGAATAACGAAGAAATAGCCCTGATGCATCCTGAGGTGGTTCAAACTAGAGGAATATTAAACCTCTGTGGGCTGACGGGGTCATTATCAAGGCCATTGATGTCACCACTCTAAGGTCGGTTGATACAAGAGCCAACGGCAAAGAGGAACCTTGTTAACCACAGTCATCACAGCCTCCTTTGCTCCTATTTTAAACCGTCTCCATCCCAAACATATGTGATTTGTTGTCCTTGAAAGTCCCAGGATGTCCTAAATGTCCCTTGTCCCTCAACCTACAATGCTGCCCTTTCATCCCGTCCCAGGAAAGGTAACAACACTTCACGTGACAACGACAAATTCAATGACTCGGCCCCAGGTGACTACTACGACTAATGACTGTTGTTACGACAGTTAATGAACAATCAGAAATCGATGTTCTTGTCAAAGTCCCCAAGAGTTTAAACGACTGAGATTCCCAGAGCAGTCGGAAGTGGAGAAGCCTCTCGGACGATTCTACAATCGAGCCCATTTGCCTCTGATCCTTTTCACACCTGCTATTAACATTAAATCCAACGTATAACAACATAACTTGATCTTCGTGAATAGAAAAGACGTACGTCTCCAGTGACCACTTGTGATTGGATCGCAGCTCCTCGCTCTATATGCAGATAAACACGTGATCAGATCACTCAGGAGGTCGGGTGTTAACATCGGGTTTCTACTCAGTCTTTGACTCTCTGATCAAACCGGGACCAGGATGCAGGTCGGACTCAGGACCAACACATTACACAACACGGCACCTTCATACTGACAATGAACACTTTGCTCCAAACAGCTCCTGCATGTGTTCTTCTCTTGAAATTAGCATATATAATCCCCTGCACTGTCTGGCTTGTCTGTCTGGATCTGCTTGAGTAGCTGGGGTTGGAATCCACAGGGACCTGAGATTTAAACCTGCTTTCCATCGAGTCAATCACAGCTGGATTAACCACAGCCCTTTGGCAGAGGCCAATCAATAGGTGCAGTGCAGCGAGGTGCCAGAACCTCACAGCTGAACCTTGGGGGAGCAGCTCGGAAAAAACACACAACTAACTAGATCGTTGTTTAAAAGCGAAGGAGCCACAGACGTCCTGCGTCCTCAGTGGGATCCGCCCGTCAATATCGCCGTTATTTCAGCTGATGGTTAGGAGGGGCACGGTTGGTTGGAGTGAGTCAAACATCCAACGCTGAACAAAATAATTAAAGAATCGACTTCACAACTGCTGTCAGACAATCCCCAGATGCTTCCTGCCCCGTGGATGCCCACCTGCATTTAGCTCATTCTGGTTTCTCAGCCACTAGTTTGCCTGATTTCCCCCGAGCTCCCTCTCTGCCCTGAGCTCCACACGACAAAACTGTTGTACACCAACAAACAACAGAACAAATAAACACACAAAATAACTGACCCACTTCCTGCAGATGCCCTGTCCCAGGGATAAATCTTGGAAGATAGAGAAACTGGTTTTAAATACTAGAGAAGTTTGGTGAAATGTTAAACTACTTACTTTGTGGGGAAGTCTTGAAAGAACCTGAGAGTCGATAATATATTCAGTGTTACAAGAAGCAAAATGTGGATTTTTGGAGTATTGAACGACTGAAAAGCTTCAAATCTCACTGACAATAATCTGATTAAAATTCCAGTTATAACCACAATTAACCGACTAAATCTGCCGTGTCCGTTTTCCATGTTTGAAATAAGTCTTCCAGGTTTTCCAAGGTCCAGCTCGGTTGAATTTCCATCACGACAATAAACTCACGTGACTTTAACATTCGAGTGTCTGGACAATGTAGACTGCGCATCTGTAATGTAGAAAAAAAATAAAAACCCTATCGTAGAAAAGCCACGGACTGGGTTTTGATTAACATAACAAAGGCGAGCAAAAACAAAAACAATCTATACAACAAATAGTCTAAACCGAGAAGAGCGAACGAATCTAACCCGTTGTAACATACTTGTGGTCTGAACATTCTTCACCCCACATGAAGCTTTTTCTGATGGCAGGTCGTCTGGTCATCTGCAGACCGGCTGTTCCTTCTGATTCCCCGTTAACTTAACTAGTTTTCACAATATGAACATATATCCACTTTCCCCAATATATCAGCATCATCTGTGTGTGTCAGTCTGGAACTTTAGCCATAAATTAACACTTTTTTCCGCCCCACAGAGAACTATAACTTCATTCTTATCACGCCACATATCTATCACCCACATTTTTCTTGTTCACAGAACTTTGTCTGGGGGGAGGGTCTGGAAGTAACATTACTTTTTCTTCCCTTGGATTGACCTATTTCATCTGAACTTTCTTCTATTTTCAATCACCAACTTGATATATCAACCACAAGAATGAAACTGTTCTCCCAAAATTCACAATCAAAGAACGTTTTTTCATCAATCAAACTTATTTCAACCCTATTCAAAATCATTTTTCCAAGTTCACTGTAACTATTTCAACATTCACCTCCATTCAAATTCCACAAAAAAAAGGATAAACTTCGTTAGTTCTTTTGTTAGATACGTCTCAGAACTATGAACATTATCCACAAAAACTTTCAAAAAACTTTCAATCATCATGTTCATCAAACATTTTAAATCAAAACAATATTTTATCAACTTATACATTGTTTATCAATTAATCTTTCATTCATAAAACTATCAGTTAAACTTTCAAACATTTTCTTAGGACTTTTCACAATCAACTTTCCACACAATCTTTCACACCTTATCATCATTTCAGCACATAAACATTCAAAATCCAACCAAAGAGCCAGGAGAATGGTCCTGTAATCGAACTTTTCATCATCATTTTCCTACATTATCTGAACTTTTTGCTTTTCACTCAAAATATTCAACAATTTCAACCACAAAATCATAATAAAATCACCTTTCTCATCCACATTTCATTCAATCCAACTCAACACCCCCATTATTCAACCTCGACAATCCACAATCACCCAACGAATATCCATGCCCTCCATCCTCCAATCCCGAATTCCATCACCCCGTCAGCCGCCCCCATAACTCCAAAATTCCGCAATCTGCATCCACCTTTTCTGTCACCAGCCCTGTTAATGCAATTTTCTAAAATATAAAAATCCCCATCCCGGATTCCCCAATCAGTTTCTACAATCATCACATATCTAATCAATAAATTATCAGTCTAATCACAATCCAACCGAAATCCCAATAATTCCCAGCACAGAGTCGATATTAATTTGTCTACGTCCACCCCCCCCTCCAGCCCTCCTTCTAACCGTCAAAACCCCCTCCACACCCCTCCCCCCACGCACCCTCACCGCGACACACCACAACGACAAACTATATTCCAACACCACACAAACAAAACACAAGTCGTAAATCATACGACCGAAACGTCTACACGAAATACCTGATCCCATCCAACCGTTTCATCTCACTCTAGTACACACACACACACTTAAAGATAAACCAAAAATACTCAACTAATTACTTAACTCAACCCAATATCTACACGTTCCTCAAAACACAACAACCTATGAATCCGAACCTAGAAAAACATACACACCCAACACCCAACACAATAATCTACATAAACCCAGACATCCAACACACACACCGTCCACATAGCCACACCAACAAACACCAAAAACCTCACAACACCACCCCACCACCAGGAAACATACCTACGACATCCCAACCGACTTGCCGCTACAAACTCCCGTACACAACGAGAAGGCCACAACACACACCATCACCACAACAACCCCTCGATTCCACATCATTCATTGCCTTAATGAAAAGAAATGGCGTGAAAAAAGATCTAAGCCTCTCCCCCCCTCGTACCAGACCCACGTCCCCCCCACCGATTCCACCCCTCGACCCCCTGGACCCGCCCCCTCCTTCCACCGGCCCCCCACACCGCCCCCACCCCCCCACAAACCTAAGCCCACAACACCAGGCACCCCAGCTTCCCCTTACCTCCCACCCATTCTCTTTTCCCCTCCGCCCCATACCCTACCCCCGTCCTCCACGCTCCACTTACCCAATCATATTTCCCCTCCTAACCCCACATCTCCCACGTATCGTTCCTCAGTGACGGAGTGTCCACGTCCGCATAGTACGTAGTTTGGTGCACAACAAGACAACTTCAACTCTCCTGCCCTTGAAAATCCCCCTTGACATTGCACCCCACCCGGACTCCCCCGTGCCAGGGCCCCGGAGCGCCAGCCGGGGGTACCGAGCCGACAGGAGGCCGATCCCCGCAGCGCAGCCGATACCATGGCAACCGCTCCTGCCTCCGGCATCGCAGAGACGGAGACTACACGTTACTCCCTTGGTCCCGGCAGTAATCGCTGAGGCCTGAAAACAATAATCCCAAGGACCGGAGTATCAAAACATGTGGTGGCACCAAGCAGGAAACACGCACTCCCGTGCCCCCCCCCCCCAAACGCACATCCTTCATATCATTTGCTGAATGCCAATAAACCCCCACCTCAGCCTATATCATCCCCGCCACTCCCCTCCCCCCCCCGCCCACCCATGTCCCTTTTATGATCCCTCTCGGCAAGTCCAAAACTAAAAATTAAACTCCCTCCCCTCTCTCTCCCGCTCCTCTCTTGATCCGCTTATCGCTTCCCTCTCCACTTGTTTCCTGTTTTCGTTCATTCAATTCATTCTAATAATTTGTGTCAGACGATCCCGAAAACAATAGTTTACTCCTAACTCCCCCCCTCCCCCCCACAAACTAACTACTAAATAAACTCACTATCCTCTTAATTGATGTTTGTGCAGAAAACGGTGTCATGTACAAGTGGAGAGAGGGTTAACAATGATCTGTGCTTATCTAATAGAAAAACCACGTTAGAAATGGAGCTGTTGCACATTACAGTATTTTAAAATCACGTTGATATTGTCTCTAAAAGATACCCGAAGGGAATTCAGGGCGAACAGAATCGACTTCACCGGGAAAAATCATCAGTTTGGAAACAGATTTCCAACAATGACGTCTGTTTACCTTTTGCCAAATGTTGAAAATTAACTGATATTAGAAAAAACTAAGACATAAGATACTATTTTTACTATTTTAACTTCAGTTGAGGGAAGGTTGCATTTCCTAGTTACACTTTCAGCACAAACATCCAGGCTATTGAAACACATGGATTTTTTTAAAACTCATAATATTTCGAGTGATTCCCAAGAGCAAATCAAGAAATCTTTGATTATTTTATACTCTTAAAAATTAAAATCTAAGCATATAGATATATATGTAACCACATTAACCACCACCTTGATTCTTAAAAGCCACCTCTGTCAAGTGTGGAAGGCAGATACTGAGGATGTAGATTTACATCGGAACCCCCCAGAAGTGACACGTCAGGTTCACAGCAACATTATATTTCCAGCGCCCAGAGACCAGCACAAGAATAACACTACCCCATAATATTTTTTCCAGCGGACCTCGCGACATAAATTCCATGCACCGCCCGCCAGCCCCGCGCTGCACGTCCTTCCGCCCCCACCCTCTTGTTTCCATTGGGCGGTCAAAACCATACACTCCCTCGCCCTTACCAATCGCCCGCCCCTCCCCCCACGGAGTGGCCCCACCCCCCCCCCTCTGCACCCTGTCACCCCTCTCATCAGCCCCCGCCACCACTCCCTCCCGTCATTGGCGTGTGTGAGCACGGTCCCGTCCCCCCCCCCGCTACCGACCAATTTCACAACACACTAGCCTCACACAGTGACCACCCTTCACAGCCATCCAAACAAGCGCGGGCCTCACCCTCCACAAATACGTGGATCACTATACCTCCCCCTCCACCACAAATGTCACCACCGGCAACAAACACGCATACAATGAAAAGCTTGCATGATCAGTAGCTAGCGGTTCCTACCAAAAGGCATCGACTAATTTGAACTGACCAGGCTAACAGACAGTCACGATGAGTTTTCCTTCGTCTGCTCTCTGCGTGCTCTGGGGCTCACGTGCCATGCCACTCCACACGTTGCTCAACCCCTGGCTACTTCTGGTTCAGACTCCCCTGGCCCTCGTCATAGCAAAAACCTTGCGTCCCCTCCTTCTGTGTCTATTGTCTTGCTCCCTCATTACCCGAGGGGCCGGACCGCGAGTACCTTGTCTTCCCTTCCCTCCGTGTCCCTGACGTGTGGTGTTGGGATTAGTTCATTAGGGTTTCCTCTCTCGGATACCCTCCTCCACCGGAAAACCTCGACACCACAGTTCTCCTTTGAAGCCAAACACCCATGCTAGAGTTAGCAAACATATGTAAGAATTTTACATGCGGCCTATTTTTTTAAACTATACCACACATTTTTAAACATTTTATAAAAAACTTTTAAAAATCTTACACGCAGGATTTAAAAAAAAAGAAAATTAACCAAAAGTTTTAAAAACTCCTAACATGGTCAATCACTGGATCGTGGCGGAGCCTTTCCCTGCTAGCTAGGCTTCCCCCCCCCCCTTCAATGTCCAGGCCTTCATAACGTACCACTTCGAACCTCAGTCCCCTCCTCCTCTCCAGTCTACTTCATGCTTCTTACTCATCTTCCGTGTCATCACTCTCTAACCTTCCCTATCCCCCCTCTGTATCTCTTCTCCCCCTTCCCCCCCCATCACCCCTTCTTCTTCAGTCCCCGTCTCCCTCGCCACGTTTCGTCTTCCTTCTCGGGCTTCCTCCCCACGCTTATTGCTTCTACCTGGTTGCTTCTTTCTTTCCCGAGCTTCCCCTCCAGTCTCCCCCTTTCCCTTGCGTCTTTTATCCATCCTTCTAATTCCCCTCCCCCACACCACTCTGGTAGCTGAGCTTTTCTTTCCCCCCTATCTCCTTTCGGTCCCAGCCGTCTCCCCTTCTCGCTTCTTTCCCCTCTAGGCTTCCTTTCCTCTTCTCCCGACCTCTTTCTTATCTTCTCTTCTATTCTTACCCCTCGGTCCCACCTATCCTGTCCTTCCTTCCCCCCACGATCTAGTCATCTCTTCCATCACGTTACCTTTCTGAGCTTCCTACTCACCCGTCGCTTTTCACATACATCATCTTAGCCTATAACTCTCTCTTTGCTTATTCCCCCCTATCCGCATTTCCCTTCCCCCCCTCTTCCCCTCTCTCCACCATCTCCACCAGCCTTTCTTCTATCTTCCTCTTTAACTCTTCTCCTGTTACCCTCTTCCAATCTTACCCCAGCTTAGTCCCCCTCCCGCTCCCTTCATGCTCCTCCCTCTTCCTTCTCTTGCTTCTAGTCTCATCCCCCGACTCAATACCTACTCTTACTCCTCCCGCAACCCTCCCCCTCACTCCCTTTCTCCACCCCCCCCTCACCTTCCATAGCCAATTCACTCCCTCTTGAATCGCTCAAGCTTTCCTTTCCCCTCCCTCAACACCTATCGCCCTCCTCTTCCTCCCCCCTTCACCAGCCCCGCCTCCCTCAACGTCCCCACTTCTATATCCTCTGTCCCACCTTCGCTTAACTTCCTCCCCCCCGGACGCATTCCTCGAGGTGCCTTCCTGTGCTTCCCCGAACCCTGCGTCCACAACCAAAACACACACAAACGATTAAATATATTACCCACCCAACAGGTTTAATAATTACTAATTGAGATAACCTTGATGACAAGGCTGGAACAAATTAAGATATCCGTCTAATCATGGAACCTTTTAAATGACAATCAATTAAAAAATGGCTACTATTTTAAAAAAAAAAATATTAAAAAAAATTAAAAAAAGGATTCTACAAAGAAACTAGCTTACTTACCTAAAGTAGACTACATACCTACACCTGGTGACCATAAAAACCTAGAACCGATTTGGGGCTAAAACACACACCCATTTGATTTTGGGGAGGAATATTCAACTTAAAAATAAAATAAATTAATAACTTTAACCAATATCTCAATCACCCATGGATTAATTATCATGCATCTAGAATGAAAATATCAGGGCCCTATTTATAAGAATAAAAAATTGGTAATAGATGGAGAGGATGTGAATTACAAGACCCCCACAAATCATCTGGACTATAAGATCCAAAAGACACAAAAAGTCATCTTCCAGTGCTCTCGGATAATCTCGAAGATTATCTCAAACTAAGTAATGTTCCTACGGCCACACATATGTTATTGTAGTTTATTTTTTTATAATTCAATTAAAAGCAGGCAAAACTGAAAAAAATAGAAATCCCTCATACATACAATCCCCGCCACTACCCCACTCCCCCACATATCCCTAACCCCATGCACACTGGTGGGCTTGCTCACCCCCCGAAGCGACCCTAACGATGAGGCTATCTGGTTGGTTCATCAGACAGCTCCCACGATCTCTTGCAGGTTGCGACTCAATCGAGCCCCGAAATGAACCAATCTGAGAAGAACGTCTCTGGAGTTCAAACCCCATTCAGTTCGTTTAAAGTCGTAAACGAAGGAGGTGTGGACGCGGCCCATCGCAGTAATTATATTCATAGCGAGGGAGTGACTCTGAGCCATTGCAGAGATATTTCAGCTTGATTGACTCAGTATAAAGCTGCAGCCTGTTGAAGAAATGACTTTGGCACCGGGCTCGCCTCCACAATGAGCCGCCATGATTATTCATGAGGAAATTGGTCCGCGGAGAATATCTATGACTTCTAAAGAGACAACGTACGTGTGTGTGTGTGTGTGTGTGTGTGTGTGTGTGTTAATACCACATAAACAGTCATCCACAGACTATCCACGTACCACCGATAAGATCACACAGAGCATGTCTTATACATAAGACTGCTTTAAACACTTTCACACCGCATCTCCATCCCCCCCCCCCTCCCTCTCCACAACCCATCCGATCCCCCAACCCCCCCGCCCACCAGAAAACACCTTATGCCGCAACTCAGCTACTCTCTCCCTCGTTTAACTATATTATACATTTATAATCAATGATACACATATTTATATATTGATATATATATATCTATATATCATCACATCCTCTCCCCACGCTCTTCCTTTCGTCTCCCTACCACCCAACCACCCCTTCCGCTCCCCCCCTCTTACCCTCCCCATGTCTCCTCTATATAAACATCCCAAAAAACCTCTCTCCAATCCCGTGTGTTCCCAACTAACATCCCAACATGAGATATAGAACAAAAAACCCCTAAACCCAGAAATCGCAGCGTAACATATATAAAGGATAGATATATATATATTATATATATTATATAGATAGAGATCACCCCACTCTTCCTCCCTTCCCCATATCCTCCCGCCTTTTCCCACACCTACCCACCCATTCTCCCCCCCCCTCTTTCTCTCCCCTTCCACCCCTGCTCGTTCAGCCATATCCTCTTCTCTCCACCCCTCTGATCGTCTATATAGACTTTCTATATATTCCTCCTTGCTCTCCCCCCCCCTCTCTCCTCTACGTTACCCCTACACACCCCCGACTATTTCCCCCTCTTCTATCCCCTGCCTTCCCCCCCCCCCCCCCCCCCCCCCTCCCCCCCCACCCACCATCCATCCATCCTCTTTTCTCTCCCCCCCCCCCACCCACACTTCCCCCCTAACCCCCATCACCAACCCAGCCAACACACACAACTACATACCCCCACCCCTAATCACCACACAACCCATATCCGTCAACTTTACCCATCATCCAAAGACAGTCCGCTGTCAGTCTCAATGTTAATCCCTTTGTACTAAATCCGCAAAACACAAAACAATAAAACAACAAATCCCTGCGGGCAGAACATGATCTGGACAAAATCACTTTGGGCATCACATATAATTAACTCAGATACCACACCAGTCACAAAGCACAGACACCAGAACACCACAGACAATTACACAACCCAATGTTAGATCCCGCCGTCGGATCAATTGACGTCTGGTCTTATTGTTTAAGACCAACCTAACCAACACCAAGAAACGGCCAGTTCGTGATCTCACTAGACAAACCCATGATAACCAGTAAAGAAGGCTAATCAAAAACTCATTTCTTAAAGTAAAAAACCAACAAACTAGACTTGTGTATGATTAATCCCGCTCTAGAATCCAAACTAGACACATGTAGACAGAAAATAAACAACCGTCGATACTCACCCAGAGAAAAACAAGTTACGAATACACCTCCTCATTCCTACATTCTCCATTTAAACCCCACACCTCAGCATATCCCATACACCCATCCATCGATCCTTCCTTCCTACACAACATCCAACCACCCAGCATTACCACCACAAAAAAACCAATAACACCACACTCACCCCCCACCCCACTTCTAATCCCCACCCGACATCAGAACAGTATTAATTGGATTTTAAAAAATACCAAACAAGAGGAATAAAACTCGATTCTTACAACTCCCCTCCCTCCTGGCGAGCCAGGTGGTGTAGTGTGACTGTCGGGTTGGTGTAGGTAGTGTGTGTTGGGAGTATTGAGGGGGTGTCTCTACCCAGACCCTCATTTTGCCCGTGCCCCGCCGACTAGGACCTAATCTAACCTGATATAAATTTACCGCAACAAAAACGCGCGAAAACAAAACAAAAAAACCCCCCCCTCCCACCCGCCCCCCCCCCGCCCCACCCACCCCCACCCCTCCCCCCCCCCCCCGACCCCCCTTAACCCCGCCACCATCCCCCCACCCCCGCCCCCTCCCCACCCCCACTACCCCCGTCCGCCCCCCAGTCATTTTTTCCAGGGGTATATATAATGACGTCATCTCTTCCCCTTCTCCCCGTTCTTCCAACCCCCCCCCTAAAACCCCCAACCATACCCCAAAAAAAAACAAACCAAAAAAACCCAACAACAACAAACCCTAAAACACGCCCCCCACCCCCAAAAAACCCCAAAAACAAAATACCTTCAAAAAATCCAACCCCCAAAGCAAACCCCCAAACACCAACCCCAAACCCCCCAAACACAAACTTCAAAACAAACCAATAAAACACAGCAACCAACCCACCCACCCACAAACCACAAAAAAAACCCCCAAAAAAATAAACAAAAACCATCAAAAAAAAGAATTCACAGAAAAAAAAAAAAAAAACCCGACCAACACACAATAAAATTTCAAACCATCCCCCAAACCAAACCCCCCCAAAACCCACTCCCCCAAACAAACCCACAAAACACCCCAAAAAAAAACCCTGACAAAACCACAAATTACCAAACAAACCCCATGAAAATCCCTTCCCCCTAAAAATATCAATCCCCCAAAAACCTCCCGAAACCCATAACCCCAACCCTAACCACAACTACCTCCTCCCTCTACCCACGGAAATTCTCTGTATATCAACAACCATTCCCCGCAACAATCCCCCACGCGTTCACCTGTCACAAAGAAAGTTTTCA